>CP092864.1:56317586-56421278 GCA_030710605.1 Cordylochernes scorpioides
ATTTATAGGCCTCTTTGGTCATGTCATTGGAATCTCCTCAGCGCTCTATGTGAGCCTAACTTGAACCCAAACAGAGGCCGGATGGAGCCGAGAGGTCTGTGTTTATAAACTGGGCGCCACTCATCTGTCAAAGATAGCTCTCACTCTGTGTGCGATAAGTGACTTCAAGGCCTTCACCTCTACAGGATGTCGACACCTCTTCTCTTGCACCACCTCCAGTACATAGTTGATACTGCCTTCTCTAGATATATTATATATACAGCATACTCTGGAATCATTTCTAAATGAATCCCTGATATTTATTATATATATTTAGGTGATTCAGTCTCCTTTGGGACTGGTATTCCTTCTTGATCAAGCTAATCGATCCAAGCCTAAAGTTTTCAATTGGTAGTAAGACTCTGTTGTCTTTCCTTCTCTCTTCAGTTGATCCATAAATATAGTATGAGGACGTTCTTCAACCATTATTTTAGTAGGCTATACTATCTTAGAACATGACCTATCAAATTAACTTCAGGTTCCGTTTATTAGTATTTTACTGAGGCATATTTTTTCTCTCCAACTGATTTTGACACCTCTTCATTTGTAGCAAGAGCAACTCATGCCATTTTTAGCCAACATCTCCAGCAATCCTTGGTTGACAGCGTTTCGTCTCCGTATACTGCTATGTCCCATACTAATTGTTTTGTCTATGACATTTTAGGCCAAAAATAGATCCTTCGTTTATTTTTTTTAGTAGGATATTTTTGTGTTTGCCAATTGGAATACACGATATAAACACAGACATTGTATGCAAATAACGCACACGTACTAACCTGCAGAACACGGCCACGAACTACACACTTTTTACACTTGCACCAAACACACACTCCATACACACGTCCACAAAGATATGTGAATACCGCATTTGTAATAACACAGTCACTATAGACATTTAAACAAATCATTTTCACAATACATGGTATTACTCTTACACCATACACATCACATGAAAACATTTCACACTACATAAACACTAACATATATATATACTAAGCGAATGACCCGGCTTCGCCCGAGAAATCCCTTGGCTGCAATTTCCTTCATACTAAAAGTATATCAATAATAAATATTAGAAGTGCCATAGAATAGCAATACAGAAGTAACACATAAACTACAGGAAAAAAGTGTGTGTGATGGCAAAAATTGTATTATATTAGTGTTTAGGTATTTGATTTAATTAATATAGTTGATATAATAATATATATTTATATTATATATAATATAAATGAGTTTTAAAAATTGTTTTAAAAAAATGCATCGGCCGGGAATCGAACCCGGGCCGCCCGCGTGGCAGGCGAGCATTCTACCACTGAACCACCAATGCTTAAAAAAAATGGCCATATTTAGGTATTCATTCCATTCCGGATTAGTCCGCGTAAAAAAAGTTCTTCAAATGAAAAAAAGAAATAGCCAAAAATACTAATCAAAATGCAGCCGAAAATTTTCCTCAGGTTTATAAAAAGCGACATGCAAAATTTGGTACCAATTGGTTCAGTAGTTTTTGAGTTTATCGCGAAACAGACAGACAGAAATTGACTTTTATATATAGAGAGATATATCAGCTTTTTTGGTCGTTGAGGTACAGCTTGCACCACGCTGACGAGGGCCAACAGCCCGAAACGCGTACGTGGTTAGCTTTTATTGATTAATCAAGAAATGGTATTTGGCCAATTCTGGAATAATTAAAAATCAATATATTACATGGACATAATGTATACATATTCACACTGATAGAATTAATAACACACCTGACCGATACCATTAGCGCATAAATAAAAAAGCTTAAATAAACAAAGAATTATTCTTGTTTTAAAGCTTACCATTTTATTTAAAATCTCTTGAAATTAACTTTCTATATATTAAATTATTTTTTCACCTATTATACTCAAATACAGGCACTTCATATTGTTGGGAGAATCGTAATAAATACTCTCTATTAAAACATAAAACTTCTTTATTGAAGGCACAAAAACAATGAATATAAATTTCTATAATAAATCTAAATAACTCTTACAAACTCTTACGCCTAAACGTCTCCACATATACTCTCTCCCACACCACTCTCAAAGAAATACATATATTTATATACACTCAACACCACAGAATAAATTAAGTCACAGATTAATTCAATCACAGAATGAAAATGAATATTTTAAATAATTAACATAAACAAATCTCCCCTTCAAATTTTCAATTTTCATTTTTCAAAAATAACTCCACCACTTATGCAGTTCTTAAGTTTGACAGCATCCACAGTCTTGGTGAGATGGTCCGCTTTCATTTTTTCTGAAGGGATATGCAAAACTTCAATTTCTTCATCTTCCATGGCCTCAATCCATTGCTCTCTATTATCTGAATTCAATGCTTCTTGGTAATCTTTCGGACATTTAATTTCATAAGTTCTATCAGAAACATTTTCCTTATTCTTCATTAGTCTTAATCTTTCAGATCTCCTCACTTCCCTTTTTATAAGTTCTTCTTCCTCGGTTTCTCTCAAACGGAGATCTCGTTCTTCTCTCATTCCTCTCGTCATTCCTGGTTCTGGTTCTCTTCTACGTGGAGTAATTATTTCATTAGGAGGTATTTCTTCTATTTCACTCAAATCTACATCATTATCATCTAGAGGAATATGTTCATCATCGATGTTAAAGTTTTCTACTTGGTCTTCTCTATTACCACCAGAGTATTCATTCCCGTGAGAAATCAAATTCAGGTCTTCTCTACTAAAAAAGAAAAGTTCAGTTTCATCAAGATTTCTTCCACTATTATTCATTAAATAATATCCTAGTTTAGATTCATTAAAATTAACATCTGATACTTCATGAATTTCATTCATTTCTGGTAAATATATTCTATAACCTTTTCTTATCATACTATAACCCATCATAATCCCTTTATGAACTTTTGGTTCCATCTTCTTTCTCTTTTCTTTTCTTATATGAACATAAGCTTCTCTCTCGCTTCCAAACCTTTTTAAGTAAACAATGTTTGGTTTCCATCCCTTGTATATCTCGAAAGGAGTTGTATTCATTTCTCTAATTTTAATTCTGTTATTTATATGAACAGCCACTTTAACACTTTCACTCCAAAATTTTATAGGTAATTTAGAATCAATTAGCATGGTTCTTGCTGACTCAACTATGGTTCTATTAAATCTTTCGGCTTTTCCATTACTTTCAGGAGTATAAGCTGTGGTGAATTCTTGTTTGATGCCCTTACTAGATAACCATCGCTTCAAATAATTTGAAATATACTCTCCTCCATTATCATTTCGGATTCTCTTTAATCTCTTTCCAGTCTGTCTTTCTTCTTTTATAATCAAGTTTATTATGGAATCTGCAGTTTGAGATTTATTAGCAATTGGTATAACGAAAGTAAAATTACTATAGTCATCAACAATAGTAATGAAATACTTATATCCAAAAGAATCATTCAAAGGTCCAACTATGTCGGTATGCCATAGATCCAAAATATTTTTAGATTGTTTATATTGAATACTTTTGTAAGATTTTTTATGTATTTTTCCCAATATACAAGACTCGCAATTCCCTTTGATATTATGTAAAATTTTCAATCCTAATACCGTTGAATTATCATACATTTCTTTCAATTTCTGAAAATTAACATGAGCAAGTCTTTGATACCATAGCATATCATCTACTTCTGATTTTCTTGCTTTTTCCATAATTAGGAGTCCCTTTACTTCAAATTTATCACCATTTCTTTTTGCCTCATATAAAATATCACCATTTTTATCTATTACTTCAGCTTTGTTCTTTGTAAACAATACCCTAAATCATGATCTATAATTTTTGTAACTGATAATAAATTTCTCTCAAATTAGGTACATGCAAAACATTTTCAACTTTTATTATTCTTTCATTTACATTTGACTTCATTCTTATTGATCCAATTCCTGAAGATTTCATTATTGCACCTTTTTTCAGCTGTCGCTATTATTCTTTCTTCCTCTATATATTCTATAAATAGTTCTTTTTTACTAACCATATGACTGGAGGCTCCAGAATCCATATTCCATCTTATCTTGTCTACCCCTTGATCTTCTTCGTAATTAACTCCATTTGTCTCTATCACATGATTTGTAGTTTCTCTATAATATTTCCTGTTTATCCCTCTCTTAGGCCCATTATAATTATACCTTGCATGATATTCACTTCTATTCTCTTTACATATTGTCGATTCATGCCCAAATCCTCCACAATTAAAGCATTTCACTTTGTTTCTACACTCTTTAGAAATATGACCCATCTTTCCACAGTTATAGCACTTAACAAATTTTCTTCTTTCCGACCAGCCTTCTCTAGCTTTAGATGCAATTTATATTTGCCGTTTTTCTTCTTTCCTATGTTTTAATTTTTCTTCAGTTTCCTTCAGGATTTTTCTTATTGTGTTCATATTCTTTTCTTTATCAGATTTGATAATTTTTACGTCAAAATCAAATTCTATTCTTAAACCTTCTAAAACGAAGCAAATCAATTCTCTATCTTTTATCTCATCTCCTGCTTGAATGCTTCTGCTTTTAATAATCATTGCTCTATTCAAGTAGTCATCAACTGTTTCATCTTCCTTCATCTTCAATTTTGATAATTCTATTTTATTTTTCATTTGCATATCTTCATTCTTAGATGCCATTTCTTCTTTAATGCTATACCATAATCGTTTTGCACTTCTTTCGCTTGAATATTTTAGAACTTGGGTGGCATCCATAGTTTGATTCATCACATTTCTAGCGATAGCATTGTCGTCATCCCAATCTTCCCAGATTTTCACTTTTTGTTCAAATTTTTTGTCTGTTTCTATAGGCTTTTCAATTACTTCTCCTTCTATGATACGTCTCCATAATTTCAATCCTCTCAATTCGCTTTCTATTTTGTTTGCCCAGATCAAGTAGTTATTGTCTGATAATTTTTCTATTTGAGATATATTAATAAAATTTTGCATCTTTGCTTTTTCTAAAAATTATTCAATCAATCTTGATTTGCATCAATTTTTAATCAACCGCTCTCTGCTACCAATTGTTGGGAGAATCGTAATAAATACTCCCTATTAAAACATAAAACTTCTTTATTGAAGGCACAAAAACAATGAATATAAATTTCTATAATAAATCTAAATAACTCTTACAAACTTTTACGCCTAAACGTCTCCACATATACTCTCTCCCACACCACTCTCAAAGAAATACATATATTTATATACACTCAACACCACAGAATAAGTTAAGTCACAGATTAATTCAATCACAGAATGAAAATGAATATTTTAAATAATTAACATCAACACATATATCCAAACACAAATAGGTTACTCTGTGCATGGAATTATTTAATGAATGTTCACAATTGATTCATTTATTTATTTTTTTAAATATCTTGGACAACTTCTATATTTTTAGTGACGCTATAAAAGAAGGTTTGATTGATCAGGAGTGTGAATATTTCCATTTCTCACTATAAATATTGTATCAAAGTATTTATTATGTTTTTATATACAGATTAATAATTTTTGATGGTATTTATATTATTTATATTTTGCTACTCTGGAAACTTCCCTCATTGCTTATCTTATATCTTATAAATGTTGATTTTGTTTTTGCCTCAAATAAATTGCTGTGTCATTCTGAAGTTTGTCTTTCCTAATTTCTACGTGACAATATTATAAAAGAAAAAAAAACCATTGAATTATTTTATCCTCAAAATAAAGAGTATGCTATGTATTGTTCACATAAACACATATATTACATTAAACACGGTCTAAAACAATAACCAAATGACACTCAACAAGAAAAAAGTATTTTTACATATAAAATCATGTCGATTAAAACCAAAAAAATTCTTTATTAATAGTTTCACTGACAGTACATGTTTATGTGTCTTCAAGACCGGTACTCTTGTTAGAAATAGTAAAGCAACAGATGTGTTGGCAATACCATGATGAGAATACCATGGAATAAAAAAAGAATATAAACCGTAGCAATGTGTTTCTTTATTCGTGCAAAGTACAAGCTTTCGGATCTTTATAATCCTTCCACAGGCACAGATATAAGTTGAGATAATGAGGATATATAAAAAAATCCTCATTCTCTCAACTTACAGCTATGCCTGAGGAAGAATTATAAAGATCCGAAAGCTTGAACTTTGCACGAATAAAGAAACGCATTTCTACTGTTTATATTCTTATTTTATACTTTATAGCAATTTTATCTTTTAATGGAATACCATGGAATGGTAAACTAAGAAAATAAAATGTTCCAAAATGATTAAGGAAAGATATGATCTCCTGGAAACCTCTGAGAAGAGAATAAACAACATGTTTAAAACCTCTTGTCGGAGTGGTTGACGGCATTGCTGATGGGAGGCATGGAGGGTAGAGAGGAAAGCCGAGAATAGAGTTGAATTGACAATTTCGGGACAAGAATCTATGATGGTGGTGGTGTCTTGTCCATGGAGCGAATCAAATCGGTCCGTGCACCCTGATCACAATACCGGCCAACTGAGACACCTTGTCCGTATGGATGTCCTCTTCTGGATTGATGTCTGCCATATAGAGGGCAGCAAGGATGGCCGGGCAACTGTTTATGTGGTCCAGAGTGAGTTGGGTGTTGTAACATTTATTTCAGTTCCTGTAGGATCTAGTCATGTCTGGGTTTATCTTCATATCTTTAAAATGTCCTAGCTTACAAAAATCTTTAATTAAAAATGCATATATTGGATCAAAATATCATTTATTTTACCAATATTTCAGTTGGCTGAACGCCAACCTTTATCAAGGTGTTATAACATTTTAAGTGTGTCAACAACAAACTCAGCGCCACATAACTTCAACAGAATTAAGTTATAAAAAATATTTTGTTATATTCAATGGGGAGAAATTTTATATATATATATATATTATGGACAAAATAAATTTTGTAAAATATGGGTGTGAATATTTTGAAAAATTAAACAATGGAATCTATTTTATATTTAAAATTACTTATACTATGTGTAAAAAAAAAAAAAGATTTTTCGTATAAAAAATAAATAAAAATAATAAAAAATACAAGAATCTATGACATCCTCAAAAAAATGGGTCTGGAAAGGAATCTCTGGGAGGACAAACTCTGGATGCCATCCAATGGGCTGAGAATAAACAGACAGTTCCTATCACAAAACACTATTGATATAAAGCAATAACTTCCATCTATATATAGGAAGTTAAAACATTAAGACACGAATGTTTCTTTTATACATAAAACTTCTACTGTTCTTACTGTGATGAAAAAATATTGTGAGAGCTTGGCTTTTTTTTCATCGCAGTAAGGACAGTAGAAGTTTGTTTATGTATAAGAAACATTCGTGTCTTAATGTTTTAATTTCATATATATAGATGGCAGTTATTGCTTTATATTAATTTATGTCTTATTTAATTTTATGCTTTAATCATACGCGCGTCTAAAATAGTTGCGATTTCTTAAAACAGATGGCACTCTAATGCATTAAATTATAAATAGATATATATTTCCAATATACATATATGAGGTATGTAAACAAGGATCTACTGTGTCAAACTGAAACAAGAGTTTTGTTTGTTTTAGATGGCGGAAGGGCAGTCGCAGGAAGAGTGGTCGCCCAGATAACACTCGGCCCTGGCCAGCACTGGGAAGGAACGATTAGCATTTCCAGGAATTATTCTTTGCGATGTGAGCCTGGGAATGCGCAGTTCTATAGACCTACTTAAAAGAAGCCAGTTTTGATATGAAAATAACGGTATTAGAGGTAAGGATAAAATAGCAGTATAAATATTTGAAAAAGAAGCGAAACTGTTTAGCATTACCTTTTTATAAAATCCCATTTCTCTCCTTTGTTTCTACTACAATCGTAAAAAAATTGAGAAGGCATGGCTAAGTCAGTAGTGAACCCCCATATTTACAATTATAATTACAATTCTATCATATTTACTGTATATACATATATTTGCATTAGATAATAAAAAGGCATATATTGGATTTAGTAAAAGATGTAATGCCTCGATAAAGGTTGGCGTTCGGCCAGCCGAAATATTGGCAAAATAAATCTTTTACTAAATCCAATATATGCCTTTTTATTATCTAATGAATTAAATATGGATTGCTCTATTTTCAAAATATATTTGCATATGAGGAGTGACATTATATGTCCATGATTAAAAATGCGGTTAAAAAGGCGCTACACTTAGAACTTCAATAAAAGATAAAACTTAAATTAGAAAATATAGGTTATAAAATTTGAATTGAGTAATTTAAAATAAGAATACTAAGAAATAGGTTGACAGGATCAATGCTGAAGAAATCATGAACGATTGGTGGAGGACTTATTGAAGGTTTACAAAAAAAAAAAAAAATGGACGAGACATACATTAATAATGAATGGAGAGTAGAAAGACCAAGAATTGGTCTGATGGACTGGATGAGAACCCGAGAAAAAAATAAATAGGACCCATTATAGAGAACAACAGTTGCATTTTTAATCATCTCCAAAAAATGTAAGAGGGAAAACAATTTTATAATAAACGTATTTATATAAAAATGGCGTACCTTGATATGTAAATGAAAAACTTTTTTTTTTCAAAATATTTCAAGGGATTGCTCTCACTTTATCAATTTATTACACAAAAATATTGTAATTTACAAATTCTTTCAAAATATGAAAATTACATTAAATGTACCGCTTCTCTTCACTCAAATTAAATGAATTGTTAAAAGTATTTTGAAATTTTTCATATCAATTTTTAAAACACCATTATATATTTATACCGAAAGGGACATCTCTACCTTTGGTACACGAGTGGCATCTTCCAGTAACTTTATATTATATAAATTTATATACACACACTCGTTGTGACAAAACTTAAGGAAGTTGTACCTTTTAGCATGTTTATCGGGATTTAAACAATAACTCTGAAAGATATTTGATATACAGTGACCTTTATTGAAGACACACGAGATAACCAAGTGTAAACAACCATTGTCTCCATAAAAAAATAAATAAAAAAAAAACATACGTTGGCGACATCAAAGACTTTCCACTTCCTTAAGTTTTGTCCATGAGCGTATATGTACATATGTAGGTATATAACAGCGACGAAGTCAGTGCCTATGAACGGTGAGAAGTAAGCCAGCTGCCCCAGATAGCGGCCCCTGGCCGTATGCAAGCCGAATACCTTCCAGATAGTTTCAGTACAGAGATTTCACCGGTTACAGCTCTCCGTGCAACGGAGTGGAAGTTTCCATCGAAGGTCACCAACCGACCGAACCTCCCTCGCCTCCTTCACCCGGGGCTGGCCGTCTGCCAGGGAATGTCGTCGGGCTGCTTCCGCGGTCCGCGCGGACTTCTGACACTTGGGGATTTCTAATGAACTTGTCCCGGCTTGTAACTGTGAGGTCCCTGCGTCTTCTGACACTTGGGGACTTCCATAGGTCTTGTCCCAGCTTGTAACTGTGAGGTCATTGCGGACTTCTGACACTTGTAGACTTCCATAGGTCTTGTCCCAGCTTGTAACTGTGAGGTCACTGCGGACTTCTGACACTTGGGGACTTCCATAGGTCTTGTCCCGGCTTGTAACTGTGAGGTCATTGCGGACTTCTGACACTTGGGGACTTCCATAGGTCTTGTCCCGGCTTGTAACTGTGAGGTCATTGCGGACTTCTGACACTTGTAGACTTCCATAGGTCTTGTCCCAGCTTGTAACTGTGAGGTCATTGCGGACTTCTGACACTTGTAGACTTCCATAGGTCTTGTCCCAGCTTGTAACTGTGAGGTCACTGCGGACTTCTGACACTTGGGGACTTCCATAGGTCTTGTCCCGGCTTGTAACTGTGAGGTCATTGCGGACTTCTGACACTTGGGGACTTCCATAGGTCTTGTCCCAGCTTGTAACTGTGAGGTCATTGCGGACTTCTGACACTTGTAGACTTCCATAGGTCTTGTCCCAGCTTGTAACTGTGAGGTCACTGCGGACTTCTGACACTTGGGGACTTCCATAGGTCTTGTCCCGGCTTGTAACTGTGAGGTCATTGCGGACTTCTGACACTTGGGGACTTCCATAGGTCTTGTCCCAGCTTGTAACTGTGAGGTCATTGCGGACTTCTGACACTTGGGGACTTCCAGAGGTCTTGTCCCGGCTTGTAACTGTGAGGTCATTGCGGACTTCTGACACTTGGGGACTTCCATAGGTCTTGTCCCAGCTTGTAACTGTGAGGTCATTGCGGACTTCTGACACTTGTAGACTTCCATAGGTCTTGTCCCAGCTTGTAACTGTGAGGTCATTGCGGACTTCTGACACTTGTAGACTTCCATAGGTCTTGTCCCAGCTTGTAACTGTGAGGTCATTGCGGACTTCTGACACTTGGGGACTTCCATAGGTCTTGTCCCGGCTTGTAACTGTGAGGTCATTGCGGACTTCTGACACTTGGGGACTTCCATAGGTCTTGTCCCGGCTTGTAACTGTGAGGTCATTGCGGACTTCTGACACTTGGGGACTTCCATAGGTCTTGTCCCGGCTTGTAACTGTGAGGTCATTGCGGACTTCTGACACTTGGGGACTTCCATAGGTCTTGTCCCGGCTTGTAACTGTGAGGTCATTGCGGACTTCTGACACTTGGGGACTTCCATAGGTCTTGTCCCAGCTTGTAACTGTGAGGTCATTGCGGACTTCTGACACTTGGGGACTTCCATAGGTCTTGTCCCGGCTTGTAACTGTGAGGTCATTGCGGACTTCTGACACTTGTAGACTTCCATAGGTCTTGTCCCAGCTTGTAACTGTGAGGTCATTGCGGACTTCTGACACTTGGGGACTTCCATAGGTCTTGTCCCGGCTTGTAACTGTGAGGTCATTGCGGACTTCTGACACTTGGGGACTTCCATAGGTCTTGTCCCAGCTTGTAACTGTGAGGTCATTGCGGACTTCTGACACTTGGGGACTTCCATAGGTCTTGTCCCGGCTTGTAACTGTGAGGTCATTGCGGACTTCTGACACTTGGGGACTTCCATAGGTCTTGTCCCGGCTTTTAACTGTGAGGTCGGTGCTGAATTCTGTCACTTGTAGACTTCCAGAGGTCTTGTCCCGGCTTGTAATTGTAGGTCCGTGCTAAATTCTGTCACTTGTAGACTTCCAGATGCTTTACCCCGGCTTGTAACTATGAAGTCCGTGCTGAATTCTGATACTTGTAGACTTCCAGAAGTCTTGTTCCGGCTTGTAGCTGTGAGATCCGTGCTGAATTCTGACACTTGGGGACTTCCATAGGTCTTGTCCCGGCTTGTAACTGTGAGGACCGTGCTGAATTCTGTCACTTGTAGACTTCCAGAGGTCATGTCCCGGCTTGTAATTGTAGGTCCGTGCTGAATTATGTCACTTGTAGACTTCCAGACGCTTTGTCCCAGCTTGTAACTATGAGGTCCGTGCTGAATTCTGATACTTGTAGAATTACAGAGGTCTTGTCCCGGCTTGTATTTGTGAGGTCTGTGCTGAATTCTGATACTTGTAGACTTCCAGAGGTCTTGTCCCGGCTTGTAACTGTGAGGTCAGTGCTGAATTCTTTCACTTGTAGACTTCCAGAGGTCTTGTCCCGGCTTGTAACTGTGAGGTCGGTGCTGAACTCTGATACTTGTAGACTTCCAGTGACCTTGTATCTGCTTGTAAATATGAGGTCTTTGCTGAACTCTGATACTTGTAGACTTCCAGAGGTCTTGTCCCGGCTTGTAACTGTGAGGTCGGTGCTGAATTCTGATACTTGTAGACTTCCAGTGACCTTGTATCTGCTTGTAAATATGAGGTCCTTGCTGAACTCTGATACTTGTAGACTTCCAGTGACCTTGTATCTGCTTGTAAATATGAGGTCTTTGCTGAACTCTGATACTTGTAGACTTCCAGAGGTCTTGTCCCGGCTTGTAACTGTGAGGTCGGTGCTGAATTCTGATACTTGTAGACTTCCAGTGACCTTGTATCTGCTTGTAAATATGAGGTCCTTGCTGAACTCTGATACTTGTAGACTTCCAGTGACCTTGTCCCGGCTTGTAACTGTGAGGTCGGTGCTGAATTCTGATACTTGTAGACTTCCAGTGACCTTGTCCCGGCTTGTAACTGTGAGGTCCAATCTCAATTCTGTGAAATCAACACTCTTGTACCTGTGGAACTTAGATTTGCATAGGTATTCCAAATTAGTATTTTTGGAGTTCAAACATGTAAGATGGTAAAACCTGGAATCCGTCAACATTCTAGATGTATAGACATCTAGTTCCAACCTAGTTCTCTGGATTCTTTGTTCAGTAAATATCAAAATGAAATTTTCTAAAATGACAAGAAGTATACCGAATGTGTTTATAAAAAGACTGGAAATTTATACGATGAAGGCAAGAAGACAAGCCTACAGTTCTGAACGCCTTTCTGGAGAAGGTCATCAATGGTAATCAATTATTGAATAATTGACGTGAGTGCTTCACAGCAGGGACGATACCAGCAACATACATGAAGCAACAATGAACAACAAGTATTGAACAAGTAAGGTGAATCCTCTGCACCAGACACATTACCATCAACAAACATGAAGCAACAATGGACAACAAGTATTGAGCAAGTAACATGAATACTCCGCACCAGACACATTACCATCAACATACATGAAGTAACAATGGTCAACCAGTATTGAGCAAGTAACGTGAATACTCCGCACCAGACACATTACCATCAACATGCATCAAGCAACAATGGTCAACTAGTATTGAGCAAGTAACGTGAATACAACGCACCAGACACATTGCCATCAACATACATGAATCAACAATGGCCAACAAGTATTGAGCAAGTAACGTGAATACAACGCACCAGACACATTACCATCAACATACATGAAGTAACAATGGACAACAAGTATTGAGTAAGTAACGTGAATACTCCGCACCAGGCACATTACCATCACCATGCATCAAACAACAATGGACAACAAGTATTGAGTAAGTAACGTGAATACTCCGCACCAGACACATTAGCATCAACATGCATCAAGCAACAATGGACAACAAGTATTGAGTAAGTAACCTGAATACTCCACACCAGACGCATTGCCATCAACATACATGAAGTAACAACGGCCAACAAGTATTGAGAAAGTAACGTCAATACTCCGCACCAGACACATTACGATCAACATGCATCAAGCAACAATGGACAACAAGTATTGAGCAAGTAACGTGAATACCCCGCACCAGACACATAACCATCAACATACATGAAGTAACAATGGCCAAAAAGTATTGAGCAAGTAACGTGAATACTCCGCACCAGACACATTACCATCAACATGCATGAAGTAACAATGGTAAACAAGTATTGAGCAAGTAACGTGAACACACCGCACCAGACACATTGTCATCAACATACATGAAGTAACAATGGTCAACAAGTATTTAGTAAGTAAGGTGAATACTCCGCACCAGACACATTGTCATCAACATACATGAAGTAACAATGGTCAACAAGTATTTAGTAAGTAATGTGAATACTCCGCACAAGGCACATTACCATCAACATACATAAAGTAACAATGGACAACAGGTATTGAGTAAGTAATGTGAATACTCCGCACAAGGCACATTACCATCAACATGCATCAAGCAACAATGTACAACAAGTATTGAGTAAGTAACGTGAATGCTCCGCACCAGACACATTACCATCAACATACATGAAGTAACAATGATCAACAAGTATTGAGCAAGTAACGTGAATACAACGCACCAGACACGTTGCCATCAACATACATGAAGCAACAATGGTCAACAAGTATTGAGAAAGTAACGTGAACACTCCTCACCAGATACATTACCATCAACATACATGAATTAACAATGGACAACAAGTATTGAGTAAGTAACGTGAATACTCCGCACCAGACACATTACCATCAACATACATGAAGTAACAATGATCAACAAGTATTGAGCAAGTAACGTGAATACAACGCACCAGACACGTTGCCATCAACAAACATGAAGCAACAATGGTCAACAAGTATTGAGAAAGTAACGTGAACACTCCTCACCAGATACATTACCATCAACATACATGAATTAACAATGGACAACAAGTATTGAGTAAGTAACGTGAATACTCCGCACCAGACACATTACCATCAACATACATGAAGCAACAATGGTCAACAAGAATTGAGTAAGTAACGTGAACACTCCGCACCAGACACATTACCATCAACATACATGAAGCAACAATGGTCAACAAGAATTGAGTAAGTAACGTGAACACTCCGCACCAGACACATTACCATCAACATACATGAAGCAACAATGGTCAACAAGAATTGAGTAAGTAACGTGAACACTCTGCGCCAGAGACATCAACATGCATCAAGCAACAATGGACAATAAGTATTGACTAAGTAACGTGAACACTCCTCATCAGACACATTACCATCAAAATACATGAAGCAACAATGATCAACAAGTATTTAGCAAGTAACGTGAATACAACGCACCAGACACTTTTCCAACAACATACATGAAGCAACAATGGTCAACAAGTAACGAGAACACTCCTCATCAGACACATTACCATAAACATACATGAAGTAACAATGATCAAAAACTATTGAGTAAGTAACGTGAATATCCACACCAGACACGTTGCCATCAACAAAATGGAAGAAACAATGGTCAACAAGTATTGAGCAAGTAACGTGAATACAACGCACAAGACAATTTGCCAACAACATACATGAAGCAACAATGGTCAACAAGTAACGTGAACACTCCTCATCAGACACATTACCATAAACATACATGAAGCAACAATGATTAAAAACTATTGAGTAAGTAACGTGAATACAACGCACCAGACACGTTGCCATCAACATATATGAAGTAACAACGGCCAACAAGTATTGAGATAGTAACGTGAATACTCCGCACCAGACACATTGCCATCAACATACATGAAGCAACAATGGTCAACAAGTATTGAGCAAGTAACGTGAATACAACGCACCAGACACGTTGCCATAAACAAAATGGAAGAAACAATGGTCAACAAGTATTGAGTAAGTAACGTGAATACTCCGCACCAGACACATTGCCATGAACATACTTGAAGCAACAATGGTCAACAAGTATTGAGCAAGTAACGTGAATACAACGCACCAGACACGTTGCCATCAACAAAATGGAAGAAACAATGGACAACAAGTATTGAGAAGGTAACGTGAATTCTCTGCACTAGACATATTACCATCAACATGCATCAAGCAACAATGAACAACAAGTATTGAGTAAGTAACGTGAATACTCCTCACCAGACACGTTGCCATCAACAAACATGAAGCAACAATGGTCAACAAGTATTGAGACAGTAACGTGAATACTCTTCACTAGACATATTGCAATCAACATGCATCAAGCAACAATGGACAACAAGTATTGAGCAAGTAACGTGAACCCTCAGCACCAGACACATTACCATCAACATACATGAAGCAACAATGGTCAAAAAAGTATTGAGCAAGTAACGTGAATACTCCGCACCAGACACATTACCATCAACATACATGAAGCAACAATGGTCAAAAAAGTATTGAGAAAGTAACGTCAATACTCCTCACCAGACACATTACCATCAATATGCATGAGGTAATAATGGACAACAAGTATTGAGCAATTAATGCGAATACTCCGCACCAGGCACACCACCAGCAACATACATGAAGTAACAATGGACAACAAGTATTGAGCAAGTAACGTGAACACTCCGCACCAGACACATTACCATCAACATACATGAAGCAACAGTGGTCAAAAAAGTATTGAGTAAGTAACATGAATACTCCGCACCAGACACATTACCATCAACAAACATGAAGTAACAATGGTCAACAAGTATTGAGTAAGTAACCTGAATACTCCGCACCAGACACATTACCATCAACATTGCATCAAGCAACAATGGACAACAAGTATTGAGTAAGTAACCTGAATACTCCGCACCAGACACATTACCATCAACATTGCATCAAGCAACAATGGACAACAAGTATTGAGTAAGTAACCTGAATACTCCGCACCAGACACATTACCATCAACATTGCATCAAGCAACAATGGACAACAAGTATTGAGCAAGTAACGTGAACCCTCAGCACCAGACACATTACCATCAACATACATGAAGCAACAATGGTCAAAAAAGTATTGAGCAAGTAACGTGAATACTCCGCACCAGACACATTACCATCAACATACATGAAGCAACAATGGTCAAAAAAGTATTGAGAAAGTAACGTCAATACTCCTCACCAGACACATTACCATCAATATGCATGAGGTAATAATGGACAACAAGTATTGAGCAATTAATGCGAATACTCCGCACCAGGCACACCACCAGCAACATACATGAAGTAACAATGGACAACAAGTATTGAGCAAGTAACGTGAACACTCCGCACCAGACACATTACCATCAACATACATGAAGCAACAGTGGTCAAAAAAGTATTGAGTAAGTAACATGAATACTCCGCACCAGACACATTACCATCAACAAACATGAAGTAACAATGGTCAACAAGTATTGAGTAAGTAACCTGAATACTCCGCACCAGACACATTACCATCAACATTGCATCAAGCAACAATGGACAACAAGTATTGAGTAAGTAACCTGAATACTCCGCACCAGACACATTACCATCAACATTGCATCAAGCAACAATGGACAACAAGTATTGAGTAAGTAACCTGAATACTCCGCACCAGACACATTACCATCAACATTGCATCAAGCAACAATGGACAACAAGTATTGAGCAAGTAACGTGAACCCTCAGCACCAGACACATTACCATCAACATACATGAAGCAACAATGGTCAAAAAAGTATTGAGCAAGTAACGTGAATACTCCGCACCAGACACATTACCATCAACATACATGAAGCAACAATGGTCAAAAAAGTATTGAGAAAGTAACGTCAATACTCCTCACCAGACACATTACCATCAATATGCATGAGGTAATAATGGACAACAAGTATTGAGCAATTAATGCGAATACTCCGCACCAGGCACACCACCAGCAACATACATGAAGTAACAATGGACAACAAGTATTGAGCAAGTAACGTGAACACTCCGCACCAGACACATTACCATCAACATACATGAAGCAACAGTGGTCAAAAAAGTATTGAGTAAGTAACATGAATACTCCGCACCAGACACATTACCATCAACAAACATGAAGTAACAATGGTCAACAAGTATTGAGTAAGTAACCTGAATACTCCGCACCAGACACATTACCATCAACATTGCATCAAGCAACAATGGACAACAAGTATTGAGTAAGTAACCTGAATACTCCGCACCAGACACATTACCATCAACATTGCATCAAGCAACAATGGACAACAAGTATTGAGCAAGTAACGTGAATACTCCGCACCAGACACATTACCATCAACATACATGAAGTAACAATGATCAACAAGTATTGAGCAAGTAACGTGAATACTCCGCACCAGACACATTACCATCAACATACATGAAGCAACAATGGACAACAAGTATTGAGTAAGTAACGTGAATACTCCGCACCAGACACATTACCATCAACATACATGAGGTAATAATGGACAACAAATATTGAGCAATTAACGCGAATACTCCGCACCAGGCACATCACCAGCAACATACATGAAATAACAATGAACAAAAAGTATTGAGTAAGTAACGTGAACACTCCTCACCAGACACATTACCATCAACATACATGAAGCAACAATGGTCAACAAGTAACGTTAATACTCCACACCAGACACTTCGCCAGCAACATACATGAAGCAACAATGGTCAACAAGTAACGTGAGTACTCCGCACCAGACACATCTCCATCAACATACATGAAGCAACAATGATCAACAAGTATTGAGCAAGTAACCTGTCGCCAGGATATCAGTCGATCCAGTCGCCATTCTAAATTTGTCCTGATATGTGAAGTGTCCTGATGACATCTTAGTGCTACGACAAACACATCGACACCAGATAATCCTCCTGTGTGCAGATCAGTGATGTAAATCTAGGACCACCCAGGACGTCGACAACTGTAGACAACATTGGAGTGTTGTAATTCAGTCTTAGCACATGATCTCGACTTCACCAACCGGTAGAAACGCGATGTCACGAATATGCCTTACTGGACATACCACTACTACCTTATATCTTACTATACTAGAGGATTGTACCCTAAATTCCAATAATCTATAACCAGGCGTGGGTTTATCTATATATATATTTTTTGCGCCTCTTCAAGTCTATAAAGTATTATATTGCCACGTGGAAAATTAGGGAAGACAAACTTAGTGATGAGACAGCAATGTATTTCAGTCAAGAACAAACTATGAGTGATAAACAAAAGATAAGCAAAAGAGGGAAGTGTACAGAGTATAGCAAAATATAAACATAAAAAGAATACGCTGCTAATAATATAATAAATACTTTGTTACAATATAAATATTGACCTCCGCCCAAAATTTGTAAATATAAAAAACTAACAGAAATTAAATACGAATATATTTTCCCAATCATGCAATATAATGGTATCATATTTATCCTTTATTGACTTGTCGATATAAATAGATATTTATTTACTTATTTTTTTTCAGAGTCTTTATAATACTCGGAATTATTTTATTATTTTATGTAGAATTTAATAAGGTAGTATATTTGTTGCAGAATAGTAAAAATATATTTCCCCATACACACATATAAATACACTGGTGTCATAAAAATAAGAAACTTAACCAATATTGAAATTTTTCAAAAGCTAATTTATTAACAAATATAAAATCTAGTATACAAATAGTTTAAACAATGGAGAATTTGACTAGCTATATGAAAATAAAAAAAAATATTTGAAATTATGAAATATGCAAATTATTACCAACATACCCAAAGCTAAGGTTCCAGATCTTAAAGAAATAAGATATCAATAGGGAGTATGATCACCTCTAACAGCTATCAAGGTCTCACAGCGAGCCCTCATACTGTTTACCAGGTTTTGAAGGAGGTCCAGGGGTAGTAAACCCCACTCCTCCAATAGAGCAGTTCTTAGCTCAACGAGGGTTCTGGGAGAGGGGTGACGAGCTCCAATACGCCTCCCTAGAGCATCCCACACATGCTCTATTGGATTCAGGTCCGGAGATCTGGCTGGCCAATCCATCCTTCGAATATTCTCACTCTGGAGATATTCATTGGCTAGCCTAGCCCTATGCGGACGAGCATTATCGTCAATTAATTTGTGACCAATTTGATCTCTATAAGGTCTTAAATAGGGCTCAAGGATCTCGTCCCTGTACCTTTGGGCAGTTGAAGTGCCGCCAGAAAAAATGTGGAAGGGTGTGCGTCTGCTAGAACTGATGCCAGCCCAGACTAAGAGACTGCCCCCTCTAAAACTGTCTATTTACCTGATGTTACTGGGATGATAGCGGGTTCCAGGCTCCCTCCAGATGAAAACTCGTCGAGAATCTGTGTTTAAACTAAATCTTGACTCGTCACTGAAGAGAACATTGGCCCACTGATCATGAGTCCAGGCGTGATGTTCCAAGCACCAATTCAAGCGAGCTCTCCTGTGAGCAGAGGTTAAAGGTATACAGACCATTGGTCGTCTTGCATAAAGAGCACTTTCGTGAAACCTTCGGTAAACAGTTTGTCTTGAAATTCTCGTTCCAGTAGCACTTGAGAGTTCATTAGAGAGTTGAATAGCTGTCATCTCCCTATGGCGCTTGGCAGTTATGACAAGATAACGGTCTTCAGAGGTAGCTGTTTTTCTTTTTCTACCAGAACCTACTTTTCTTTTGATGGTTCCTGTCTCAATGAACTGTTTCCATATTTTGCTGACCACAGATTTATTCACATTTAGCCATTTTGCTACTTCAAATTGTGATTGCCCTGCCTCCATTCTTCCAACAGCTCTCCATTTTAAATCATCTGCTAAAATTTTTCGTAAACTCATAATTAACTAAGGATTAAATAAAATTATAATTGGACAATTCTTAGATGGGGTAAACGACGCGCCAAATAGCACACTTATAAAGACAAGCAAAAATTTGCATATTTTCAATTTTACCGAATCGAATGGTTGCGATAAATATATTCTACGACTTAAAATACCTAATTAAATTACTTTTTAGCTTTTAGCGTTGTATATTTTAAAACATATCATTAAAAAATAAGAAATTCTTATTTTTTGGACACCAGTGTATTATATAATTATATATATATCTATTAAGCATTTAAATCATATTGTAAGTGGCTCTGCGGCTCCGGTCACAAGAGGCCCCATGGGACGCCTGTCAATCATCCCTGGACTCCGTGGACTCCGGGGGGGGGGGGGTGTGAGGGGTTCTCGGGATCTTATCAGCAAATAGGGAGGGCGGGCCGCCTCGGTGGCTGACAACACTCATTATTAATATCTTTACCTTGGGATAAGTTGTATTATTATCTGACTCTCTCTCTCCCTATAAATACCTCTTTTAGATAATTTTATTGGAGAACTAGAAGGTAAATACCCTTTATAATAAATCATTTATTTCCAAATTTGCCCTTGCTTTATTTATCTCCGCGACATATTTTGGCGGCGACGCTGGGTAACGTGACGGAACTTCGAAGAAGTCGACGTCTACAGGGACGTGAACCAATTCTTGAACCTTTGCCACAACGAATAAAAATGGAAGACGACCACAGGCCTACTGTTAGCGGATCCTACCTCCCTTGTCATCGCCAACGAGATCCATCTACCTCTTCTGGAGATGGAAATATACATCCTGGACAGTGGTTGAAGGAGTACGAGAGAGTGTCGAAGTACAACAGATGGGACGACACCATGAAGCTTTACAACGTCGTATTTTACTTGAACGGAACTGCTGGAAGGTGGTTTGATAATAACGAAGAATCACTCAACTCGTGGAGAAGCTTTGAAGACGCATTCCGCGGTGTGTTCGCACTGAGGGAGGATTCTGCTCGACGCGCCGAGGAAGTTCTGAAGTCAAGAGCACAGAAGACAGAGTAATCCAGCGAGTAATACATCCAGGAGATTCTTAGTCTCTGCCACCAGGTGAACCCTCGCATGGAAGAAGGTGAGATAGTTGCTCACATTATAAAGGGAATTTCGGAGGACACATACGAGGTATTGGTGGCGAAAGACATACAGACGGTAGATGAGATCCTGAAGTTTTTCCGTCATCTGGCAACCGTCAAACAGCGCAGGATCGGCCGTAAGAAATTCGCCAGGTTGTCAAACGTGATGCCCATTTCATGTGTTGACGACTCAGATGACTTGGCCGGGTTAATTCGCCGCAGAGTTAGAGAAGAAATTCAAAAGGTTTTCTCAGCACCTGAAGTGGTCAATCCTCTCCGAGAAGTGAACGCCCTGGAACAGACTGTGAGGGAAGAAGTCAGCGGTGCTCTCCAACCTACCAGACCACAAATAAACGTGGTGCAACAACAACCACGCACGCCCTATTATAATATTGACCGACCAACCCAACCCAGGAAGACGGAACAATGGAGAACCTACGACGACAAACCAATCTGCTTCCACTGCGGACGACCCGGACATGTCGTCCGTTATTGTAGAGAACGACGGCAGGTCTTCGCTGAAGCCAGGTCAAGGAATGGCGGAAAAGGAAGAAATGGTGGATTTTCGAGTCGACCCCCGAGATATGACGCTGACGACGACTATGTAACGCCCCAAACCTCGACGTACTTCTACCGGAGCTCTTCCCCACATCCAAGCCGCGCAAGGTCGCCAGCCCGAAGACAATCCCAGTCACCAGCCCGTCGATTCAGCCGTTCTCCCAAGCCTCAGAATGTGAAAAACTAAGTGGAACGGCTTCTAATGGGGGTGAGGTCGCCATTGAGGAAAATACTCCAGGGTATATCGCCGCTAAATTAAAAGAAAATTTTGTCATGGTCGAAATAAATGGACGCAAAATTAAAGCATTGGTAGATACAGGAGCAGACTTTTCTGTTATTTCGGACAAATTTCGACGCGAACGAAAGACACCTCTCTTCAAAGAACCAGATCCCATTCTTAAAGCCGCAAACAAAAATTTAATAGAGACCCTAGGAAAATGTGTCCTGAACATAGAAGTTAATGGTCTGAATATATCATATGAATTCGTTGTTATGGAGGAATGTAGCCTCGACATCATATTTGGATGGGACTTCTTCAAGGCCATCGAGGCCGTCATTGATTGTGGCAGAAATGAACTCCATCTCGGGGAAACCTCCGTCCTGGAATCTCGAGAGGAGGAAAACCAGAGATTGTTTGCTTCCGAAGACTCTTTGTCATCCCGCCTAAATCAATAAAGAAGATCAGTGTGATAAACGAAGAAATATGTGGTGTTAGAGATGTTTTAGTCTCAACATCTAAGGAATTATTATTAAGAAAACAAGTTCTTATACCAAACTCATTGGTTACATTTCGACACAGCCGAGGTAGCATTTGGGTTGCGAATGGAGCGTCTTGGCAGCAACTGATTCCATTAGGAATGAATATGTGCACCATGGAAAGTTATGAGAATGGGAATATCTGCAGTCTTATTGAATCCAGCGATAAGTTACAAGAAACGCAGCTAAAGTCACGTGGATGGTCACAGAAGATAAACCTTACTCTAGATCCAGGGCTGTCTGAAATTCAAAGGTTACAGCTTGTTTCATGCCTTGACGAGTTTATTGACATATTTGACTTTGGGAGTACTCCTATTAAGCCCACCAGTACTGTGAAGCACAAGATAAACACAGGAGACCACTCTCCTATCAAACAGCGGCCCTATAGAGTAGCACCAAGTGAACGACGACTAATTCAAGATGAAGTGAACAAGATGATTGAAAATCACATCGTGAAGCCCTCTGAAAGTCCTTGGTCATCTCCAGTTATTCTGGTTCGAAAGAAAGATGGGACCTGGAGATTCTGCGTAGATTATCCTCGATTAAATAAGATAACAAAAAAGATGTTTACCCGCTGCCACGCATTGACGATGCCTTGGACAGTTTAGCCGGCTCTAGTTACTTCTCCACGATGGATCTTCGGTCCGGGTATTGGCAGATTGAAGTGGACGAAAAAGACAGGGAGAAAACTGCCTTCATCACTCCAGATGGGCTGTATGAATTCCGAGTAATGCCTTTCGGTCAATGCAACGCTCCAGCAACGTTTGAAAGGGTGATAGATAGTGTTCTGGGCAGTCTTAAATGGAACATGGGCCTTTGCTACCTGGACGACATCGTAGTTTACGCACCTACCTTTGAGGAACATCTACGTCGTCTACAACTTGTATTAAGGTGCATCCAGAAAGCTGGACTAAGCTTGAACCCCAAAAAGTGTCTTTTTGGATCAAGGAGGATAAAGATTTTATAGCACCTTGTTGACGCCAATGGAATTCATCCAGATCCAGATGAAGTTGTCGCCATCTCTAAATTTCCGAGGCCATGGAATATCTGAACTGAGGAGCTTTCTTGGATTATGTTACTATTACCGAAGATTTATTGAAAACTTTGTCCACAAAGCTAGATCTTTGCATGACCTACTGAAGACTGATAAACAATTCTATTGGGATGCAGCTTAAGAGAAAGCGTTTGAAGTCCTTAAAACAGCTCTAATTTCAGAGCCTGTCTTGGGACACTTTGACGAATCCGCTGATACCCATCTGCACACGGATACAAGCGGACATGGTATTGGAACTGTTCTTCTACAAATACAAGGTGAAAAGGAGTGGCCTATATCTTATGCATCTAGAAGCTTGACAAAGGCTGAAAATAACTATTCTACAACAGAAAAAGAATGCCTTGCTGTAGTCTGGTCTATTAGCAAATTCCGCCCATAATTGTTTGGTCGACCATTCACGGTTGTCACTGACCATCATTCTCTATGTTGGTTGGTAGGGCCGAAAGATCCTTCTGGTCGTTTGGCGGCAATTTGCAAGAATTTGACGTAACCGTTATCTACAAGAGCGGACGCAAACATAAGGATGCCGATTGTCTGTCAAGGAGCCCGCTTGAGAACGATACACCAAGTGCTGTGATGTCACTAACCAACGTCGATATAGAGCATACTAAAGACCCGGATTTAGCTGAAATAATCGATAATTTAAACTCGGGCTACACCAGAAAGGAATTCAACTTTATCGATGGCAACTTATGATGATTCCTAAGCACTTAAGATCCGAAGTTATGGCAGATTTACATGATGCTCCTACACCCGGGCATTTGGGTTTCGCCCGAACGTATGACAAAGTGAAGAAACGATTCTATTGGCCTGGCCTTTATAGAACTGTTCGCCAATATGTAAGCCATTGTCGGGAGTGTCAACGAAGGAAGAAATTACCTCGACGTCCGGCTGGACAACTTGTATCCATAACACCTGTAGAAAAGCCATTCTATAAGGTCGGGGTTGATCTCCTTGGAATATTTCCAGTTACTGAAGAGGGAAACCGTTGGATCATTGTGTGCACCGATTATATGACAAGGTATGCCATAACGAAAGCGATTCCAGACGGAGGAGCAATCGAAACAGCTAAGTTCCTGGTTGAAGATGTTATCTTGAAGCATGGAGCTCCTAGAGAAATGATAACAGAGATCGCGGAAGAAATTTCATTTCACAAGTAATAAAAGAGATCAATGCTCTGTGCGGAATTGTGCGCAGATTTACAACGGCCTACCATCCCCAGACCAACGGTCTGAATGAAAGGTTCAACAAAACTCTGGGAGATATGTTGTCCATGTACACAGGTGTTGAGCAGAAGGACTGGGACCAAGTTTTACCCTATGTAACTTTTGCTTACAACACTGCTAAACAGGCGACCGGCTACACTCCGTTCTTTCTTGTCCACGCCCGCGAGGTCGAGACCTACATCGATGCCGTACTACCTTACCAACCAGATGAGATCTCTGACGACTACGTTGGAGAACTTGTGAGCAGAGCTGAGGAAGCGCGTCGACTCTCCCGATCACACCTTCTACAATTACAGGCGAAAGACCGTAGACTTTACGACCAGAAACATACTCCAGTCTAATACCAGAAGGATGATCTTGTGTTGGTTTTTACTACCATCTGAAAAGTAGGACTCTCAGAAAAGCTACTGAAGAGATTCTTCGGTCCCTACAAGATGACCAAGAAGCTATCAGAAGTTACGTATGAAGTAGAGCCTGTGGACCCGTCTCCCCGATCACGGAAAGCCAAGAATATCGTCCATGTCATTCGGATGAAGCCCTACCTGGATCCTGAAGAACAACATTCCATTCTGCTAGGGAACACCAGCCGTAATAGATTTCCTTCCAGAACAAGGGCTGAGAAAGCTAATCAGCGGGTCGCTGTTTTCTCTAAAGAGGGAGTAATGTCAAGTGGCTCTGCGGCTCCGGTCACAAGAGGCCCCATGGGGCGCCTGTCAATCATCCCTGGACTCCGGGGTGGGGACCACGGGTGTGAGGGGTTCTCGGGATCTTATCGGCAAATAGGGAGGGCGAGACGCCTCAGTGGCTGACGACGCTCATTATTAATATCTTTACCTTGGGATAAGTTGTATTATTATCTGAATCTCTCTCTCTCCCTATAAATACCTCTTGTAGATAATTTTATTGGAGAACTAGAAGGTAAATAACCTTTATTTTTATTTATTTATTTATTACAAAACACACGCTATATCCTATGTGGATATTTGAATGTAAATGTTTAATCTATTTTATGTACATAGTTTTTAAATATATATACAAATTATTTATAGTTTTAGAGAGAGAGTGAAAGTTATTTAAATTTACATTTTAGAGCAATTAATCATACAAGAAATAAAGGTTATATACACAAATGTTATCAAAATTCCAATATATCTTTTGAATTACAACCACTAAACCAGTGGCGCAAATATCGAACATTCCATAATAAAAAAAAAAACAATATCAATAACAGCAATTAAAAAAAAACTCTTCTAATTAAAACTAGAAATTTTAATTCTTAATGTAATTCAAGTCGACAGCATTTGAGATAGAGTCTACAGAATTGGTTAAATTTTCTATATTCTTCTTTACTGGAAACCATTTGGCTTAAACTAGAACTGTTCATTTGACATTGTACTCTCAAATCTGCAACAAGTGGGCACCGGATTAAAAGTAAATAACCTTTATAATAAATTAATTATTCCCAAATTTGCCCTTGCTTTATTTATCTCCGCGACAATATATATTATATATATACTATAAGCTTATGTCCATAGTTTACTTGAAAACCATTTCTAAGATTCCATCCTTCAGTGTAGTATATAAAAGCAGAATGATCCAATACAGTATTAGAGCTCTGAGAAGCGGTCTGGTGGATTAAATTGGCGAAACCGCTGGGAGGGTTCACCACTGATGAGCCAAGCCCTCCCAATATATTTTTTCATCGCAGTAAGGACAGTAGAAGTTCGTTTTATGTATAAAAGAAACATTCGCGCTTTTAAATCCTTTTATTTTATATGTATAGATGGCGCGTTATTGCTTTGTGTTAATATGTATATATAGACTATCAAAATTCAAAACTATTATAGACGCGTATGATGGGGCCACCACCAAATTCAAGGACAAGGGGCCATTTCCAAATTCAAGGACAAGGGGCCACAACCAAATTCAAGGACAAGGGGCCACCATGAAATTCAAGGACAAGGAGCCACCATAAAATTCAAGGACAAGGAGCCACCATACAATTTAAGGACAAGGGGCCATTTTCAAATTCAAGGACAAGGGGCCATTTCGAAATTCAAGGAGAGAGAGACAAGTGGCAACCATAAAATTCAAGGACAAGAGGTCACCTTAAAATTCAAGGACAAGGAGCCACCATACAATTTAAGGAAAAGGGGCCATTTTCAAATTCAAGGACAAGGGGCCATTTCGAAATTCAAGGACAAGTGGCAACAATAAAATTCAAGGACAAGAGGCCATTTCAAAATTCAAGGACAAGAACCACCATAAAATTCAAGGACAAGGGGCCACCGCCAAATTTAAGGGCAAGGGGCCATTTCAAAATTCAAGGACAAGAGGCCATTTACAAATTCAAGGACAAGGGGCCACTACCAAATTCAAGGACAAGGGGCCACCATGAAATTCAAGGACAAGGAGCCACCATAAAATTCAAGGACAAGGAGCCACCATACAATTTAAGGACAAGGGGCCATTTTCAAATTCAAGGACAAGGGGCCATTTCGAAATTCAAGGACAAGTGGCAACAATAAAATTCAAGGACAAGAGGCCATTTCAAAATTCAAGGACAAGAACCACCATAAAATTCAAGGACAAGGGGCCACCGCCAAATTTAAGGGCAAGGGGCCATTTCAAAATTCAAGGACAAGAGGCCATTTACAAATTCAAGGACAAGGGGCCACTACCAAATTCAAGGACAAGGGGCCACCATGAAATTCAAGGACAAGGAGCCACTATAAAATTCAAGGACAAGGAGCCACCATACAATTTAAGGACAAGGGGCCATTTTCAAATTCAAGGACAAGGGGCCATTTTCAAATTCAAGGACAAGGGGCCATTTCGAAATTCAAGGAGAGAGAGACAAGTGGCAACCATAAAATTCAAGGACAAGGAGCCACCATAAAATTCAAGGACAAGGAGCCACCATTCAATTTAAGGACAAGGGGCCATTTTCAAATTCAAGGACAAGGGGCCATTTCGAAATTCAAGGAGACAAGTGGCAACCATAAAATTCAAGGACAAGAGGCCATTTCAAAATTCAAGGACAAGAACCACCATCAAATTCAAGGACAAGGGGCCACTACCAAATTCAAGGACAAGGGGCCACCATAAAATTCATGGACAAGGGGCCATTTCTAAATTCAAGGTGTATAGTAATAAGATATGAATCATAATCCAAGAATAAGTTTTCGAAAATATTTGCAGCTCAATACACTGGGTACTATTCCGAAATCGCAAATTGAGAAAGCTCAAGAAAATTATCTACGCATATCAGAGATACAGAATCTGGTCGCTGATTCAGAGGTCGCACTTTGCGAAAGCTCAATGATGTGACCAGCTCTGTGCCAAAGCCCCAAGATCTGGCCGCTGGTTTTAGAAACATAATTTGCGATTGTTCGAGAAAATAATCAGTTCGGCGCCAATGTACAAACATCTGTTCTTTGGTTATGAAAGCCGCACTTTACGAATGCTCATGGAATTTATCAGGGCGGCACCACGGCTGCAAGCTCTGGCCGCTGGTTTCAGAGACCGCTCTTGTAAAAGCTCATGGAATTGATACCACGACTGCAAGATCTGTAGAGATCAACTTCATATAGTCAAGCCATGTGGTTCCAATATGATATTCAAACAATTTACACCATCTGGATGAAATCATGCTTCAACGTGATAACACTCCCTCATAGAAATACGCGTATAGACATACCCGAATATATTTCTTATTTACCACCATCTTGTAAAATTTGCTTCATATATGTATATATTTTCTCTTCTCTTCTCTCTTCTTATTTTCTTTTTCTCTCCCTATGATTGAAAATATGTAATATTGTCTAAGATGACAATAAATATTTTTTAATTGTCAATTGTCACACAGCACGCAAAGTACACACAGCACACAAAGTACACACAGCACACAAAGTATACACAGCACACAAAGTGCACACATCACACAAAGAGGCTTTCATACAACAGCCTTCCCCCTTCTCAACGGCCTCAGGCAGGGTTGCGCCGTAAGCGCCGCACTCTTCAGCATCGCCACGGGGCCGCTGCTACGTCGCCTGGAGTTGACCCTCGGCGTGGGCAATGTCATCGCCTACGCCGACGACATCGTCCTCCTATTCCATCGCGACGGAGACTTCGAGCGGGTGGCGACCGTTTTCGAAGATTACAGGCAGGCCTCCGGAATCGGCGTGAACCTCGGGAAGAGCGCTGGCCTCTGGTGCGGCGCCTGGCGCAACCGCGGCGACTCCCCTCTCGGCGCCTCCTGGTCGACCACCTCCATCAGGGTCCTCGGGCTCGACATCGCCCCCAGGAGCACCGTCATCCACCGGGAGCAGCATCTCCTGGCCCTCCTGGAGACAGCATGCCGCAAATGGACGCCCTTCACCCGCGGCCTCTCCCTCGTCGGGCGAGCAAGAGCGGCGAACACGCTGGTGGGGTCTGTCATCCAGCACCACCTGCATGGATACCTTCCATCACCCCCGACCATCGCCAAGCTGCAGGCCCGACTGGCGAGATTCGTCTGGGGACAGGACCACACGGCGTGGCTTCCCGCCGATGTCATGGCGAGGCCAGTCGCCATCGGAGGCCTCGGCCTCCTCGACCTCGCGACCCAGCTCCAGCTCGCCTGCCTCAAGGGGGTGCAGGTCGCGCTCCGCGGGGGCAGAAATGCCTTCAGCTGGCTGGTCGGCGGCAACAGCGGGGAAGCCTGGATCCACCCTCCACCGGACGGTACCCGTCTCCAGCCCCGCCGTCTCCGGTTGCTGAAGCTATGGGAGGAGGCCTCCAACATCCTGGGCCTCAACCACCGGGCGGTCCCCACGGCTCAGCTGCTGGACCTCCCCATCATCGGCGGCTGCCGGTTCCTCCGCCCTCCCGACCTCCTGGCCCCCGCCCGCTGGAGCGGATCCCGAGTCCGGGACCTGATCGAGGAGGAAAACCTCATCGCCCGCCCTACGCGCTCGGTCCTGGCTGACGCCACGGCCCTGGGCGCCTTCTGTCGGAGGCTGACCTCCGAGAACGCCGTGGGCTTCGGGGCGGAGTCCACGCCTTCATCCAGTTCCCTTGCTGCGGCCGTGGTGCTGCGTGGGACGGCTACGCCGTTCCTCAACGGCCTCACGACGCGCTCGGCCCGACGGGCCCTGGATCGTCCGCGCCTCGCCGCCACGCCCATCTCCAGATTCCTGGCGAGATGGACGCCCACCATCAATCCACCATCCAGGATCGACTGGGCCTCGCTGCGGCGCTGCGCCTACTCGCGCCACGAGGCCGACGCGGCCCTCAAGTTGGCCTTCCACGCCCTGCCCCATCCGGCCCATCCTGCCTCGGTCGGCCCCTCCTGTCCTGCCTGCGGGTCCATCGACCGCTCCCTCAGCCACCGTTACTGGTGCTGTCCCTCCATCAGGCCTCTCATTAGAGAGGCCTTCAACATCAAAGGGCGGCCCCCTGACCTGCAGGCTTGGATCTTCGGCGGGCCCGGCCTTGAGGACGACGCCCTTACCATCCTGGCATCGGCAAAGTTGCGAATCTATCGCTACTTTGTCCAGGTTGGGCTCGGAGAAGCGGTGGAGGACCCGCTTATCGCCTGATCCAGGACCCTCCAGCGTCGAGGTTTCCTATCTCCATCCCCCTTGTAAAATATATGTAATATATATGTAAATATTTCATTCATTCTTTATGTAATATTTTTCTTTTTCTTCTCTTTCTCTCTCTCGTTGATAAATTGATGTAATATTGTCTAGAAGACAATAAATAATTTTTAATTGTCAAAAAAAAAAATTGTCACACAGCACACACACACTCGGGCGTGCGGCCACGCTTTCGCGAGCTCCGCGAAACGGTCGTTCAGCGGTGGCATCCCCTCGCACTACCTCTGTTACGACCACTAAATTGGTCGTCTTTAGTTATGCAAATATGTTTAATTTGAAACTTTGATAAGAAAGTATGTAAATCTCTTTTGTTGTACAAATTGTTATTTTCTTTGCTGTATAGATTACTATGTAAATTTTTAGTGTATAAATTGACCGAGTTTTTAATAAAGAGTATGTAGTTCTGAAATTAAGAGAATTGTGTGCGTCGTGGTTATCCGTTCTTCAGGCCTTCCTCTTGGATATAAGTAGCTGGAATGGACAAGAGAGGCACTAGGTCGTCTTCCGAGGTTAAAGAGGAGACACCTTTCCAATATTGAGTAAAAAGGCCTCAGACAAAGTGGACTCAACATTAGTGGCGAGCCTGCCAGGATTATAAGATACCAGGATAAAAATATTTCAGAAGAGCCTAGGATTCCAGAATGGAGACTCAAGGGAACTTTGAGAATTTGAAAACGTTGAAGGAATCATCTTTACTAAGAAAATAAACGAAGTTCTGGAAGAATTGAGGAGAGCATCACCTGATGAGGACCTATTGATGAAAAAGAAAGAGTTCATCGTACAACATTACCAACAAATTAAAGAATATAATAGAAAAATTGAGATAGAAATAATTAGGACAGAGGAACATGACGAAAAGGCAGTATTGAAAGAACTGGAGTCCAGCACTCATTACGAAGAGATGTACATTGACGTACTGGTGGAAATCAATAAGGTCCTAGAGGCTAAGACTGAAGAAAAAAGGGCAATGTCGGAAGCCGGAGGTGAAGGCTCAAGAAGAGCTCTTCTGAGACTGCCAAAAATGGAATTGCCATGTTTTGATGGTGACTTGGAAGGATGGATATCATGGTGGTCCAGATTTAAAAGGATCCATGAGGATAGAGAATTGGACGACGACGAGAAAATGCACTATCTCGTCCAAGCCATGGTCCCGGGCTCCCGAGCACATCGCCTATTGGGGGCTTACACCCACACCGGAAAAAAATTATGAGAGTGCCATAGGAGCTCTAAAAGGCAGGTTTGGAGACAGGAAATTATTGATTGAGTTGTACTTGAGAAAGTTGATCAATTTAGTTGTGCTTAATGCACGTAGACAGAGTGCAAATTTGGACCGTCTTTATGACAAGATTTCGGCCTACCTCCAATCTCTAGAATCATTGAGTATTCCTTCGGAATACCTGGAGGTTTTCCTTTTCCCACTGGTGGAGTCTTGCCTGCCCACCGAGATAATGCAGGTGTGGCAAAGAACACCCGAGGCCGGTTATGGCCGGGATGACGAGCAGGAACTGGAGCAAGGAAAAGGGGACCGGCTGAAGGCCTTGATGGGCTTTTTACGGGCCGAGATAAAGGCTCAACAAAGAAAGAATTTTTCAAGGCTTGGAGTGGGTGAGAATAACCCCAAGTACAGTTTTCCTTCGAGACCTTTACATTTTAATAAGAGCAACAAATCAACAGCATCACAGTTGTATGTTTTGAAAAATAAAGAGTACAAATATCCAAAAGGATCATTTTCGACCACGAACTTCGAGAGAAAAACCAAGTGCATCTTCTGTGATGGTATGAGCCATGAAAATTGGAAATGTTTCAAAATTGGAAGAATGACTCGGGAAGAACAACTTAAGAAGATCTCTGACGCAGGAGTCTGCTTCAAGTGTTTAAAAGGAAATCATCTAAGAAGAGACTGTAGGACAAAAATTATTTGCCAGAATTGCGGAGGACCTCACTATTTGATTTTCTGCCGGGGAAACACCTCAAGAAGGGACTCAATCACGGAAGATGGAGATAGTAGTAAAGAGATAAAAAACAATTCTTCTGTGCAAAACCAACAGTCCACCGTTCTGCTCGCACAGTCCTGTGCATCCGAGATACTTTTGATGACAGTGAGAGCAAAAATCTGTAGCTCTGAAACATCAAAGGTCATAAATGTTTTGTTGGATTCAGGGAGTCAATATTCGTTCATTAAGGAATCTTTGGCAAAGGAATTAGGATTGGAGAAATTGGGAGAGCGGAAATTGACGAAATGTCTTTTTGGAGGTCGACAAACAAGAGAAGAGAAACACAGCCTTTATTCCCTTTTCATCACAAATCTTTTAAAGGAAGAAGCCATACAGGTCAGGGCGATGGGCCAACGGATGATCTGTGACAGAGTTCCTACTTTGACAGCAGGAACTTGGATGCGGGATCTCGACAAAAGGGGTGTCACCATTATTAGAAAGAAAAATGTCGAGACATCAGAAGTCGACCTTCTGTTGGGCGCTGACAATTTGGGCAAAATCTGGACAGATCAGGTGGTTTGCTTGGAGGATGGATTAACGGCCATCAAAACGAAGATTGGTTGGTCAATATTTGGGGAGATTCCTTTGAGGGAGAGTTTGGCTTCGGAGTATGCATCTCCTGTTTTCTTGACCATGAGTCATAAAATAAAAGATCTTTGGGACTTGGAAATGTTGGGTGTACGAGACCCTGTAGAAAATATTTCACAGAGGGAAAGGAACAGGGATATCAAATCGCATTTCATCGAAAAAATTATTAAGCGAGATGATGGGCATTATTCCGTCTCTCTCCCCTGGAAGGAAGGCTGTGAAGACATTCCTTCTAACTTCCATGTTGCACAGAAGCGATTGGAAAGGTGTGTTAACAAATTAACAACACAAGGAAGATTAGAAGATTATTTTAAGATATTCACGGAATGGGAACAGGAGAATATAATTGAAAGAATCCATGATGATAACAAAACCGTAGGCCATTATTTGCCCCATAGACCAGTGTTTAAAGAAACCAATGAAACTACCCCAATTAGACCAGTATATGATGCGTCATGCCGCTCTATCAAGGGAATGTCGTTGAACGATTGTTTGGAGACGGGACCAAACTTACTGGAACGTATTCCAAATGTTCTCATCAGATTTCGCGAGAACAAAATTGGAATTTCTGCGGATATCCGTAAAGCTTTCCAGATGATCGAAGTGAATCCCGAAGACAGAAAATACTTGAAATTTATTTGGAGGAATATTAGCGGCAGTGTGACATTCCAACATACTCGCGTGGTTTTTGGCTTGACCAGTAGCCCCTTTATATTAGGAGCGGTCATTGAGCATCATCTTAAATCAGTCACCGATGAAAATTTTTATGTAGCTCAACGTCTATTGAGATCCTTCTACGTTGACAACTGCCTCACATCGCTGAACAAAGAATCTGACATTGTTCATTTCAAGGAAAAGGCTTCTGAGATAATGAATAGAGCTGGGATGGAACTTCGTCAGTGGGAGACAGCTGAGACGTTCAATCCTCGAGAGGGAAAGGATGCGAAGGTTTTGGGACTCTTGTGGAATCGAAAAACTGATACTCTGAATTGCATGATAAACCCTGAAATTTTGCCTTCACTGATAACGAGGAGAGTCATTTTGTCCTTGGTACAAAAATTGTTTGATCCCCTCGGGTTCTATTCACCAGTGATGATAACGCCTAAAATTTTGCTGCAAAAAACATGGAAAAGCGCAGGTGGATGGGATAATCCCCTAGAAGAAGATATAAGTCAAGAATTTAAAGATTGGTATGAACAGTTAAGCCATTTAAAGGACTCAAGGATCCCTCGATATATTTGCGTGGGTTGGGCGGAGTCCTTGGAACTTCACGTTTTCTGTGATGCGAGCAAGGAAGCATTTGCTACGGTGGCGGTCATGAGAAGCCAAATGAAAGAAGGAGTGAAATTATCCTTCATATGGTCCAAAGCTCGAGTCGCCCCCCTGGGGAAGATATCAATTCCCAGACTGGAATTGATGGCCTGCTTAATAGGAGCCAGATTGGCAGGGTGTATTTTGGAATCTCTCACTGTGAGATGTCAACTTTATCTCTGGACCGACTCATCCACCGCCTTGTCCTGGATTCGTAAGAATTGTAATTGGAACATATTTGTAAAGAATAGGGTCGACGAAATACAAAAAACAACCAAAGTATCCAACTGGAGATTTGTTCCTGGATTTAAGAACCCCGCAGACCTCCCATCGAGAGGTTAAAAAATCGGACAATTTCTGCGGAGCAAATGGTGGGAAGGTCCTGATTGGCTGCGTCTTTCTAGGGAATTCTGGCCTTCAGAAGAACCTATCATAGATGAAACTGAAGTGCTTAAGGAACAAAGGAAGACAACTCTGGTGGAAATTGTGATAAAACCTATCACCCATGGGATGTTCAAGAAGTTTTCTGAGTTCCAATCGAATGTCAGGCTGTTAGCCTGGATGACAAGATATATTAACAAATGTAGGAAGGCGTCTAATCAGAAAGGCGAATTGACGATAGAAGAAATTGAGTACAGTGAGAGAAAGTTGATCCAATTGATTCAGAGAGAAGTTTTTGATTTAGGAAATCTGAAATTCAATAATCTAAAGATCGTGAAGAATGCAGGGGATCTATGTTCTGTCGAGACGAAACTAATTCTGGGTGATTTCCCTGAAAATTTTAAATACCCTGTGTTGCTGCCCAGTAGTCATTTTTTGAGTGAACAACTGGTTAGACAAGTTCATAAAAATTTAGGTCATGCAGGCGTTTTGGTTACCCTATCGAAATTGAGAGAAAAATATTGGATTTTGAGAGGTAGAAAAACAGTCTCCAGAATTTTACGACAGTGTGTCATCTGTCGAAGGTACTCAGCTAAGCCGGGTAGTGTCGAAGCAGCTCCTTTACCGACCAATAGAATACACCTGGGCAAGCCCTTTCAGGTCACAGGCATTGACTTATTTGGACCCTTATTATTAAGGAATAATACGAAGACGTGGGTTGCCCTATTCACCTGTGGAGTCTACCGAGCTGTTCATATGGAGGTGATACAGGGTCTTGATACCCCAAGTTTCTTGATGGCTTTGAGACGATTTATCTCAAGAAGAGGACGGCCCCTGGTGATTTACTCCGATAATGGAACAAACTTCGCAAAAACTAATAAGTTATTGAGTCACATTGATTGGGATCAAATGTCAAATTATTCTTCGGCTCAAAAAATAATATGGAAGTTTAACCCCCCTGTATCTCCATGGTGGGGAGGTTTTTGGGAAAGGTTAATTAGAATTATCAAAGGTATAATAAAAAGAATGTTAGGCAACAAAAAGTTGAACTTTGTACAATTAGAGACTCAGATATGCCATATCGAAGCAATAGTCAACGAAAGACCCTTGACTTATATGTCAGAAGACTCTGATGATTTCCGACCCCTGACTCCCGCACTGTTCTTACAGGTTAATGATGACAACACCTTCCCGGAACTTGACCATTTATGTAGAAAGAATCTTGTAAGAAAATATAAAAATTTACAAACGTTAAAGGGAGAGCTAAAGATGAGATTTTATAAAGAATATTTAGGCGAACTTGTTCAGAAGAAGGAAGATAGCGATACTAGAGCTATTACTGCTGGGGAAGTGGTTTATGTGGGAAATGATTCTCAGAAACGGATAAATTGGCCTTTAGGCCTGGTAAAGAAAGTCTACCCGGGTGAAGATGGAAACTGTCGAGTGGCCAAGGTCAGAATAAAATCAGGAGAGATTGTGCGACCTATACAACGGCTTTACCCTCTCGAGATACATTCTTCGGACATGGAGGCTTGTGGAGTTCAGAATTTAGGCAAAGCTTCTTCAAGTCTGGGCCACGATGACAAATAAATAACCAAATAGTAAAGGGGGACGGGGAAAATAATTGTATTAATGATTTTGATGGTGTACCCCGTACCTCAATATTCAAGAGGAAAATTTTTCCAATCAAGAAGATTGTGAAAATGTGCGTATTTTTTCCCTCTTTTCTTCTGTTGAACTCCTGTTCAACAGCGGGGGGAGTATGTTACGACCACTAAATTGGTCGTCTTTAGTTATGCAAATATGTTTAATTTGAAACTTTGATAAGAAAGTATGTAAATCTCTTTTGTTGTACAAATTGTTATTTTCTTTGCTGTATAGATTACTATGTAAATTTTTAGTGTATAAATTGACCGAGTTTTTAATAAAGTATGTAGTTCTGAAATTAAGAGAATTGTGTGCGTCGTGGTTATCCGTTCTTCAGGCCTTCCTCTTGGATATAAGTAGCTGGACTGGACAAGAGAGGCACTAGGTCGTCTTCCGAGGTTAAAGAGGAGACACCTTTCCAATATTGAGTAAAAAGGCCTCAGACAAAGTGGACTCAATAACCTCTCTCTCTCGGATGGCTTCCAAATTCCTCTACCAATTTGTGGCGTGATTATTTCCCTTTCCCCACCACATTATTACCACTATATTGTCACATTGAAAGTCGACAGGATCATATCACAGAAGAGTCGACAGGATAAGACCTGACCGGGAAACAAATCCCTCATATACCAGAGTATGAAGAAACAAGAAGCCAAGCCACGATGATCGGCCAAACCCAACTCAACTGTAACCACTCCTCTTCGAGCCCTCAACCTCTTCTTCGCCAACCTTTGAACCGTGATTCCGAAGAAGTTTTCACCTACGACGGAGATAGAACTGCCACACACTTCTTCCAGCACTAGATCTGCCCAAGAACGACCACCGTGCAAGGGCAGGACACCTTCCACCATCATGGACAAGACTCCGCCATATCCCTGCCGCTGCTGTGATGTACAACACTGGTACGCACAGTGTCACAGACAGAACTCTCCCGAAGCTCAATGAACTTACCTGCGCCCTAAACCAACATAACTCGTGAGTTTAATTGTTTTAACTCCTACCATTCATGCTTTAAATAAGTCATTCCTTGTAAATTGTCCCAATATTTCCATAATTAGCTCAATATGTGTGAATATGTAAAAATATTTAATATTTCCATTTATCTCTCCACCCCTATTAACAGTGATCTTATTATCCATATTATATCTAGCTATGTGAAACCCATTTAATTAGTTACCTTGCCAGTAGAATGTAACAATCGTCATTTTAATTGAATAATTTCCATTTTAACGTAACTCTTAAAAAAAAATGGAATTCTACCTATTAATGCTTTACGATTTTTACTATTAACAATAGATTTTTCATAATCAACTTATCTATCTGCCCCTTAATGCCCCTCTCATTCTTACAACTTTGTTAACCTTATACCAGCTCAGGACCTTTTATAGAGAATTATTGATTAATCAATTATCGAACTTCTATATTGTCATTTCTAAATCCTAACCTTCGCCCTTCATTTATGATAATATATTTCGTAGTTCATCTCTAGCCTATCCACCGACCCACACCATCTAGCCAATGGTGTGTTCGTCACAGGATGCAGATTGACTAACTGCTAGATATTTATCAACTCCTTTTTGTTCGCACTTGAACATCTGCATCGAGCGACACAGTTCGCCCCTTCTTCTCGCGCCGCACGTTCGCCACACGGACCCTGTCTTCAAATCTATGTTTGTCCCTTGTCCAAACCAGCACGATATAACCTACCTCCGATATTTCCCACGGAGATACGTTAAACATCGTCGCTGATTCTGTCCGGTCCGTCATCATTTCGCGCAGACATGGGTTTTACGTTCAACCCACCGCGAAATCATCGCCTTGCACAAGCTCACACGACGGTTCAAACACCTCGTGTCCGAGCAGCTTGTCACTTGTAACGGACAACGCAGTCCTCGTCCCAATTTTTGGCACTGTGCGCGCATACTTTCCGCAAATTAAATATAAGTCCATTCGACTTCCTCACCTACACACGGGACTTTTACCCTCGGACTCGCAACACAAGTAACTACATAGATAAGGTAGAATGGCCCAGGGCAAGTTTCCCCTCGCTCTGTTCGCCGAGGTTCTAACATTGTATGTAGTTTTATATTTACCTCAGTCCTGAGCTCACACAATTGCCAACCTCAATCTCATTTCTCGTACTCTACACCTATAGCATAGAAAGCCCATGACAAGTTTCCCCTTGCCATGTCCGCCTGAAAAATAGCTTAAAGTGTAGAGTTCCCCAGCCTTAATGATCTCCAGAATTTTATCATGTGTTTGTGACTCCCCTTCTCCTTGTTCACACTCCTCAATGTCATTTCCCATATAGTACATTAGATTTTATTGTATATAGCCTTTTATAACCTTGATATTTTCAAAATTCCCCATAAATATCAAACCCTCCAGTGTTGTAAAACTGCTTGTAAATAATATTTACTTGTGTACTATACAATATTTTATTTACATAAAACTATGTCACCATTACCTTAACTAATTTCAACTGTAAAATTATTTTCTATATTCCTGGCTTCTCCAGCTTTAAGTATACTCAAACCATGTTCAGCCTTCTTCAACGGGGGCCATATGTCATAATATATACTCTTCCAGGAATAATAAAACAAACCTATAGCCATCCCAGAGAGAGATGGGATGTAAAGTCCGGTCAATTGAGACAGCAGCGACATTCCAAAGGGGCGGCAAATGGGGCCCGTCCGTCAACACCTGGGGACTATTTTTGGACAGTTTTGCGGGGGGCGTGCGACAAACGGTCGTTCAGCGGTGGCATCCCCTCGCACTACCTCTCTCTCTCGGATGGCTTCCAAATTCCTCTACCAATTTGTGGCGTGATTATTTCCCTTTCCCCACCACATTATTACCACTATTAAAAATGGCATATCCTGACCAGGAGCACATGTGCTTTTCAGAAGGCAGAGCGCCATCTGGTGGAACAGAAATCAACTATTCATTGATTTAGCCTGTTCCCTGATATTTGGCCAACCCAATTTCTTGATAAATCAAGAAAAGCCATCCACGAACGCGTTTCGCGCTTTTGGCGCTCGTCAGCGTGGAGTAGGCTGAACCATTGCGACCAAAAAATAATTTTTGATCCCAATGGCTTCCTGAAAAACCAAGAAATGGGTATTTAAGGCCAAACTTGCGTAAATACGCTTAGCACATTAAAAAACGAAAGAAAAAAATAAAAGATAAAAAGATCAGGTGTTGAAATCAATATTAAAAATGGCATATCCTGACCAGGAGCACATGTGCTTTTCAGAAGGCAGAGCGCCATCTGGTGGAACAGAAATCAACTATTCATTGATTTAGCCTGTTCCCTGATATTTGGCCAACCCAATTTCTTGATAAATCAAGAAAAGCCATCCACGAACGCGTTTCGCGCTTTTGGCGCTCGTCAGCGTGGAGTAGGCTGAACCATTGCGACCAAAAATTACCACTATATTGTCACATTGAAAGTCGACAGGATCATATCACATATATATATAAATGAATGTATGTGTGTGTGTGTCTATCCTTTATGCCTGACCAAACCACCCATTGGAACGCCATGAAACTTTGGGAAGTTATTTAGTATAGTACTGGGAAGGTTTCTGAAATATAATTTCTTGAATATCTTGAATATCCTTAGAGTTATTTGCAGATTTGTATATTTAACTCGCAAGCAGCGCCACCATTGCGACGATGATAACAAGTTTTTTATCTATAAGTTTTATTATCACTAAGTTTATTATCTTAAAGATTATTTATCAAAAGTACGACTTTCTACCTATTAATTGCGCACAAGTCAAAGTTAGTTATCGAGTATTTTTCAAAGGACCGGGAAAAAATGTTCACTAGATAAAACGATGATTTTGTTATGTCGAAAATTAGGAAAGACAAAATTCAGGATGACACGGCAATTTATTTGAGACAAGAATAATGATACAATTCCAAGGCAAGATACTATCCCTTTAACTTCCAATTACCGAGGGAACCAATTAATATTGATTTTATTCAACTTATTGAGTATTTTTCAAGGGACCGGGAAAAAATGTTCACTTTATCGAGAGATTCAAATTTTCGAGTTTCAAATTATCAAAATATATCTATTTTTTTTATAAGTTTATAGAGAATTGTTTTAACAAATGTTCGTTAGACAAACCTTTACTCGGGTAAAACCCGGGCGAAGCCGGGTACATCCGCTAGTGTTGTATATAAAAGAGATTTCGCCGAAAGCTCTCTTTTTTCATTTTTTACATAAATTTAAAAATAGACGCAATCTGAACGCTATAACTTTAATTATAGAACAGAAAAGGCATTGAAAAATATAAATAGAGATAAAGATGAACATCACAATCAAGGTACCCTCTCTTCATTTCTGGAAGAAATACCAAGTTCATCATTAAGCATGATTCTATTTGAAGAAAACGTAGAATGGTTGAATAATTTATTTAAAAATAGAGGAAGGTGAATTGATGACTTTACAGAGAGGGCTCTCAATAATTTCAGATAGAAGAAGAATTCATCACGGAAGAACGGTTTTTAAGGTTATAAAAACATTCATCACAAAATCTTTCGGTACATTGGATTATAAAATATAAATATCGTTGATAACAACTGTTACATTTTATTGTACATTTTATTAAAGTTACAGAGAGAAAATAAGAGTGTTATAGAAATTTTAAAAAGGGGGGGCATCATTAAATTTAGGGATTTTCTTCTGGGAGACCTTCAATGATTATGAGCGACATGCGAGATATATGAACAATTAGAGAAAAATTTTATTATATCATTCATCAAAATCATTGGACCAATGGGTAAATTTGATAAACAGCATAGTTTGGTTGAATAAAACCTGGTATTCTGGTAAGATGGAAGAAAGTAACAAAAGTAAGGAAATTGACTCTATCACTGTTTCAAAATGTATGATTTGAATGTTTTGTATTCCATATCGTTATCACGTTTGATAGATTACTTAACTTTCTGCATATCGAATTGTAACGTTTATAATATGTTTTAACTCATGAATTTCGTTTTTGTAGAAGAAAAATGATGAGTTATCTTGGTTGAATGAAAACAGAGAATAACCTATAGGAATACGATTTATATGCCCGGAGTTCGATTTACTATTCAACAATTAATTCTTCGATCAAGGGAGAAACATAAAGGTTTTGTTGCCGGACATTTGGTTTCATGAGTGCGCGAGAACTTCTCTATTTTCATTACAGACACGATTTGATCCTTACCCCAGTCAGGATTATTCCCAGGATAGCATGGATCAACAATTGGAAAACGTTTAACTCCACATTTGACACAAGTAGCCCTTCCTTCATGGAAACAGGGATTCAAGAAGAATTGATTGGGACATTTTTGATCAAGTTTAAATGTAAATGCTTTGTGATCTCCATCTCTAAAGAGAAATGCATTTTCACACATACACGTGGGTTTTTCAAATTTTGAATTTGAGAAGTTTGGACATATTCTTTTTCTGCAGTTTTCGTTTTCCTTAAAATTTTTAGTAAGCGTTCCGTACATAGGTGGGGATTTTTGAAATGTCGGACACTCTCTTGTGTATGCCTCAAATGAATTCAGGTTTTCATTGTAGGATGAATCGATGAGATTGAAATCCTTTTCAACGTCAAGTTGGCTGCTTGGTGTAGCGTCTTGTTTTGCAACCAGGATGTTGTCCAATTCATCAGGATAGTGGGAAATACTTGGAATTCTTCCATGGGATAGCCGAGGTATAGGTTTATTCTCAAGAGAAGGTTCTACATTTTTCTGATGTTTAGTCTCTGTATCTGCTTCCAAAGTTGGCAACGGTTTCAAAGAGTTTGGCGAAGTTTTGCTACATTCTCTTTCATTTAGCTTCAATCTCGAAAAAGGCACAGTTTCTTGTGGCTTATGTTCCAAATTACTTAAAGATATATTTAGTTTATCTACAAGTTTTTTCAACCTTTGATTTACAGATTTAAAATGTTTATTTTGCAATGAAATTTCCAATTTTTCCCACTTTATCATATTATTATTGAGCCTTTCATACGTATCTTTAATTATTTGAAGTTCAGATTGTTTGTGATAGTGTGGAATACTTCTATTTAAATCTGTTTTCTTATCTTTAGCATTAAATTCTTCTGGATGAATCTTATAGAAAATTTCTCCTTGAGGAATCTGGTGAAAGGGTTCTTTGTAAGATATCTGATGGAAAGGTTCCTCACGAGGGATCTGGTTGTACATTCCCTCACGAGGGATCTGGTTGTACATCCCATCACGGGGAATCTGGTTGTACATTTCATCCCGGGGAATCTGGTTGTACATTTCATCCCGGGGTATCTGATTGTAAAGTCCCTCACGGGGAATCTGGTTGTACATTCCATCACGGGGAATTTGGTTGTACATTTCATCATGGGGTATCTGATTGTAAAGTCCCTCACGGGGAATCTGGTTGTACATTCCATCACGAGGTATCTGGTTGAAAATATCTCTACAAGGAAGCTGATTAAAATTTTCTTCATGAGGAATCTGATGGTAATTCTCTTCACGAAGAAACTGACTGCCGATATCTTCAGGTGGTAAATATCCTTGAGGTTTAGAAATGCTAGGGAGCCGAGGATTAACCACCATATTTTCAGCTTCATTTCCATAATTCTTGTAAAACTGACAGCGATCTTGCATTGACAATAGTTCACTTTCTTTCACTTTGTTTATCTGAGATATATCTTTCTTGCCTTTCATTGGAACAATTTCACTTTTAGTTTTGTCTAACCTTGGCATCGATTTCTTTGAAAAATATTTTGGAGGTTTCAATAGGATTTTATCAAAAGATAAACTTTGTTTTTCCTGCATAGGTATTTCATCATATAAAATTGGAGTCATTTTAGACGATTTATTTTGTAATGGGTTTATTTCTATTCTCTGATAATGTTGAAATAGGTTATCTTTCAGTTGACCTCTAAAATCCTCCAATGAGGAAGAGGAAATAAATGATATTTCTTCCCTCAATTTAGAAAACGGTTCGGAAAAAGCTTTGAATAAAGGATATCTTTTAATAGATGGGTTTATATCTTCTTTAAAATAAATAGGATATTCATTACTGGAAGAAACTTCCTTTTTCTCTTTGAAAGAAGTTTCACCACGTGGGATTTTAGACGCTGACACTGATTTTTCTAACGGCTTTTTTCCTGAGGTAAAACTACAAGTTTCAAGAAAAGGAATTTCATTATAAAATCCAGTGACATCACCTTTAAATTCAAAAATTGATGGTTCATCAGCAGTAGATTCTTGTTTCAAATGAGAATAATAAGTTTTTAGAGCATATTTTTGTATTCCGAGAAATGAATCTAGAGCATATTGGTACTCATGAGAGGATAGGGCATTCTCTAACTCTAGACCAAATGCCTTTTCTTCTTGATTCAAAATTTGGAATGAGTAGTTCTGATCGACAAATGCTTGTCTTCCAGTAAGGTTTTGATGCTTTACCTTTTCACTTATACTTGGTTCTTTAGGATCTGTCTTTTCTGAAGAATATATATTTTTCTCTTTTAAAGGAATTTTATCATACATGACAAATTTAATCGCTTTATTTTTGGTATCAAGTTCTGAATATGATGTGTTGTCTGCATATATGGTATCTAGCTCCTGTTTGCCTTTTGAATCGATCGTTTCGTTAGTTTGGATGGAAATATGAAACGGGGATTCTTTAAGTGATTCTTTATTTATGAAAATCTGTGATTTTTGTTTATTAAGGTTAGAGGCACTAGAATCAACTTGTTGATCAAGAATCAAATGAGGAATGTTATCATAAATTGTTGAAACCTCTTTCAAAGAATTTTTCTTTTCTATAGGTATCTCATCATAATAATTATGTTTGGGTAGTGAAATATTTACTGATGATTCATAAAGAAATTCTGAATTATCTAGAAATGAATAATCTTTAACTTCTTTTTTCAATACATTTACTGTTTCTGGCGGTTCAGCATATTCTGGAGAACGAATTTCAGTTTTATTAGAAACTGAACCGCTCTTTTTGAGCTGAGGAAGATTATGAGATTGTGAAAGAATTTGATAAATCATTTCAGAATCCTCTATTTTACTTGTAATTGATTGTATGTCTTGTACACCAAAATCGGTCTTATCAACTTGGATACATTTTATTTCTGATTTTTCCAAAACAGGAGCTTCTTTTTCTAGTTCCGAACCAAGCGAAGAATTCAACAAAATGTAAAAAGAATCCTTTTTATCTGGAATAGTAATATGAAAATCTCCCTTTTTTTCTTTTGAGAATATCAATGGTTTTATTGCATTATCAATATATTTGGATATTCTATTGCGTATTATTTGGGATAAACTCTTTTTCCTTGGAGATAATAGATTACTTTGGAAACTGGCTATATCATAAATACCTTCAACCACTTTATCTTCACTTTCAATTGTTTTAAAAATATCCGATTTTGTTTCTGAATATGTGTGTTCTTTTTTCATTATTATTGAATATTGATCTTCCGGAATAAAATAGATGTTTGAGTTTTCCTGTTTTAAAGAAGGCTTTATATCTAAATCTTGATTTGAGATTTCAATAGTTTTATTGACTTGTGGTTCAAGCAAATTTGTACTTGAAATACTGTATAACAAAATACCGGATTGATCTTTGCCTTTTATATCGGCAAAATCGTTTTGTATTCCTATAGACTGGGTATGTAATTCAGAATTGATCAACCTTTTCTGTCCAATACGTATGCCTTCGTCCGAAAAATATTTTTTCAGGATATTATTCATTTTATTCTGTTTTAGAAACTCGGTGGATGTACTTCGATCGACGGTCGTTCTAGAACGCTTGTCGTGTTTTTCAACAGCTATTTCCTCCACTTCAGTTTTCTTTAACGGTTTTCTAATGGGATGCTTACCTAGCATTTGGGGATCATGATCGTCTCTTATAAATCTCTTGACTAATTCTCTGAAAATTTCAGGTTTTCCACGTTTCGAACCAGTTTTAACATTCTTTTTATATTCAGATATAATATTTTCATTTTTAAAGACAGTTTCTGATAATGGACCCTTCTTCTTGTTGTATATTTGAAACTTATTGGCTTTGGCGGATGGTTTTTTAACTAAAAGTGTTTCTGATAATAGATCCGTCTCCTTATATCTTTCCAGGTTTGGCTTATTGGCTCTGATAAATGGTTTTTTAACTTGCTTTGTCATTTTTTGTTTGGATATTTTAAACACGTTGTCATGATTTGCCTGAAATTTGGGAATCTCTTCTTGTTCTATATGGTGCTTAAAATTTTGAGGCTTTGAGTTTCGCTTTGATCGCGATCGACGAATAAAAGGAGTTTGAAAATGTACAGGTTCCTTATTTTTCTTTTTGGAGAATACTCTTTTTGAAGATATTCTTCTTGTAACAGGATCGTCAACTTTTAAAAGGGAATGAGAAGCATGGACTTTTCGAAACATTTTTTGCCAACTTAACGAAAAATATTTAAAATATTGATATAATTTGGATTCAATGATTAGATTTTGAATAGAAATATGAATTGAGACATTCAAAACTTTTTCGTAAATATTAGAATATTAGAGGGTTAGTAGCTCGTCATTGGAATTGAAAATTGGTGTAAAAAGTGGTTAGAGAATCAATTGAAGCAGTTATATGAAATAATTTGAAAAAAAATATATATATATATATATTGTGTTTAGTGATTTTAAATTTAATATAGTAATGGAAAATATATTGTATATTGATGTGAACTATTTCTTTTTTTTTCAATAAAATGTTTGAGGAGAGGGAGGAATGGAAATGTGGGGTTTAAAATTGGGGAAGAATAAAAATTTTGTTCAAAAGCCATTGTTACCTTTCAAAATTATTATTTTAAAATTTTGACCAAAAGCATTCTTTAATTAAAAAAAATATATATTTAAGTCTTAAAAATATCCATCTCAAAATTCTGAAATAAATGTGTTCAGATTGAATATACAAAGTTCTTTTTGTTTCATAAATCAAAAGGAGTAGAGTGACAGTGAGTTACTGGAACGTCGAGAATTAAATGAATCATTATTTGATATAGCTATATTTTTCCAAATCAAATTCCAACCAACAAATGTTCTTCAAAAAGAAGGTTGTCTTTAATTGAAATGTAAAATATTTGAGAATACTTTGAAATATTTTTTCAGTTTCTACTATGTTTGAAAACATCTTGGGAGTGTCTGATTCATAGTTGGTGAACCCTCTCAATGGAAGTTTAATCCAACAGACCGCCTTTAATGTTGCTTAATTGATCTAGCGGAATTTCCTCTTCAAGTCATAGGTTGATGGGCAGTATTATTTCTCTAAAAGATGCATTCTTTGAGCTAGTATTTTGATATTATATCGTTGAATTTTCTTTCTTAACTGTCCATGAACTCTTTTCCTGGTCTTCCCCCCCCCCCCCCCTGACTTCCTTCCAATACCTCCCACCATTAATACTGTTAACCACTCCGAGTATCAGACCAAATGTTCAAACATGCTGACTTTTTTTCCTCTTGTCACTTGTCTCCAAAAGGTATTATCCCAACACGTTCAACATTAAGACATCTTCATTATGTTATCTTTCAATCCCTGGTATATTACCATTAATCTGCTCCACATATCAAACATTTTTATAGAAATATGTTGAGGTTACTATAGGGAAGCGTTTTCACACTATGGTTAATATTGGAAATCAGTATCTATTTCTAATTAAAATAAGACATCAGATTTCTGGAGATGAGTTTCTATTTATTAATATAATCTCAAGCTTTCGGACATCTCTGCTCTTCTACAGCAGTACCTACAGCAGTACATGAAGCGAATAATAATAAACGGCATTTATTATTATTCGCTTTCTGAAATGTATAGCTGAGCAGTTGAATAAAAACTAAAGTGGTCCAACTTTCATAGTTGATGCCACCCCACACCATGAAGTCTGAGGTTCTCTCTGTATTCCTTTCCTTAATGTAGTCCTTTTGAGATCTTTCCTAATGCCTACGCCTAACAAGTATCCTGTTGTCATGAACATGCAAACTGAATCTGGATTCATCAGAAAAAATGACAGAATGCCATTATTAAGCCCAAAGACATCTCTCTTTACACCATCTGAGCATGTTACTTCTGTATTTGGCGGAGAGTGGAATTCCTAATAAAGGCCGGCGACTACGGAGTTTTGTTTCAATAAGGCGGTTATTAATGGTGTTCAGAGATAGTCCAGATTCATTCTGCATGCGTAGAGCCGCTGGAGTCATCAGTACAGTTATTGTCCTCTCTGCTACAACCATCCTTCGAATCCTCCTATCCTCTTTCTCTGTTGTAGCTCTAGGGCAACCTGATCCAGATTTTCTTGAACTTTTCTCTTCCTCTGACCACCGAGACCAAATTCTTATAACAGTATTTTGACATCAGTCTATTTTTATAGCAATTTATCAAGTCGAAATTCCACCATGCCTGAGACATATGATTCTGCCTTTTGTAAAATCAGAAATCTGTTTATGTGACTTTTTTCTGCCCTGGCGTATTCTACAGATTAAATATGATCTTGAGAATCTAAAAGAAAAGAAGATAACTTTAATTAATCATACACTAAGAGGCTATTTAAATATATGTACCCTTTATGAATAAACAAAATATTTTATACACGTATCTTCTAGTTACTGTTCCAGAAAATTGATCATTTTTCTGAAGTGTTAATAGGTGATGCAATTTTTATGGCAAGTGTAATTTTAATATAAATTATCTGAATTAATCGGTTTCGCCCAGGTTCTACTGGAGTAAATGTTTGCCAAACGAATATATTTTTAATAAATATGTTAGTATGATTAGAGCCTGCCCAGAAGTCCAACCCCTTCTCTATGTGGTGGGTGAGAGAAGCAGCACAAGTAAGGGACTGCCCTGTAGGGCGAGGTAAGGTGTCATGAACCCCAAGCTTCTACGGTAACTGTGAAAAGGGAACTCTGAAATATGGATGACTGATGGGGCAATGGCACCCCCTTCCCTTTCCATAGAGCAAAAAATTCAGAAAAATATATTAGTATAATTAGAGATAATAATAATCAGAATTAGTAGTAGTATTGGTAGTAGTAGCAAAGGTTAGCTGCAGAATATCGATATATCATCATTATTATTATCCTTATATATATATATCTACAAAATATACAAATTAGATAGTTTTAATAGTGTTTTACTAGTATTGTTTTCAATGCAAACACAATGATTTACTCAGAAATATATTATTTTAGAGGCGTAACATTCTTTTTAAAATAAAACGATTTCTACTGTCCTTACCGCAATGGAAAAATTAAAGGGAGGGCCTGGCTCATCAGTGGTGAACCCTCCCAGCGGTTTCGCCAGTTTAATCTACCATACCGCTGTTATATTGCATTTTTGGAACTTCCTTTTATAGTGATACTGATGCTTGACTCTTCGAATGGGTATTTTAGATGAACTATGGACATAAGCTTTTAGGACAGCAGAATTACATACAATTATAAATATATATAAAATTCTAAAAATAGTTTTGTAATTTGATAACAGATGGCGCGCTAGTGCATCGTAATATAATTGTTCAAATAAAAGACACAATTTGATATTTGCGGAAGAGCGATTGCTCGAAGCATATTATATATTCATAATTATATGTAATTCTGCTGTCCTAAAAGCTTATGTCCATAGTTCATCTAAAATACCCATTCGAAGAGTCAAGCATCAGTATCACTATAAAAGGAAGTTCCAAAAATGCAATATAACAGCGGTATGGTAGATTAAACTGGCGAAACCGCTGGGAGGGTTCACCACTGATGAGCCAGGCCCTCCCTTTAATTTTTCCATTGCAGTAAGGACAGTAGAAATCGTTTTATTTTAAAAAGAATATTACGCCTCTAAAATAGTTTTGTAATTTGATAACAGATGGCGCGCTAGTTTCCTCAGAAATATATGCTTAGATATACTGTAATAATGTTTTGAGAAATCTTATTCAGCTTGCTGCATTTAAAAATGTCAAGTTCTAATTTTTATTTTTCATATGTATGTCGCAGAAATATGTAATAGTGTAAACTTCCAAGTTATTATGTTTTTATAGTGAAAAAAAGGGAAACCTAACTATGGTAACCAAATTTATATTTTCGAGGTGGCATCACATTTCAACATTGTATTCTTCGATCTAGGAGAAAACATAAGGCTTTGTTTGGCATTTGCTTTCATATGTACAGATTTTCTTAATTAATACGATCTGAGATCTGCCCCAGTCAGGGTTTTTGCCAGGATAAGAAGGATTTACTATTGGAAAACGCCTAATACCGCATTTAAAACAAAATAGATTTCCTTTATGAAAGCAAGGATTCAAGAAAGTATTGATTGGGACAGTTTTTCTCAGCATTAAATTCAAATGAAGATTCTTCTTTAGAGAGAAAATGATTTTTACAGACACAAGTAGTTTGTTCCGATAGGTTTTTGAATTTTCTTTTTTTTATATACTTTTTTCTTAAGTCTATACGGAGGAGGAAGATTTTGAAATGTCGGACATACTCGAGTGTATGCCTCAAATTTATCTAGATTTTTATTGTAGTATGTTTCTATGAGATTAATATCCTTTTCAGCGTTGAGTTGGCAGCTTGGTGTAGCGTCTTGTTTTTCAGCCAGGGTGTTATCCAATTTACCAAGATGGTTGGAAATAGTTGGAAGACTTCCGTGTGACAATCGAGGTATAGGTGTGTTATCAAGAGAAGGTTCTACAGTTTGCGTTGGCTTCGTTTTCACTTCTGCTTCTAAAGTTGGTAATGGTATTAAGTACGTCTGCGAAGTTTTTTTATAATCTATTTCGATTGGCCTTGGTATTAGAGAAGGTGGAGTTTGTTGGGGCTTATTTTCTAAATAACTTGAAGAGATACTTGAGTTATCTACTATTTTTGGTAACCTTCATTTAAAGATCTTGAATATTTATTTTGCATAGGAATTTTCCATTTTCCCCTTTCAACTGTCTCATCATTAAACGTTTGATAGATATCATATTTGACTTTAATATCGGATTCGCTTTTATAGCGTAGACTATTTCTATATAAACCTGTTTGTATACTATTATAAATATATTCTTTAGGAAGATTCTTGATGTAAATGTCATCTTGAGATCTCGGCTTGTAGATCTTTTCAGGTTGAATTCGATATAGGTATTCTTCAAGAGACATCTGATTTACAGTGTCTTCACTATGATTCTGATTGAATATTTTTCTCTTTGAATATTTTTGGAAATGTCTTTATTATAAATACGACTGAAATATTCTTCTTGAGGGATCTGATAGCATAGGTTTTTATGGGGGGTCTGATTGAAGATGTCTTCATCAGAAATATGACTGAAATATTCTTCTTGGGGAGTTTGATAGAACAATTCTTTATGGGGGGTCTGATAAATTAATTCTTTACGGGATATCTTATTAGGTACGGCTTCAGATGAATAATCAATTTGCTATTCATGAATGCTAGGAGATCTACAGCTCATATTATATTCATCTTCATAGTTTTGATAAACCTGATAAGTATCAAGCAATGACAATGGTTCACTTTCTTGCACTTTGTACATTTGCGGCATATCTTTCTGGTCTTTTATCTTATCCAGCTCACTTTGAATATTTCAGAGGTTTTGGTTATTTGATATGCTGGAAAACGTTTTGGGGGGTCTCAGTAAAACTTTTTCAAAAGATAAACTTGGTTTTTCTTGTATAGGTATTTCATCATATAAAATTGGAAGTCTTTTAGAAAATTTTCTTATATGTGGTCTTGTAAATATTTTCTGAACGTATTCAACTTCTTTCTCTTTTAATTGTTTTTTAACATTCTTCTTTTCTACTATTAGGTAATTTAAGTTGGAAAAGGGTTCTGAAAGCGCCTTAAGAGGAGGATATTCTTTTTCGGGTGTTATTTCGCCATTGGAATAAATAGGATATATTCTCCTGAATGAAAATTAATTTTTTTGTTTGGAATATGTTCGGCCATGAGTGATTTTAGACGCTAATTTTGGTTTTCCTGGGGCGTTTAACGGGGTACAATTTTCAAGTAAAGGAATTTCATCATATATATTATCGAAATAATTTTTAACTTCTTTCATTGGTGATTCATCAGCAATTACTTCTAGTTTCGAATGAAGATAATAAGAGTGTCTATCGTTTAGCTTCATAAGAGGCGAAACTTGAGAAGTTTGATCATTATTTGCAATTAGAGAATCATTTATATTTGGACCAAGTTTCTGTTTTCGCTGATTAGAAATTTCATATGTGTATTTTCCGTTGACATCATTTTCAATTTCAGTAGAAACAGGAAGAATTACTTTTTTCAGTGATATCTGACTCCTTAAAATTTTTATTTCTGGCAATTCAATAGGTTTCTCTTTTGAAGGAATTTCATCATGAGATATTACCCTTGCTGGAATTATTGTTTTAAACTCTGAATCAGTTTTAGCGTCTCTATATTAGGTATATACCTCTTCTCTATGATTTGATTCAATATCGATTGTCTGAATTGAAACCTGATTATAGAATCGTTCATTAATGATATTTTGTGAATCTTTTCTATGCGGTTCTTATTTATTGAGATTATGCACGTAATACACTCCTTCTTTAAAAAGATCAAAACTAATCTCATAAAAATTAGATCATTCTTATAACTTTTTAGAACTTCTTTTGAAGAAATATCTTTGTCTGCAGGTATCAAATCATATATATTATGTTCTGATTTTGTGATACCTACTGGAGTTTCATCTAAAAATGTCTGATCTTCAATTTCATTTTTAAATATAGTTTCCGGTTTTGGGGATTTGATGTATTCTGTAGAAAATGTTTTATTAATTTTAATAGCTAAAGCGCTCTGTGTGTATTCAAAAAGATTATTAGATGTTAAAAATTTCGATACATTATTCCAGATGTTGCTTTTTTACCTGTTGGAAAAGCTATATCCTGGACAATTGAACCACTTTTATCAGATAGGGCGAATTTTCTTTCAGACCTTTCTAAAATTGGCATTCCCTGATCGTTTCCCGATCCATTCCCTGAATTTATATGTAGAATCTTCGCTATACGAATAATAATAAGGATAATATCCACTTTTATCTTCTCGTATATCTTTGGGAAATAGTAATGGCATGAAAGTATTTTCAATATTTTTTGAGATTCTATTGCGTATTATTTCAGATATGCTCTTCATTCTTAGCGGTAAAGGAATATTTTGGATACTTTGGATACTGGCTATATCATAAATACATTCAATCTCTTCGTTTTCTGAATTTTCATAACCGTCTGGTTCATTTTTTGAAAGTTCTTTTCGAATTTCTTTCGAATATTTAGCTTCTGGAATAGAATATATATTTGAGCTTTCCTTTTTAAATAAATTTTCGGAGTTCTCAATACCTTTACTAATATGTGGTTTAAGCAAATTTATACTTGAAATGGTATACAGCAAAACACCGGACCGCCCATCGTCTTTTATATCATAAACATTTTTTTGTATTCCTATTGACTTGGTTTTAATTCGAGATTTGGTTAACCTTTTCTTACTCTTGCGTATATCTTCATTTGAAACTGATTTTTTCGTGTTAGAAACTTGATAGATGTATTTTGAGCGACTGAAGTTTTGCGATGTTTGTTACGCCTCATTACAATAATTTGCTCATCTTGACTTTTCACTGGAGGTTTCCTGCTAGGATAATCACCCTCCATTATAGGTAGATTATCGCTCAGTATGAAATTCTTGAGTATTTTTCTGAAGAGTTCAGGTTTTTTACGTTTCAACCCAGCATCAACATATTTTATATATTCAGATAATATATTTTCATCATTTAAAAAAGTTTTGAGTGATTTGTCTTTCTCTCAATCATATCTTTCAATTTTCAACTTACTGGCTTGAATAGGTGGTTTCTCAACTTCTTTTGTTGCTTTAGATTTTGATTTAGTTTTTTCAAACACACGGTCATGATGTAACTTGGGATATTTTTGCTCTGCCAAATGACGTTTTACTTTGTGAGACTCATTTTCGTGCTTAGAATTGCGCCTCGATTCCTTTTGACGGTCTACATAAGCTGATTGCTCTACAGGTTCCTTGCTTTTATTTTTTATAGAATCTCTTTTTGAAGATTTTTACGGAAAGATTTTCTTTTTTCTTTGAGATTTTTTACATCTAAAAGTGAATGAGCAAAAAGGACTAAGTGAGGCATCATTATCAACCAAAAGAATAATTTTCAACTTTTAAAAATCATTCGGATCTATTAATTTGATTTTCCTATGAAATAAGTCAATGGAAACTTTTTATTTCATCTCAGAATATAGGGAACTATTTATGACTCTCTTTAGTGACTCTAAAAATTAATTTATGAATATGGATAGATATCAAATGAGGTATATTAAATCAAAAATAGATATGAATTCTTTAAACATTTGTTCGATGTGGGTTTATAATTCTTATATAAAAACATTGTATTTGGCTATCAACTTTTCTATGGCTATATAATGTATTAGGAAGTGGAGTGGATGGTATGACTAGAAAGGGGTTTATTTTTTTATGAGGGAGAAATAAAAAAAAAAGACTGAAACCATTGTTAATTTTCTTAAAGGCATTTTAACCAAATTCTTTTTTTATTTTCTAAAGAAAATATCTGAAACATTGAAAATCCCTTTAACCCCTTTTCATGGGATGAACGCTCTCTTTTGTCAAAAATATAAATTGGAAATAAAGGCTTATAAAAGATAGCGTTTACCTTCAACGAGGCATTTTGCAAGTTGATCAGAGATTGCAAACAGCCAAAATATTGACTCGCTTTTTGTATCCGAAGATACTGAATCAATATTTATTACTGAAGAAAGGAATCTTGATATTCTATAAGATCATGTTTAACCTTATTTGACTTTCTCCTTTGTTTCAAATATTTGATCATTGAAATTTAAAGATCAATATAATGCTTACTTGAAAATATTGGAAACATTTTTAATGTTTGTTAAATGTTGTGTTGTAATTATCTTGATTGGTATATTGATAAACTTTGTTAATTTATGGGTGCCTTTATTTTGAATGCAAAAACAATTATATGTATTTCATCATCGCGTTGTAAATTTCATAAACTATTTCTAATAATCAACTACTACCCTCGAAGTTTACACATATTACAAGACAAAGGTGATGGACAATTGGCACATGTTCAACTACAATAGTGATGGTATCAGCAAGGTGTTTAGTATCAGTGAATATTTCTTTAAAAAATAGACACTTCGGCCAACGTTTCAACAAAAACCTTTTGTTCTTGTCAGGAGAAATAAAAATAAAGTGTTTGGCAAGACACAATAATTTGTAATGCCTTGTCTAATGCTTTATCTTTATTTCTCCTGACGAAGACAAAAGATATTTGTTGAAACGTTGAGAAAATAAAAACTACATCTGGCCGAAGTATCTATTTTTAAAGAACAAAGAATGCCAGCCAGGTAATCTATCTTCAAGATATCAGTGAATAGTTGAAGTAAATGTATGAAAGAATTATTCAAACAGGTTTGATGGGATCAAGTCCATTTGTGCGTAAGGGCTGTTTATAAATAATTAATTTGAAATGTATATATTTGTAAGAAACCCTTGGGAAAATTTCTTTAACTCGGAAGCCTTCTTGCTAATGGTAATAAATTAGAAAATAAACTTTTTGTGAAGTAGTTTAATTAAGTATTCACAATTATATATACATCAAAATGACGAAGGTTAATTTTCCAATATTATCCTTAACTTTATAAGAGGTTGTCTTAGATCGTAATAAATGGTCTGGAAGAGCTATTAAATTCTTTTCATTTTGTCTTCTTGAAAATGACCAAAGGTTGTGATTGCCCTTTCTCTAGTTGTCTTTGAAATATACATCCTCTTTCTATATTCTTTGTTTATATTAGGAATTAAAATTTTCGAAAGTACACGAATTAATAATTTACGTGTATTTTAAAATAATTAATTTTATAATTTTCAAAAATTTATATGTGATGATTTAAGACCATGGAATTGTTGTAAATAGTCTAGATATCTACTACCACATGTTCCACCCCATGACTGTATATAACTTCTTATGTACTGCAAATAGAAAGCCTCAACTAACATCAATCTGTACCGCGTAAGAATCTAATAAAGTATAGCAACTGTACAGATAGAAGGAATGGAGACTAACAGGAGAAAATTAAGGTTAAAACTAATCAGGCTTAGGTGATAGTAGAAGTAAGGCCTAGCAAAGAAGCTTAAAGTTAGAACCACTATTAATAAATTTATAGTCAATTTTACGATCGCGGAAACCATAAAAGTCGAGTAACGCCCCGTATTTCCGGAGCAAGGCCGGATATATCTTCCGTCAAAGAGATAAGCCAGGCCCAATCAGAAGACAATACCTAAGTAGGTCAACCAATAGCCAACGGCCACGTGAAAAAGTCCCACCAATTAGGAAAGAATCACCTAAATAGGTCAACCAATTAGAAAGAAGAAAGGTCTTGGTGTTAAATCGAGAACCTAGAATAGGCAGTCCTTGCTTGGATCCCAACGGTAACACTTGCTCTAAAGATCTCTCTCTCTCTCCTCATCCCATTCCTTCTTGACGTCAGACGCTTCTTAGTGGAATCTCTGTTTGTTTATTTCACCTTTGGCCCAGCTGTGTCGCCTTCCACCACGACTGCACGGTAGAGTTGACATCGAGGTTCGTCTAGCATCAGGTAACACTGGTCCCAGAGGTCCCAAGATATCACATATATATCAATATATCTTCAAATATTTCATTTTGGTGATGTTTATACAATGCCTAATTATAGGGTAATTATTAAATGTTACCATGGATAATATTTTCGTGAGTGGCAATAAAGATCAAAATGCTGGCCCTTTAAAATTCAAATTTTACCTTAAATTACCCTCTTTATATAACCATTTAAAATTTGCCGCTAGATGACTATTTTGAAAGATTGATTTTTTTCCGTTTGAACATTCATTCTAGTCGCTAGTGGCTTAAGTATGTCAGAATCTAAAACTACTTGTTTATAAATAAATCTATAAATACTGGCTTCCTTCAAAAATCATATTTGATTGGCTGATATATTGAAAATATTCCCTAATTACCTATTCTCTTTTTAATTTGCTATATGATTAACAATCTCATTACATGTTTGATAATACGCCAATTATTTGGTTATAGACAGAGTAAAAAAATTTTTTTTTTTGCCATTTAAAAATGAAATAGACTGAAATTATATCATCTAAGCTAATTTTGTAGCTTGATAATTATTATAATCAAGTTGGACATTGTGCAAAGAATATACTCATTACTTTTAAATAAAAGCTCATAGAAGATCAAAGATAAATAAATTCATAAAGAAAAAACCAATATCCATTATTTATTCGCAAATTCTTAAAATCACTCAAGATTTTGAAATCAGAAAATGTATCTAACCATATTAAAGCATCAAAATTTGAATTCTAAGCTGATGACTATCCTAAAGATGCAACTTTTCAAAATATATTAACTTCCATTTATAAAAATGAAATCCGTGTTGTTAAAAAGATCTATTTATTTCAAAATATAGGCAAACTAACTGATCAATCTTTAAATTATTTATATCATTACTATCATTTCTAAAATTATCACCATATTATATATAATAGAGAATGGGCTTTGAAAATTAAAAATATCTTAAGCAATTAGATTTGAAATCACGTTTGGTCTACACCTCTGATTTTGGAATTCATAAAAAGGTGAATATTTGAATAAGAAAGGATTCTAATTGAATTAAATATTAAAAGTTCATCTACTAGTTCATATACAACCTTCCAAATTTATATATATGTAAAATTTCTAAGAAAACTTGCCATCTATTTTGAAAATCAAGATAAGCAAGAAACTAAACCATCTCCGTTCAACTTGTCAAAATCAGTATCCAACGTAACTTGCACAACTTTTCGGCGTCAATTCAATCATATGTGTATCCAAAATATACAAACAAAAATTAAGATTATGGGAGTGCTGAAATAATCAATCCGTAGGCTTGTGCCAGAGTTGAAATGCTGACTAATAGTCCTCTAGTGCCTTTAAGAGCATCAGAATCTCTTTTCACAATATATATTTTACAATAAAAATCTTTCCTAAGTGACTCTAGTCCACGTCACTTTGATTCATGTTGTTACCAGCCTAGAAAATATGCTCGAAAATGATAGTAGTCGAAATTTAACATCTTGCCTATAATTCAAGGTCAAATTTGAAAACCTCTCAAGCTATCTTCTTTGGAAACTAAATGCTTTTTATGTCTTAAATCAGGTTCTTTTGCGTGATTTGATTCGTGTGTTCGGAAAATTATCAAAATAGTATAATGTGTTATAAAACATGGATTATCCCAAAACCGAACATTGTACTTACTGTCCTAATGACATTTTGGAAGCTGTTTCTTTTTCTTTCAAACCTAATTTGTCATCAAATTGTCTCAAATCCTGTTCTTCTATGGTTTATGATAGATGCCTTAACTTTGATTCATGTTTGAAAACTCTAGAAATGAAATGGGAGAAGAAAACTTGATTAATGCTAATGGAGGCTATTATAATTATTATTATAATGCATTTATAAATCCTTTAATGCAAAATGTAAAACAAGAAAATTCTAAATATTCATCTAATCTACATTATTGTTCATCTCAACTTGGAATTAGACCTTTTATAACTAAAACCTATGGAACCCTAGATACAAAACCATTCGAAATCAGGAAATCTTCGGATATTGAGCTTGCATATGATGAAATACCTCCTTGTGGCATTTGCTGTTCTGATAGAAATTGCTACCAAAAAGATGAATATTCGAGAATAAAAGAATGTCAAACAACGAATCCGGGACTTCAATTAACTTCTTGTCATTCACCTAATTCTTCTGTACCTCACTACAGTAGGGCTCAGAATTCCTCTAGCAACTTGAGCTGTGGCTGCCCATCTCATGATCCATTCCACGAATCACAGCAATATTTCCCAAATGTTTCTCCACTTTGTACTTGTGAACATCATGGAAATGAGAATTACTTATCCATGTTTCAACAAGAATCATGCAATCTACCTAAATCAAATTTATATTCCGAAACTAGCACATACAAAAAGCACCAACCAAATCTATGCCACCACTCCCAAAATATTCCATACAATTCTCTTCATCCAAAATCATCCAAACTATTGCACCTAAGAACATATAAACATCCTCCCATGTATCAAAACACTTATTCTCCACACAGTGAGCAAGGTCAGGTAATGATAAACCAACGACCTCAACAACGTTCTTACAAAAGCGTTCAACTTGCATCAATAAATCTGTGTGACCCAGAGTTACAATTACAGTTAGATCCTCACATGGTGAGCATGAATGTCAATTTTCTGTCACGTCCAAGTTTCCCTTCACTCCACGCCGAAGAACCGAGCGATGATGACCATCACGAAGACAATCCCACTGAATCGCCCATTTCGCATGCTGACTACTCGCTCCCGGTCTGCCAGAATCATGTACCAAAGATTGAGCCATTCCCAAAGCGACGATATTGCTGTGAGGACATGAACATCTTCCACAAGCCGCTACAGCTGCGCTTGGATCGAAGGCCACAAATAGATTAGAGACGATCTTTTTTGCTATTTGTCATTTATAAAGTATAATTGACATTTTCTCAATTTTCTAAAAATATTAAATTTTACGAAATGCAACAACAATTACATCTTGATTTGACATAATTTATAGCGTTCAGAGAGTATATAAATTACAATTATGGACAAAACTTAAGGAAATTTAATATTTTGATGTCGCCTGTTCTCTTTATTTTTTTTTAAGAAAGAAGCAATTTAGTTCATACTTGATTATCTCGTGTGTCTTCAAGAAAGGTGTATCAAATATCTTTCAGAGTTATTGTGTGTATCCTGGTATACATGCCAAAAGATACAACTTCCTCAAGTTTTGTCCATGAGTGTATATAGAATATACTGTTGATTTAAGCGCATTCTTCAATGAATTTTCAATCTATATGAACCTTTTCGATTTTCCAGCTAAGTGTATCTTCTTTTTTTATATAAAAATGCATTCATGGATAGTTTCACGAAACTTTAGGAAATTCATTTATTATATTATTTTTTATGAGATTCAATAATTACTTTGCTATAGTAGAATGTCTCCATTCGTTTATATAATAGGTGTTTGGGTTGTTGGCCTTCAAGAGATGAATGAGGCGCAGATAGAATCAGAAGGGTAATGTTAGGAAAGCACCAGTTATATCTCTTGTTCCAAATGTTACCATTATGATGTATTCTAGTGAAGATCGCTCAAAGAGTACAATTAGCTCATAGTTTTATCCTCTACAATACAAAAGAGAAAGTTTAGGTAAAGGACAGGACATCGGCATGGTTGGGCCACAGACACAAGTGGAGTCAGACAGACAATGTCAGGATACAGACATGGCAGGCACTGTACTGACGCTTACATGCCTCAGTCTTATGAAAGGGGATCACTTTGCTGCGCATCCCTCTACAGAAACCCTCCAGGCTTTAATATGTTCATCACCAGTAATTTTGTCTTTAACAAATGCCTTTAAGCACTTATATATTAAGTCTATCACATCATCGTCCTCCCCACACCAAAATAAATATAATAAATTTCACGAAAACATGCGCACTCGAAGAATTTTATAATACTTAAAGGGATTCTATAAAGGTTATAAGATATGCTAAGATTCATGATTTGGAAAATAATCCTTTTTGTGTTACTTTGGTAATTATCTTTCTTATCTAATGTGTGGGGTTCTTTTATTTTTTAGGATCGAAAATATTTCTATAGTATTGTGTTAACTTCATTATAAGTTCAAATAAACAAGCTTATATCATATTAATTTTACATAAATATTTTAGAGTAAAAATATTTGAGTCCCTGTGTAAGATTTAGCATAGATAAAAGAATCAACAAGATATATAGAAAAAGATATTTGAAAACATTAAAATATTTTCAAAGGAGCCCTAAAGATGGCAGCACTTACCTTGCCTATAAAGGATGGAACCTAAATGAGGTTTTTATATTTTGCATTATATCGAATTGAGACAATGATAATCTCTCTTTTTGTTTAATATGATAGAAATTACAAGACGTGAAGAAGAGTGTCTTTCATTTATAAACATTTGTATAAGATTTCAAATAAGACGCCCTTCTACGGGTATAATACAAGGGTCACTCCAAATGTTTTTGCCATCACTTATTTTTATTAAAGCTGCAACTTTCAAATTTTCAGAGTTTCTCAAAGTAATCACCCTTAGCACTTATGCAATATTTCATCCTTGAAAACCAATTAACGAAGCACTTACACCAGTCATCTTCGGGGATGGAATTTACGGTATTGATAAAGGCTTGCAGTGCTTCATCATCAGCGTCAAATTTTTATCCCTTTCAACAATAACTTAACTTTTGGAAGTAAAAAAGTCACAAGGTACTAGGTCTGGTGAATATGGTGGATAAGTGACTAGTTGGACACCAGAGTTGGTTAAAAAGTCTAATGTTTGGGCTTAGGTGTACGGTCTGGCATTTTTATGGTGAAGAAGGACTCCTCTAAGTTGAGCTCTTGGTCTGCTTTGCTTGATTTTTCAAATACTGCTGGAAGGCATTTTGTACATACCAGTCACTATTAACTGTCTTTCGATATTCTAACTCCACAAAATCAATGAAACCACTTTTTCTGAAAAAAAAAAAAAAAAAACAAGTGACCACTTGTTTTCCAACACTTCTAGCTCTGCGAACTTTTTTAGGAGGAGGTGATTTTGAAGAGCATCAATAAGAAGATTACCGTTTTGTTTCTGGATCAAAATTGTAAATCCAAGTTTCGCTTCACCTGTAATAAAGTTAAAAACAGCTTTTGATTTGCTTTCATAAAATTTTCAACATGAAATTACACTATTTAACGCGACCAAGTGTTTGGTCTTCAGTCAAGCTGTGAGGTACCCATCTACTAATAAGTTTTCTGTATTTTAAATGATCATTAATGATGGTGTTGATTGCTGTCGATTCAATGCCACACATTTCTCTAACTTCTGATAAGTTCCAATGGTAATTCCTCAATCTTTTCTAAGTAAAAATCTTACCAGCGCAATTTTTTTCTTGGGTCACTGCTTTTGGTGGTCGACCTGAACGAGGTTCATCTTCATGATTGGTTTTTCAAAATTTAAATTCATTGAACCAATAAAAACTGTTCTAATAGAAGGAGCTCTATCTCTTAAATCTTTTAAATCAATATTTAATGGGATTATTTAGGATTTAAATTACTATCATAATCATAAAGATCATGACGGCATACATTTTCTCTAGTCAACGCCATTGTGCTGTCGCGCCCTCTATGAGTCATTGTTGTTACTATTTAATGAAAATGTTAATGTTGGGTGTAAAATTCATGTAGATTTTAATGGTATCATTTATTTTTAATATTTCGATTATTTAATATTGATTACAAAAACTTTTGGAGTGACCTTTCTATATCAAAGAATTACAAGTAGTAATTCTTGTACAATCTTTTATATGTACCAACAAAATCACCTCTCTCTTTAATCGTACATCAGAACGATATACATCACCCTAGTAAGAAACCTTACTAATGATGACAAAGAATGAGCCAGAATACGAGTTTTGGTGAATTTAGACAAAAAAACATGGTATTCAGGTTGGTTTTTGTGATCTGAATTTTCCAAAACTGAGGTTGTAGCTCATTTTTGTCATCACTAGTAAATGTTTCTACTAGGGTGGAGTACAGTGCATCGTTCTGATGCAAAATTAAAGGGAGAGATGCCTCTTTCGGTACATGAATATCTACTTCTCGTAACTTTATATTGGAATCCTTTATAAATGAAATAAACTCTTCTCCCCACATCTTGTGATTTATCTTCTATTTAGCATTATCTTGAAACAATTATTACTTGAGATATGACGAGTGTTTATGGAATATTGAGCATTACAATAACACATATCTACTGAAAAATTAATTGAGCGATGTTGATATTTGCTGTTATGTATCTCCCCACTTTTGAAAAGCCTGAAAAAGATTAAGGTGCATAAAGCGCAGTTAATTAAAAATTAGAATAATTCAACGACAAGAATAATTAGTAATATAGAGGGAAAAAATAAATGAATGCATATGCTCCTAAGCTTCCCACTTGATATTTTCAAGGAATAAGGGCTTTATGAAGTCTCGTTGGACAATATCTGAAACACCGATTTCTAGGCCGTTTTTGGGGCACACCAAACATTTACTTTGTCACACATACAGCTTTATTAAGACCACCGGTCTTATACAACAACAACAACAACAAAAAGACTTTATTTAGGGTCACTGACCCTATATAGGATTCACCATAGGTATGCATAAGAACAAAGCAGTGAGACAAAGGAGACAACGATATAGAGAGAAGAAAAAGAAAAATAACAAGAAAGAGAAAGGGGGAAGCAAGAAAAACAACACAAAAAGAGTAGCAGTAACAAAGTGAGGAGTGAGTGTCACTTGGCCTTCTTCTGAGATATGGACTTGTGGAAACCATAAAACGCCGTAGCAATATACTTATTCTGGGTCATATTGTCAATTATTGATGGAAGTGAAGCACAGAGTTGCCCAGTTTTGAGCATAAGGGTTCTTTTTTCTTCTTTCAGAGCAGAGCAATCAAAAATCAACGGTCTTATACAGATTCACCGCAATAAGGAAACTTTGTCTTATAAATAAAAAATTAAGAAATATGATTTTAAAAAACAAACGAGAGAAGCCTAGTACAGAAATCAATAAAAAAAAACACTGATGAAAGAAACAACCTGTAGTAAGACAACCCGCCTTTTAAAGGTGAAAATGGAGCAGTTTCTCAAATAGTTATTCAGGGCTTCAAGAACATTTTGACAGTTTAATTCCAAATAGTTGCCTTGGTGCTTAAATGGTTTATCATAAAGTTGACGAGTGTTATAAACCGTTGGATGATCCGGGATCGAATCCCGCATATTAGGAACTTTTTCTATTTAAAAAAAAATTGTTTCAATGCTTCCCGATTCTTGTAAAAGTCCAACTTCACCAGTGAGTGTAAGTAACACCAAACGAGGCTCTCTGACATTTTATCTTTGCAGTAAGGGCAGTAGAAATTGTTTTATTTGTGTAAGAAAAACATACGCGTCAAAATGTTTCAATTTCTGATAAGGGAGCTTTATGGACCAAATATCAGGTCGATGGTGGCTCTCGAGTGACAGAAGTGGGAAATAAAATTGGCTTGAGATTTTATTTTTTACGTACCAATTAAAATGACATAACATGTGTAGGCTTGATGATAATAAATAATTATAAAAGTAAGAAATTTATACTATTGGAATAAAAATATATAATATTTAAATTTATTATATATATATTATAATTTATATAATATATACTACTGACACAATACGATGTTAAAATTTGGTACGAAAATCCTCTCACAATAAAGGGAGAATATAAAGAAATTATCTTTCTAAACGCAATAGCCCGGACCTTCCAAACTAGAGAACCATTTATTTTATATGGTTTTTGGATACCGCTATTGGGTTTGTTGGTGGCCCCTTGTCCTTGAATTTTGAATTGGCCCATTGTCCTTGAATTTGGTGGTGGCCCCTTGGCGTTGAATTTGGAAATGACCCCTTGTCCTTGTATTTTGAAATGGCCTCTTGTCCTTAATTTTTAAAATGGCCCCTTGTCCTTGAATTTGATGGTGGCCTCTTGTCCTTGAATTTTGAAATGGCCCCTTGTCCTTGAATTTGGCGGTGGCCCTTTGTCCTTAAATTTTTAAATGGCCCCTTGTCCTTGAATTTGATGGTGGTCCCTTGTCCTTGAATTTGGCGGTGGCCCCTTGTCCTTGAATTTGGAAATGGCCCTTTGTCCTTGATTTTTGAAATGGCCCCTTGTCCTTGAATTTGAAGGTGGCCTCTTGTCCTTGAATTTTGAAATGGCCCTTTGTCCTTGAATTTTGAAATGGCCCCTTGTCCTTGAATTTGATGGTGGCCTCTTGTCCTTGATTTTTGAAATGGCCCCTTGTCCTTGAATTTGATGGTGGCCTCTTGTCCTTGAATTTTGAAATGGCCCTTTGTCCTTGAATTTTGAAATGGTCCCTTGTCCTTGAATTTGATGGTGGCCTATTGTCCTTGAATTTGGAAATGGCCCTTTGTCCTTGAATTTTGGAATGGACCCTTGTCCTTGAATTTGATGGTGGCCTCTTGTCCTTGAATTTGGTGGTGGCCTCTTGTCCTTGAATTTTGAAATGGCCCCATGTCCTTGAATTTGGTGGTAGCAAGTGATGAGCGAATGTTTGTTATATTTTACCTCTTCTCTAAATATTATCGTCCCCCGCGGCTTTTATTTTCATTTAGATACATCTAATTGCTCAATGACAGCAGATACCATATTTTATTTTTCCTTTTTTTCTGTAATTAAAATAAAATATTTTTTTCAAATGTATTTTCAACCTTTAATTATTTAGTTAATTTTTATATAGTCATGAATTTAAAATCCATAGAATCAAATGATCACTGGGGATTTGGCCTTAAATAGACGGAAGCCTCCTCGCGGCTGATAGGTCAATGTAAGGGATGTAACCTAACACTTGTAAAGAAATATATAAATTTGTTAATTCCTGGCCACTCCGACCACCCAGAAAGTCTGAATACTTGTACGCAGGCATTGTTAATTATACTGAGCGAGTGATCAATTGATCACAAAAATTGAGAGGCAATTTGGAAATTTGTCCATTTCCGGCCATCCTGACAACCCAGAAGTCTGAAATTTTTCAACTTGCACTGTCATCGGGTTCTGAAAAGTTTACCAAATTTCACATTCCTACGTGCTCTCTAAAAGTATATTAAAAATCTATTACAAGATTTGTGTACAGACAGACAGACGGACGGACACACTCGGAAGCAAGGTAAATAAAAGCTTTAAAAAAATGAATATATATAAGTAAAATTTGTCTATTAAAATGTATATTTAGATAGATTAGGCTCTGTAGAAGAGCAATTTCCGTAACTGAATAGAATCACCTAAACTAAGAGAAAGTTTGCAATAAAGGAAACAAATATTGATTGATATAGGATTATTTCATTAAAAGAATTTCTAAACAAGGCAAAGGTAGACGATTTTCATATTTGTCTTTTAAATTTCAAATTCTGACTCTTTTGATTTAAAAAATAAAATTGTTTTATTTTTCAAATATTGCGCGTGTGTGTGTGTGTGTGTGTGTGAAGGTTTCCATTTAAAAATTTGCTATTGACATTTTATTTTCTGCTGGGAAGGTTTTATGAAAATATATTCGTCGCGGTAATTTTTTTCCTTATCGAATATTTTGTGCATGTGTCTTATTTCCTTTTTAAATGTAATTTTTTATAAATGTATGTTTTTATGATTTAATTTTTATCACAATATGTCCTACACCCCAAAAAACATCGTAACATTGAAAACTTGTGATTATTGTCGAATAAATATGTTCTTTTAAATTAATAAAAATGGAAAATTAAACGAGATGAAACTAAACATTTGCAGCATAATATATTCCGTATCAATATATATGTGGCGTTTTGGGAAGCAGTTGTGGCAAGAGGTAAGGACGCATACAGGAGGCAAGATCAAAGAAAAAAAAAAAACAATGAGGAGTTGGTCAAAAAAAGAAAGTGAACGCCTGAGAACCACCCTGAAAACAACTGGCGTGGAGTAGACCTCAGAGCAAACTGTTCCCTCATCATCATATCCAGGTGCTTTTAAACCATTCTCAGAAGGCCAAAGTGACCGCAGGGGTGGTGACCCCAGTTTCTCGAAATGTCTGTGTTTAGAAGGAAGGACATGTGGTCAACTAGGAGTGTGATCTGACTAGCCTTCTTATACTACCACACAGGCTATCTTTATTTAAATATTTCTATAAGATGTATTTCTACACCTGATAATATGATATATATGTGTTTTTTTATGCGTACTAAATGAGGCGCAGCTCCCTTTAAATATACATTATTACCGCAGTAAAAAATTTAAGATGATAAAAAAGGAAAGGTCTAAACACTAGTTTTGCATATTCAGACAAAAACCACACTGTATAACATGGCTCCGGGCTATGGCACTCATCAATACAGGGGCGGCTTCGATTCCATAATTTCTCACGAAAGAGTTATCGAATCGGTCGAATTTTCCAAAAAGGTGTTCAGGTTGGAGAAGTGACTGATACATGAATACAATCTTCATGATACATCTACATTTTTCTATCAAGTATTTAGATTCCAAACAAGAAAAGAAATCCTTTTGGTAGGAACTAGAAATAAGCGTCCCCTGATCACCTCTATTTGCATACAAATTATGAAAGAATGATAAAAAGTACATTTTCTGGATTTTTTGTTTAGTTCTTTATACTTTGTTTGGGCTTGTTAAATAACTTTCAAAAGGCAGGTTGTCTTACTGCAGGTTTTTTCTTTCATCAGGTTTTTTTTTTATTGATTTCTGTGCTATGCTTCTCTCGATTTATTTTTAAATCATATTTCTTAATTTTTATTTATAAGACAAAGTTTTCTTCCTGCAGTGAATCTGTATGACCGGTGGTCTTAATAAAGCTGTATGTGTGACAAAGTAAATGTTTGGTGTGCCCCAAAAACGGCCACTTATTCCTTGAAAATATCAAGTGGGAAACTTAGGAGCATATGATTTATTTTTTTACGATCTATATTACTGATTATTCTAGTCAAAAACAACAACAAAAAGCCTTTATTTAGGGTCACTGACCCTATATAGGATTCACCAGAGGTATGCATAAGAACAAAGCAGTGAGACAAAGGAAACAACGATATAGACAGAAGAAAAAGAAAAAAAAAGAAAAAATAATAAGAAAGAGAAAGAGGGAAGCAACAAAAACAACACAAAAAGAGTGTCAGTAAGAAAGTGAGGAGTGAGTGTCACTTGGCCTTCTTCTGAGATATGGACTTGTGGAAACCATAAAATGCCGTAGCAATATACTTATTCTGGGTCATATTGTCAATTATTGATGGAAGTGAAGCACAGAGTTGCCCAGTTTTGAGCTGATTATTCTAGTCGTTAAATAATTCTAATTTTCAATTAACTGCACTTTATATATTTTGATATTTTTCTGGCTTTTCAAAAGTGAAGAGATATATGACAGTAAATTTTAACATCGCTCAACTAATTCTTCGGTAGATATGTGTTATTGTAATGCTCAATATTCCATAAACACTCGTCATATCTCAAGTAACAAGTGTTTCAATATAATGCTAAATAGAAGAGAAATCACAAGATGTGGGGAGAAGAGTTTATTTCAATTATAAAGGATTCCAACATAAAGATCCGGGAGGAAGATATTCATGCACCAAAAGAGGAACCTTTCCTTTTAATTGTGCATCAGAACGATTCACTGTGCATCACAGGAGTAAAACACTTTAGTAGTGATGATAAATAATGAGCAACTACACCAGTTTCGGTGAATTAAGATTAAAAAAAAAACAACCTGTATACCATGTTTTTTTTCTGAAATTTCCAAAACGGTGTAAAGTGTTTTACTAGAATGATGCATAATTCTGATGCACAATTAAAGGGAGATATATATAAAAGAGAAGTATATATACAAGATTGTACAAAAGCTTTCTTACCACGTGTACTTCTATGATATACACGTAGAACTCTCATGTATGGGGCTGAAAGACGAACGAGAAGTGCCCTTCAGTGAAATAGGCCTTGAGGGACTCTCTTTGGAGCTCCTGTTGAATGAGGTGGTGAGAAACAGAGCTGGAGCGTTTGCGTTGTTCAAATTTTGGAAGACGGCTGAAGAGAAGGGGAAGCTATATACATAATCTAATTAATGCAAATAATTATATGTAAATATTCTTTGTCAGGATTAGAATGACGAATCCTGTATGGGACTTTGATTCCAGTAAAAGGCTTGTTGCTGCTGTTGTATATAGTCACAGTGTAGAAAATACTATACTATACCTACTACATATAGGTTTCTCTCTGTATTCTTAGTTATCTTCTCTTCAATTACTCTGTAAACTGGCGAATCTTTTATAGGACGAGAGGTCCTCAATAAAGGCTTTTGTTGTTGTTGTTGTTGATATAGACGTAGGAGGGTGACTTGCCCGTAAACTTGTACTAACGCTTAGTATTGAAAGAAACTCCTCTCCCTGTCTTGTGATGTTCCTTATTTTAAATAAATAGAGAAATTACCATTGTCTTAATTCATATAACGCAAAATGTAAACTTCATTTAGGTTTCTTTCTTTATAGGCAAGGTAAAGTACGTGCTGCCATCTTTAGGGCTCTTTTGAAAATGTTTTCAAATGTCTTTTTTATAACTTGCAAAAATTTTTATCCATGCAAAATTTTATATAGGATTTTTTTCAAAATCTTTTCTTCAATATATATTAACTTTATTAACATCATGAAACGCGATATCCCAAACTCAGGGATATTAGCGTCAATACATTAAACTGCATTACAGCAATTCGGCTATATACAATCCTGTTCAATTCATTATTTTACATAAATTAACTAAAGAAAATTGTCCAAAGAGAAAAACAAACAACAAAGCAAAAACACACAGAGCAAGCATCGCAGTTCTTTTTTTTTTTTCTAAGATTCCTTCTCTTTTTTTCCAATTCAAGAGAAAGTTGTATATGTATTTACAAAATTGATCAAAATTTTTATACTTTTCTTTTTTGTCTACAAATTCATCAAGCTGTCCAATACGACCAAATCTATTTTCCCTAAAATCCTGGAAAATTGGGCACTCCAGAAGTAGATGTCTCGCGTCTTGAATTTCACCTCCGCAGAAGCATCCTGGTTCCTTCACGGCGCCGATAGTTGCCAAAAATTTCCCAAAATTGCCATGATCTGTAATGAATTGGATATTATAAAAATTTGGACGGAAAAATCTTGGAATTCCTAATACGAAAAAGCTTCTGAAGATTTCATTAGTATTCTCAAAAATTTCATTCATTTTTGCATGTAAGAATGATTTGACTATACTTGGAGCATGGGGTTCGTAAGTAATTAGATCTTCAATGGACAGTTGAGCTAGATCAAATTTGATTATTCTGGATTCTATATAGTCTGTTAAGAGTGGAATTTTTGCCAAGCTATGCACACAGTTTGATGAAGTGGTTTTGTATGCTCTAACTGCCCATAAAATGATCTGGTACTGCATAGAGTTCAGTTTTTGTTTACAACGATTGTTTAAATATTTGAACCAAATTTCAGAACCGTATGTAAGTACAGGCCTAATGATTGTTTTGAATAAAGTTAACCTCTTTTGAGTGTCTAAACCCCACATATTGCCACTTAGTGAACATAATAAAATTTTCATACGTCCTGCCTTACACAGAATATCAATAACATGCGGTGTAAAGTTAACTTTGTTTTTCCATTTGTGATTAGAAAATTTCATTCCCAGAATTTTTACTTGCTTGACCGGCATTATTATATTGTTATTAACCTTAATAGGTATTTTTTGTCTGTTATGTAGGTATAGCATATTAGTCTTCTCTGTACTGATCGTTAATTTATTTCTATTACACCATTGGATCACATAATTTAAGGTGTATTCACTTGCGGTTTTTAGTCCTTCAATAGTCTTATTCCAGCAAATTATTGTAACGTCGTCTGCATAACATATAATATCTGCATTCATTGAATCAAAATTTATCAACAAATCATTTAGCAAAATATTCCATAGAAGTGGAGATAAAGGTCCACCCTGTGGACATCCTTTAGTTAGTTTCTTATAAAAAGTTTCTGATTCGTATGTAAATTTCACCTCCCTTTCATTATTCAAATAAGATTTTATGATCCGTATTAAATCTGAAGGAACATCATCATTATCCATTCTTTTTATAATAGCAGGCCACCATGCATTGTCGAATGCACCCGCAATATCTATAGCTATCAAGGAAGTCAATTCTTTTTGTTTATGTTTCAATATAGTTTCTATAATTTTATCCATTCCAGTAATTGTTGATCTAGATTTCATAAAACCATGCTGCCTTGAGCTCATTAAATTATTCTCTAAATAATAGTTACTTAATTTATTTTTTATTATATTCTCAAATGTTTTAGAGAGATTAGATGTCAATGATATAGGTCTATAACTTTTATTTATTTCATAATTCGTTTTGCCTGGTTTTGGAATTATTTTTAAGAATGATTTTTTCCATTCATCCGGATAATATCCCATTTCTATACATTTATTGAATAATTTATGCAGAATTGGGATTATATTTATGTTATCTTCAATGATATATGTTAATTAATATGATATAATCTTGTTTATTTGAACTTATAATGAAGTTCACACAATACTATAGAAATATTTTCGATCCTGAAAAATAAAAGAACCCCACACATTAGATAAGAAAGATAATTACCAAAGTAACACAAAAAAGATTTTTTTTTCCAAATCAGATCTTAGCATATCTTATAACCTTTATAGAATCCCTTGAATTATTATAAAATTCTATGAGAACGCATGTTTTTACGAAATTTATTATATTTAATTTATTGTTGGGAGGACGATGATGTGATAGACTTAATATATAATTGCTTAAAGGCATTTGTAAAAGACAAGATTACTGGTGACGAACATGTTGAAGCCTGGAGGGTTTTTGAAGAGGGATGCGCAGCAAAGTGACCCCCCTTTCTTAAGACTGAGGCATGTGAGAGTCAGTGCAGTGCCTGCCATGTCTGTATCTAGACATTGTCTGTCTGACTTCACTTGTGTCTGTGGCCCAACCATGCCGATGTCCTGTCCTTTACCTAAACTTTCTCTTTTGTATTGTAGAGGATAAAACTATGAGCTAATTGTACTCTTTGAGCGACTTCACTAGAATACATCATAATGGTAACGTTTGGAACAAGAGATATAACTGGTGCTTTCCTAACATTACCCTATCTGTACCTCATTCATCTTTTGAAGGCCAACAACCCAATTATCTATTATATAAACGAATGGAGAAATTCTACTATAGCAAAGTAATTATTGAATCTCATAAAAAATAAGATAATAAATGAATTTCCTAAAGTTTCGTGAAACTATCCACGAATAAAATGCATTTTTATAAAAAAAAAGAAGATGCACTTGGCTGGAGAACCGAAGAGTTCATATAGATTGAAAATTCATTGAAGTATGCGCTTAAATCAACAGTATATTCTATATACACTCATGGACAAAACTTAAGGAAGTTGGATCTTTTGGCATGTATACCGGGATACCGACAATAACTCTGAAAGATATTTGATACACAGTTACCTTTATTGAAGACAGGAGATAACCAAGTATTACTTCTTTCTTAAAAAACAACAACAACAAAAAAAAAACAAGAGGACAGGCGACATCAAAATATTAAATTTCCTTAAGTTTTGTCCATATTTGTAATTTATATACTCTCTAAACCTATATATTATGTCAAATCATTATTGCACTTTTGTTGCATTTCGTAAAATTTAATGTTTTTAGAAAATTAATTGAGAAAATGTCAATTATACTTTCTAAACGACAAATAGCAGAGATGATTGTCTCTACTCTCTTTGTGGCCTTTGATCTAAGCGCAGCTGGAGCGGCTTGTGGAAGATGTTCATGTCCTCACAGCAATATCGTCTCTTTGGGAATGGCTCAATCTTTGGTACATGATTCTGGCAGACCGTCTGCGAGTGGTCAGCCTGCGAATATTCAGTGGGATAGGCTTTGTGATGGTCATCATCGCTCAGTTCTTCGACGTGGAGTGAAGGGAAACTTGGACGTGACAGAAAATTGACATTCTCGGGCACCATGTGGGGATCTAACTGTAATTGTAACTCTGGGTCACACAGATTGATTGATGAAAGCTGAACGCTTTTGTAAGAACGTTGTTGAGATCGTTGGTTTATTATTAACTGACCTTGCTCACTGTGTGGAAAATAAGTGTTTTGATACGTGGGAGGATGCTTATATGTACTTAGTTGCAATAGTTTGGATGATTTTGGATGAAGAGAATTGTATGGAATATTTTGGGAATGCTGGCATAGATTTTGTTGGTGCTTTTTGTATGTGCTAGTTTCAGAATATAAATTTGATTTAGGTAGATTGCATGATTCTTGTTGAAACATGGATAAATAATTCTCATTTCCATGATGTTCACAAGTACAAAGTGAAGGAGAATTTGGGAAATATTGTTATGATTTGTGGAATGAATCATGAGATGGGTAGCTACAGCTCAAGTTGCTGAAAAAATTCTGAGCCCTACTGTAGAGAGGTGCAGAAGAAGGTGAAAGACAAGAAGTTAATTGAAGTCCTGGATTTATTGTTTCACATTCTTTTATTCTAGAATATTCATCGTTTTGGTAGCAATTTCTACCAGAACAGCAAATGCCACAAGGAGGTATTTCATCATATGCAAGCTCAATATCCGAAGACTTCCTGATTTCGAATGGTTTTGTAACTAGAGTTCCATAGGTTTTAGTAAGAAAAGGTCTAATTCCAATTTGAGATGAATAATTAGATTTGATGAATATTTTGAATTATCAGGTTTCACATTTTGCATTTAGGATTTATAAATGCATTAGAATAATAATTTGAATAACATATATTAGTATTAATTAAGTGTTCTTCTCCCATTTCATTTTAGAATTTTCATTTCAAGTTAGAGCATCTATCGTATACCATAGAAAAACAGGCTTTGAGACAATTTGATGACAAATTAGGTTTGAAAGAAAATGAAGCACCTTTCAAAATGGCATTAGGACAGTAAGTGCAATGTTCGGTTTTTAAATTATCCATGTTTTCTAACACATTATACTATTAGCAAGAATCAAAACACGTAAAAGAACCTGATTCAAGACATAGAAAGGATTTAGTTTTCAAAGAAGATAGCTTAGAGGTTTTCAAATTTGAGCTTTATTATAAGATGCTAAATTATTCTACTGATATAATTTCAAACATATCTTTTCTATGCTGATAACAACATGAATCAAGACAACGTGATATAGGAAAGATTTTTCTCGTAAAATATATATTGTGAAGAGGTCCTATGTATAGAGGACTATTAGTCTGCATTTCAACTCTGGCACAAACCTGCGGATTGAATATTTCAGAACTCCCATAATATTAATTCTTGTTTGTATATTTTAGATACACATATGATTGAATTGACGCCGAAATGTTGTGAAAGTTAAGTTGGATACTGATTTTACACAAGTTGAACGGAGATGGTTTACTGTCTTGATTATCTTGATTAAGATATTGATTATCTTAATAGATGGCAAGTTTTCTTAGATATTTTTAAATATATAAATTTGGAAGATTGTATGAGTCCACATTTTTATTTTGATCAAAATTCTATGACTCTGTTAAATACATATCAAATCGTTTCGTAATTTAATGATTTATGAGGTAGGAAAGGCAGCCAAATTTGAAATTACAAAATGTTTGCCCAAAATAATCAGTTCGTGCCCGATTAGTCAATAAGATATATTATGTTAGTAGACCAAATTTTATTAGTTAATTCAATTAAAATCATATTTTATTCAAATATTCACCATTTTATGATTGAATATCAAAATCAGAGGTGCAGACCAAACGTGATTTCAAATTTAATTGCTTAAAATAATTTTAATATTCAAAGGCAATTCTATTATAAACATGTTGTTGAATATTTTGAAAATGGTTGTTTTGATAAAGGTTGATTTATTAGTTTGACTGCATTTTGAAATTTTAGCGCTTTTTTTTTCAACAAAACGGATTTCATTTTTACATAATGGAAGTCAATGTATTTTGAAAAGTTGCATCTTTAGGAGAGTCATCAGCTTGAAATTTAAAAATTGATGCTCTTATCTGGTATGATGAATTTTCCGATTTCAGAATCTTAAGTGATTTTAGGAATAAATAATTGAAATTTTCTTCTTCTTAAAGCATTTATCTTTGATCATCTATATGAGTTCTTATATCGAAGTAATGAGTATATATACCTTGCACAATGACCAACTTGATTATCATCAATTATCAAATATTCAAAATTAGCTTAGAATATATTATTTCAGATTATTTTATTTTAAACACCCAAAAATATCTTCATTTTTCACACTGTCTATATCCAAATAATTGGCGTGTTATCAAAACATGTAATGAAATTGTTAATCATATAGCAAAATTAAAAATAATAGTTAATTTGAGAATATTCTCGATATTTCAGTTAATCAGATAAGATTTTTGAATGAAGCCAGTATTTATAAACAAGTAGTTTAAGATGCTGACATACTTTAGCCACTAGCGACTAGAATGAATGTTCAAACGGAAAAAATCAAACTTTCAAAATAATCATCTAAAGGCAAATTTTAAATGGTTATATAAAGAGGGTAATTTAAGGTAAAATTTGAATTTTAAAGGGTCAGCATTTTAATATTTATTGCCACTCACGAAAATATTATCCATGGTAACATTTTATGATATCCCTATAATTAGGTATTGCAAAAAGCATCACCAAAACTAAATATTCATGATTGAAAATGATAAAATTCGTTATTTTAAAATACGTAAATTATTAATTCGAATACATTCGGAAATTTTAAATAAAATATATAAACAAAGAATATAGAAAGAGGATGTATATTTCAAAGACAACTAAAGAAAGGGCGATGACAAATTTTGATCATTTTCAAGAAGACAATACGAAAATAGATTAATAGCTCTTCCAGACCATTTATTACAATCTGAAACAATCTTTTATAAGCTTAAGGATAATATCGGAAAATTTATCTTCATCATTTTGATGTATTTATAATTGTAAATACGTAATAAACTACTTCGCAAAAAGTTTCTTTTCTAATTTATTATTATTAGCAAGAAAGCTTCTGAATTAAAATTTTCCACAGGCTTTTCTTCCAAATATATACATTTTAAATTAAATATTTATAAACAGCCTTTACGCACAAATGGACCTGAGCCCATCAAACTTGTTTGAATAATTCTTCCATACATTTACTTCAACTATTCACTGATATTTGAAGATAGAGGATACCTGGCTGCATTCGTTGTTCTTTAAAAATAGATACTTCGGCCAGATGTAGTTTTTATTTTCTCAGCGTTTCAACAAAAATCTTTTGTCTTTGTCAGGAGATATAAAGATAAAGCATTTGGAAAGGCATTACAAATTATTGTCTTGTCAAACACTTTATTTTTATTTCTCCTGACAAGAACAATAGGTTTTTGTTGACACGTTGGCTGAAGTGTCTATTTTTTAAAGAAATATTCACTGATACTAAACACCTTGCTGATACCATCACTATTGTGGTTGAACATGTGCCAATTGTCCATCACCTTGTCTTGTAATAGGTGTAAACTTCGAGGGTAGTAGTTGATTACTTAAAATAGTTTATGAAATTTACAACGCGATGATGAAATACATATAATTGTTTTTGCATTCAAAATAAAGGCACCCATAAATTAACAAAGTTTATCAATATACCAATCAAGATAATTACAACACAACATTTAACAAACATTTAAAATGTTTTCAATATTTTCAAGAGAGCATTATATTGATCTTTAAATTTCAATGATCAAATATTTGAAACAAAGGAGAAAGTCAAATAAGGTTAGACATGATCTTTTAGAATATCAAGATTCCTTTCTTCAGTAATAAATATTGATTCAGTATCTTTAGATACAAATAGCGAGTCAATATTTTGGCTGTTTGCAATCTCTGATCAACTAGCAAAATACCTCGTTGAAGGTAAACGCTATCTTTTATAAGCCTTTATTTCCAATTTATATTTTTGACAAAAGAGAGCGTTCATCCCATGAAAAGGGGTTAAAGTGATTTTCAATGTTTCAGATATTTTCTTTAGAAAATAAAAAAAGAATTTGGTTAAAATGCCTTTAAGAAAATTAACAATGGGTTCAGTCTTTTTTTTATTTCTCCCTCATAAAAAAATAAACCCCTTTCTAGTCATACCATCCACTCCACTTCCTAAAACATTATATAGCCATAGAAAAGTTGATAGCCAAATACAATGTTTTTATATAAGAATTATAAACCCACATCGAACAAATGTTTGGAGAATTCATATATATTTTTGATTTAATATACCTCATTTGATATCTATCCATATTCATAAATTAATTTTTAGAGTCACTAAAGAGAGTCATAAATAGTTCTCTATATTCTGAGATGAAATAAGAAGTTTCCATTCACTTATTTCATAGGAAAATCAAATTAATAGATCCGAATGATTTTTAAAAGTTGAAAATTATTCTTTTGGTTGATAATGATGCCTCACTTAGTCCCTTTTGCTCATTCACTTTTAGATGTCAAAAATCTCAAAGAAAAAAGAAAATCATTCCGTAAATATCTTCAAAAAGAGATTCTATAAAAAATAAAAGTAAGGAACCTGTAGAGCAATCAACTTATGTAGACCGTCAAAAGGAATCGAGGCGCAGTTCTAAGCACGAAAATGAGTCTCACAAAATAAAACGTCATTTGGCAGAGCAAAAATATCCCAAGTCACATCATGACCGTGTGTTTGAAAAAACTAAATCAAAATCTAAAGCAACAAAAGAAGTTGAGAAACCACCTATTCAAGCCAGTAAGTTGAAAATTGAAAGATATGATTGAGAGAAAGACAAATCACTCAAAACCTTTTTAGAAGATGAAAATATATTATCTGAATATATAAAATATGTTGATGCTGGGTTGAAACGTAAAAAACCTGAACTCTTTAGAAAAATACTCAAGGATTTCATACTGAGCGATAATCTACCTATAATGTAGGGTGATTATCCTAGCAGTAAACCTCCAGTGAAAAGTCAAGATGAGGAAATTATTGTAATGAGCCATGACAAACATCGCAAAACTTCAGTCGATCAAAGTACATCTATCGAGTTTCTAACACGAAAAAAATTGAAATATACCCGGAAAAAATCAGTTCAAATGAAGACATACGCAAGAGTAAGAAAAGATAACCAAATCTCGAATTAAAACCAAGTCAATAGGAATACAAAAACATTTACGATATAAAAGACGATGGGCGGTCCGGTGTTTTGCTGTATACCATTTCAAGTATAAATTTGCTTGAACCACATATTAGTAAAGGTATTGAGAACTCCGAAAATTTATTTAAAAATAAAAACTCAAATATATATTTTACTCCAGAAGCTAAATATTCGAAAATAACTTTCAAAAAATGAACCAGACGGTTTTGAAAAATCAGAAAAACGAAGAGATTGAATGTACATATTTATGATATAGCCAGTATCCAAAGTATTCCTTTACCGCTAAGAAAAAAAAGAGCATATCTGAAATAATACGCAATAGATTCTCAAAATATATTGAAAAACTTTCATGCCATTACTATTTCTCAAAGATATACGAGAAGATAAAAGTGGATATGATCCTTATTATTATTCGTATTGCGAAGATTGTACATATAAATCACAAAATTCAGAGAATGGATCGACAAACGATCAGGGAATGCCAATTTTAGAAAGGTCAGAAAGAACATTCACCCTAACTGATAAAAGTGATCCACTTGTCCAAGACATAGCTTCTCCAACAGGTAAAAAATTGAAATCTGAATTGATTTATCGAATCTTTTCACAATCTAATAATATTTTTGAATCCAAACAGAGCGCTTTAGCTCTTAAAATTAATAAAACATTTTCTACAGAATACATCAATTCGCCAAAAGCGGAAACTGTATTTAAAAATGGAATTGAAGATCAGTCATTTTTAGCTGAAACTCCAGTAGGTATCAAAAAATCAAAACATAATATATATGATTTGATACCTTCAGACAAAGATATTTCTTTAAAAGTAGTTCCAAAAAGTTAAAAGGATGATATAATTTCTGAGATTAGTTTTGAGCTTTTTAAAGAAGGACTGTATTACGTGCATAGTCTCAATAAACAAGAACCTCATAGAAATATTCACAAAGTATCATTAATGAACAATTCTATAATCAGGTTCCAAATCAGACAATCGAGATTGAATCAAATCATAGAGAAGAGGTATATACAGAAGATAGAGACGCTAAAACTGATTCTGAGTTTAAAACAATAATTCCAGGAAACGTAATAACTTATGATGAAATTCCTTCAAAAGAGAAACCTATTGTATTGCCAGAAATGAAAGATTTTAAGGAGCCAGATATCACCGAAAAAAATAATTCTTCCTGATTCTACTAAAATGGAAAATATTGTCTACGGAAAAGGCACATATGAAATTTCAAATCAAGTAAAACAGAAATTTGGTCCAAATGTAAACGATTCTCTAATTGCAAATAGTGATCAAACTTCTCAAGTGTCGCCTCTTATAAAGCTTAACGATAGAAACTTTTATTATCTTCATACGAAACTAGAAGCCATTGCTATTGAATCACCAATGAAAGAAGTTAAAAATGATGTCGATAATATATATGATGAAATTCCTTCACTTGAAAATTGTACCTCGATAAACACCCCAGGAAAACCACAATTAGCGTCTAAAATCACCCATTGCCGAACATCTTCAAAACAGAAAAATGAATTTTCATTCAGGAGAATATATCCTATTATTTATTCCAAAGGAGAAATAACACCTGAAAAAGAATATCCTCCTCTTAAGGCGCCTTCAGAACCCTTTTCTAAATTAAATTACCTAATAGTAGAAAAGAATAATAACAACAATTAAAAAGAGAAAGAAATTGAATACGTTCAGAAAATATTTACAAGACCAGATATAAGAAAATTGTCTAAAAGACTTCCAATTTTATATGATGAAATACCTATACAAGAAATACCAAGTTTATATTTTGAGAAAGTTTTACTGAGACCCCCAAAACGTTTTTCAACATATCAAATAACCAAAACCTCTGAAAATTATCAAAGTGTGTTGGATAAGATAAAAGACCAGAAAGATATACCGCAAATATTTAAAGTGCAAGAAAGTGAACCATTGTCATTGCTTGATACTTATCAGGTCTATCAAAACTATGGAGATGAATATAATATGGGCTTTAGATCTCCTAGCATTTATGAACAGCAAATTGATTATTCATCTGAAGCCGTACCTAAAGAGATATCCAATGAATAATTATTCTATCAGACCCCCCATAAAGAATTGTTCTATCAGACTCCTCAAGAAGAATATTTCAGTCATATTTATGATAAGGACATTTTCAATCAAACCCCTCATAAGGAATTATTCTATCAGACCCCCCAAGAAGAATATTTCAGTCATATTTCTGATAAAGCCATTTCCAAAAAGATTCAAAGAGAAGAAATATTCAATCAGAATCATAGTGAAGACACTGTAAATCAGGTTTCTCTTGATGAATACCTATATCAAAATCACCCTGTAAGGCTCTACAGCCTAGATCTCAAGATGACATATACATCAAGAATCCTGCTAGAGAATATATTTATAATAGTATACAAACAGATTCATATAGAAATAGTCTACGCTCTATAAAAGTGAATCCGATATTAAAGTCAAATATGATATTTATCAAACGTTTAATGATTCTTTTGAATATCATCAATTATTATCTCTGATATTTAAAAGAAGCGCATTGCCAGTAAATTTATATGTGTAAAATTTAACGATAGATGGCAATTAAATTCAATTTATTAATAAGATATCTTAGAACAATTTTACAGTATTTCGAAACATATATTTCTGAGTAAATCATTGTGTATGCATTGAAATCAATACTAGTAAAACACTATTAAAACTAGTTAATTTTTATATTTTGTAGTTATATATATATATATATATAAGGATAATAATAATGATATATTGATATTCTACAGCTAACCTTTGCTACTACTACCAATACTACTACTAATTTAATCTGAACAGATTTTCGATCGTGTTGGGCTTTTGGAGTCAAGTGACAGGAGGAAAAAAGCAAGCATGTTTGAACCTTTTTCCTGACACTCGGAGTGGTTAACAGCATTACTGGAGGGAAGAAAATCCGGGAAGAGAAAGTCAAAGAAAAGAGTTCATGAACAATTAGGAAATTCCAAAGGCCAGCAATGACCGCAGCCTTGCAGAAAATTGAAATAGACACAGAGCAGCAGCTTTACACGGCCAAGATAGTGGGCATTGCGACTGCTGTCATAGAGATGCATGGGGACATCTAAGGCTCTTCATTGGACACGACAACAACAACAATCCAACAGTATAATATCAAAAGACTAGGAAGGTTCTTAGGGAAATAATACTGCCCATAAACCTATGGCTTGAGGGGAAATGTCCACCAGTTCAATTCATCAACATTAGAGGTGGTCTGTTGGATTAAACTTCCATTGGGATGGTTCACCACATATGAACCAGACACTCCCAAGATGTTTTCAAACATAGTAGCAACTGAAGAAATATTTCAAAGTATCCTCAAAATTTTACATTTCAATTAAAGACAACCTTTTTTGAAGAACATTTGCTGGATGAAATTTGATTTGGAAACAATATAGCTATATCAAATATTAATTCATTTAATTCTCGGCGTTTCAGTGATTCACTGTCATTCTCCTCCTTTTGATTTAGAAAAAAAGAACTTTGTATATTCAATCTGAACACATTTTTTTCAGAATATTGAGATGGATATATATATATATATTTTTAAAACTTAAATATTCTTTTTTTTTAATTAAAGAATGCTTTAGGTCAAAATTTTAAAATAATAATTTTGAAAGGTAACAATGGCTTTTGAACAAAACTTTTATTCTTCCCCTATTTTAAATCCCACATTTCCATTCCTCCCTCTCCTCAAATAATTTATTGGAAAAGAAATAGATCACATCAATATACAATATATTTTCCATTACTATAATAAATTTAAAATCACTAAACAACACAATTTATATGTTTTTTAAAAATATTATTTCATATTACTGCTTCAATTGATTCCCTAACCACTTTTTACACCAATTTTCAATTCCAATGACGAGCTACTAACCCTCTAATATTCTAATATTCACGCAAAAGTTTTAAAATGTCTCAATTCATATTTCTATTCAAAATCTAATCACTAAATCCAAATTATATCAATATTTTGAATATTTTCCGTTAAGTTGGCAAAAAATGTTTCGAAGAGTTCATGCTTCTCATTCCTTTTCAAAAGTGGACAATCCTGTCACAAGAAGAATATCTTCAAAAAGAGTATTCCCCAAAAAGAAAAATAAGGAACCTGTACATTTTCAAACTCCTTTTATTCGTCGATCGCGATCAAAGCGAAACTCTAAGCCTCAAAATTTTAAGCGCCATATAGAATATGAAGTGATTCCCAAATTTCAGGCAAATCATGACTACGTGTTTAAAATATCCAAACAAAAAATGACAAAGCAAGTTAAAAAACCATTTATCAGAGCCAATAAGCCAAACCTGGAAAGATATAAGGAGACGGATCTATTATCAGAAACACTTTTAGTTAAAAAACCATCTGCCAAAGCCAATAAGTTCCAAAGATACAACAAGAAGAAGGGTCCATTTTCAGAAACTCTCTTTAAAATTGAAAATATTTTATCTGAATATAAAAATAATGTTAATACTGGTTCGAAACGTGAAAAACCCGAAATATTCAGAGAATTAGTCAAGAGATTCATAAGGGACGATCATGATCCCCATATGGTAGGTAAGCATCTCATTAGCAAACCATTAAATAAGACTGAAGTGGAGGAAATAGCTGTTGAAAAACACTACAAACATCCTAGAACGACTGCCGATCGAAGTTCATCCACCGAGTTTCTAAAACAGAATAAAATAAATAATACCCTGAAAAAATATTTTTCGGACGAAGGCATACGTATGGGCCGGAAAGAGTTGATCAATTCTGAATTACATACCCAGTCTATAGGAATACAAAACGATTTTGCCGATATAAAAGGCAAAGATCAATCCGGTATTTTGTTATACAGTATTTCAAGTACAAATTTGCTTGAACCACAAGCCAATAAAAATATTGAGAGCTCATATCAAGTATTAGATATAAAGCCTTCTTTAAAACAGGAAAACTAAAACATCTATTTTATCCCGGAAGATCCATATTCAAAATTATTGAAAAAAGAAAACACATATTCAAAAACAGAATCGGATATTTTTAAAACATTTGAAAGTGAAGATGAAGGGGTTGAAGGTATTTATGATATAGCCAGTTTCCAAAGTAATCTATTAGCTCCAAGGAAAAAGAGTTTATCCCAAATAATACGCAATAGGATATCCAAATATATTGATAATGCAATAACACCATTGATATTCTCAAAAGAAAAAAAGGGAGATTTTCATATTAATATTCCAGATAAAAAAGATTCTTTTTACATTTTATTGATTTCTGCGCTTGGATCAGAACTAGAAAAAGAAGCTCCAGTTTTAGAAAAATCAGAAAAAAAATGTACCCAAGTTGATAAGACCGATTTTGCTGTACAAGACATACAATCAATTACAAGTAAAATAGAGGATTCTGAAATGATTTATCAAATTCTTTCACAATCTCATAATCTTCCTCAGCTCAAACAGACGGTTCAGTTTCTAATAAAACTGAAATTCGTTCTCCAGAATATGCTAAACCTCAAGAAACAGTAAATGTATTGAAAAATGAAGTTAAAGATTATTCATTTCTAGATAATTCAGAATTTCTATATGAATCACCAGTTGATATTTCGCTATCAAAACATAATTTTTATGATTAGATACCTATAGAAAAGAAAAATTCTTTGAAAGAAGTTTCAACAATTTATGATAACATTTCTCATTTGATTCTTGATCAACAAGCTGATACTAGTGCCTCTAACCTTAATAAACAAAAATCACAGATTTTCATAAATAAAGAATCACTTAAAGAATTCCCGTTTCATCTTCCCATCCAAACTAACGAAAAGATCGATTCAAAAGGCAAACAGGAACTAGATACCATATGATAACAAAATTTCAGCGATTAAATTTGTCGTGTATGATGAAATTCCTTTAAAAGAGAAAAATATATATTCTTTAGAAAAGACAGATCCTAAAGAATCAAGAATAAGTGAAAAGGTAAAGCATCAAAACCTTACTGGAAGGCAAGCATTCGTCGATCAGAACTACTCATTCCAAATTTTGAATCAAGAAGAACAGGCATTTGGTATAGAGTTGGGGAATGCCCTATCCTCTCACGAGTATCAAAATGCACAAGATATATTTCTCGGAATACAAAAAATGCTCTAAACACTTATTATTCTCATTTGATACAATAATCTACCGCTGATAAACCATCAATTTTTGAATTTAAAGATGATTTCACTAGAATTTATGATGAAATTCCTTTTCTTGAAACTTGTAGTTTTACCTCAGGAAAAAAGCCTTTAGAAATATCAGTGTCAGCGTCTAAAATCACACGTGGTGAAATTTTTTTCAAAGAGAAAAAGGAAGTTTCTTTCAGTAATGAATATCCTATTTATTTTAAAGAAGATATAAACCCATCTATTAAAACCTATCCTATATTCAAAGCTTTTTCCGAGCCATTTTCTAAATTGAAGAAAGAAATTTCATTTATTTCCTCTTCCTCATTGGAGGATTTTAGAAGTCAACTGAAAGATAACCTATTTCAACATTACCAGAGAATAGAAATAAAACAATTACAAAATATATCGCCTAAAATGACTCCAATTTTATATGATGAAATACCTATGCAAGAAAAATCAAGTTTATTTTTTGATAAAGTCCTATTGAAACCACCAAAATGTTTTACAAAGAAATCGATGCCAAGGTTAGACAAAACTAAAAGTGAAATTGTTCCAATAAAAGGCAAGGAAGATATATCTTAGATAAGCAAAGTGAAAGAAAGTGAACTATTGTCAATGCAAGGTCGTTGTCAGTTTTACAAGAATTATGGAAATGAAGCTAAAAATATGGTGGGTAATCCTCGGCTCCCTAACATTTATAAACCTCATGGATATTTACCACCTGAAGATATCTGCAGTCAGTTTCTTTGTAAGGAGAATTACCATCATATTCCTCATGAAGAAAAATTTAATAAGGTTCCTTGTAAAGATATTTTAGACCAGATACCCCGTGAGGGAATGTACAACCAGATTCCACGTGAGGGACTTTACAACCAGATTTCCCGTGAGGGACTTTACAACCAGATTCCCCGTGAGGGACTTTACAACCAGATTTCCCGTGAGGGAATGTACAACCAGATTCCACGTGAGGGACTTTACAACCAGATTTCCCGTGAGTGACTTTACAACCAGATTCCCCGTGAGGGAATGTACAACCAGATTCCACGTGAGGGACTTTACAACCAGATTTCCCGTGAGGGACTTTACAACCAGATTCCCCGTGAGGGAATGTACAACCAGATTCCCCGTGAGGGAATGTACAACCAGATTCCCCGTGAGGGACTTTACAACCAGATTCCCCGTGAGGGAATGTACAACCAGATTCCCCGTGAGGGAATGTACAACCAGATTCCACGTGAGGGACCTCACAATCAGATACCCCGTGAGGGACCTCACAATCAGATACCCCGTAAGGGACTTTACAATCAGATACTCCGTTATGGAATTTACAACCAGATCTCTCGTAAGGAACCATTCCATCAGATAGCTTACAAATAACCCTTTCACCAGATTCCTCAAGGAGAAATTTGCTATAAGATTGATCCAGAAGAATTTATTGCTAAAGATAAGAAAACAGATTGGAATAGAAGTATTCCACACTATCACAAACAATCAGAACTTCAAATAATTAAAGATACGTATGAAAGGCTTAATAATAATATGATAAAGTGGAAAAAATTGGAAGTTTCATTGCAAAATAAACATTTTAAATCTAAATCAAAGGTTGAAAAAACTTGTAGATAAAATAAATATATCTTTAAGTAATTTGGAACATAAGCCACAAGAAACTTTGCCTTTTTCGAGATTGAAGCTAAATGAAAGAGAATGTAGCAAAACTTCGCCAAACTCTTTGAAATCGTTGCCAACTTTGGAAGCAGATACGGAGACTAAACATGAGCAAATTGCAGAACCTTCTCTTGAGAACAAACCTATACCTCGGCTATCCCATGGAAGTATTCCAAGTATTTCCCACCATCCTGATGAATTTGACAACATCCTGGTTGCAAAACAAGACGCTACACCAAGCTGCCAACTTGACGTTAAAAAGGATTTCAATCTCTTCGATGCATCCTTCAACGAAAACCTGGATTCTTTTGAGGCATGCACAAGAGTGTGTCCGACATTTCAAAAATCTCCACCTATATACGGAACGCTTACTAAATATTTTGAAGAAAATAAAAACTGCAAAAAAAGGATATGTCCAGACTTCTCAAATTCAAAATTTGAAAAACCCACGTGTATGTGTGAAAATGCATTTCTCTCTAGAGATGGGGATCACAAAGCATTTACATTTAAACTTGATCAAAAATGTCCCAATCAATTCTTCTTGAATCCCTGTTTCCATGAAGGAAGGGCTACTTGTGTCAAATGTGGAGTTAAACGTTTTCCAATTGTTGATCCATGCTATCCTGGGAATAATCCTGACTGGGGTAAGGATCAAATCGTGTCTGTAATGAAAATAGAAAAGTTCTCGCGCACTCATGAAACCAAATGTTCGGCAACAAAACCTTTATGTTTCTCCCTTGATCGAAGAATTAATTGTTGAACAGTAAATCGAACTCCGGGCATATAAATCGTATTCCTATAGGTTATTCTCTGTTTTCATTCAACCAAGATAACTCATCATTTTTCTTCTACAAAAACTAGATTTATGAGTGAAAACATATTATAAAGTCAGATTCAATATGCAGAAAGTTAAGTAATCTATCCAACGTGATAAAGATATGGAATACAAAACATTCAAATAATACATTTTTGAGACAGTGATAGAATCAATTTCTTTACTCTTGTTCCTTTCTCCGATCTCATCAGAATCAACAGGTTTTATTCAACCGAACTGTGCTCTTTTAACCGAAAATAACCTCAACCACAAAAAATCACACATTGTTCCAATGATGGCTCTCTTTAAAATTAACTATTTTACTCGATTTGCATATATGTCTCACGTGAAACCGATGATGGTCGACCTGAAGTGAATTCTAAAATTAACAGATGACAGGAATTCTTGAAAGCGTTGGGAGTATTAAAAGCTACAAATATGTTCTCACAATGAGTTTCTTTTTATTTAAAATGCAAGCTTTCATGCGATAATCGCTCTTCAACGGGCTTAATAAAACATCTAATATTTCTTACAAGATTTACATTCTTAAAATATACGCGCGCAGCGTGGATATTTACCACTGAAATTTTGAAATGGAAATTCAAAATTTAAAAATTAACTATACATATATTATTTTAAAATATATGATAGCTATTTACATTTTTGCGTTTTTTTATTATTAACTTTATGGAAAATGTCCTTCTAAAATTTTAGGCAAATAGAATTAATAAAATTAATCTATAGATTTCTTCTAAGATATTGTGATGGTAAATCTATCTTTCTGTTTATATGCTACTATATTCATTAGATATGAGATATTTCAAAAGTAACCGTTGATATTTGTTCTTTACATTCTTGTAGTGGCATTTGGCCTCTGATACACTGGTCCGCAAAATTAAAGGAACAACACATGTTTAAGAAAAAGAAAAGTTATATTAAGGGATATATATCAAGTTTTGGTATATTCAAAAGCTTCCATGAATTAAGAGAGTATGTAAAACAGAAAAACAAATAGAGTTGTTCCCAATATGCAAAATACCACCGTCTACGTTGACTCCGCCTCCAGCACGTGCCTGAGTCTTTCTCAAAGCGTCCTAATTTTACGCTCCACTAGATTTTTATTGAATCTTTTTGTTTTTTTTAAGTTTTCATGGTTTATAGTCAACATTTATCGCAAGAAAAAAATGGCAAGCTATTGGAAGGATGGAAGCAGGCCAATCACAGGCAGAAGTAGCAAGATGGCTTGGAGTGACAAGAAATGTTGTCTCAAGGCTTTGGAAAAAATCTCAAACGACAGCTAATGTTGCCAAAACACCCGGACAAGGACGGCCAAGGGTCACAACGTTAATCAAGACCGTTATTTGAGTCTCCTTGTGCGTCGCAATAGAAGAATGACAGCATCGCAACTACGAAGGGACCGCAATGCAGCTACAGGAGTCTTAGTATCAACTGATACAATACGCAGAAGGCTTCACCAGAAGGGCCTATATGCTCGACGACCCATAATTTGTGTGCCATTGACACCACCTCAAAAGAGAGCAAGGAAACTTTGGTGCAGACAACATGTCGCCTGGAATCCAGATGAATGGAGGCGTGTAATGTTCACTGATGAGTCCAGATTCTCTCTAAACAGCGATTCTCGTCGTATCTTTGTCTGGAGAGAGGTAGGAACCAGAAATAATTCCCGGAATATGGTTGAAAGGGATCCCTTAAGAAGCCAAGGTTTCATGGTCTGGGCTGGAATCTTCTTGGGCGGTCGCACAGCACTCCATATTTTTCGGCAAGGAACCCTGACTGGACAGAGGTATCGGGACGAGATCTTGGCAGCATATGTGATGCCTCAAGCATTGGAAATGGGAGAAAACTTTCTTCTAATGGATGATAATGCCCGTCCACATAGAGCTGGTGTGGTCGACACTTTTCTCCAAAACCATGCAATTGCTCGGATGAATTGGCCAGCTCGATCCCCAGACCTAAATCCCATTGAGCATGTATGGGACAACCTAGGACGGCGGATCTCATCCCTCCAACCCCCTCCTAGAAACACTCATGAGCTAGAAACAGCCTTAACACAAGAGTGGACGTTGATTCCACAGGAGCTGATAAACTCCCTAATTCTTAGTATGGGTCACCGATGTAGAACCTGTCTATCAGTTAAAGGCGATCACACCCCATATTAACAACAATATCCAAGATATTTATACACTGACTGCAAGAAGATCATTGCTTGACCGGCTAATTTGCATAAAATACGGGTTAAAATTCTTTGATTTCGCGTATTCTAATCAATAATGGAATAATAAATTTGTGTATAAAATTTCATTGATAAATGTTCAATAAAATATGAGATAAATGAAAAAATATGTTGTTCCTTTAATTTTGCGGACCAGTGTATGTTAAAATGATGACCGGTCTGAGCAATATGTTGATAGATCATGAACCGTTGGGTTTTAGTTCTAATATTTCTATTGTGTTAATTTAGTCTAATCTGTATTATCTTCCTGTATCACCTATGTAGGTAACATTGAAATCTTGGCATTGGATTGGGTAAACTGCAATGGTTTGAATAATGGGTTTAAACTGTTTATCAGACTTAGTTTCAAGATTTATAAAAAGTTGACCTATAAATTGATGGTTACTGGAATATACGTTTGAATTCCTTGTCTGCGAAGAATATGTACTATTTTATCATTACCTTTTGAATAAGAAAGGATGCATTTGTTTCTATATTCCATAGTTGTTCTTTGTTGCGAGGCGTTAAAACTGTATCTATTGATAAAATGGGATGGATAACCTGTTAGGCTAAGGTTCTTGAGAATATTTTCTTTTTCAAGTTTCTTAAAAGCAGTAGGGAACAATTAGTATATGAATTCTTTTACTAAGCTTTTGACAACTGTTATTTTATGTCCTATTGTATTGTAGAATCTAAAGTGTAAATGTTAGAAGTTTTCAATAAAGAGCAAATATTGGTTAATGTAGGAGTTTCTATCACCCGTCATGGGAATGTGTGATGAAAGAGAATTTGCTTAGAAGCCTAAGCTAATGTAAAGTGTCGTAGTCAAGATGCTATTTCTCCTCAGCTCTAAGTTGGTTAACAATATTCCTGTTCCCTCAATGCTTCATTTTTATGCGTAGTTTTTTATGATATCGTAGGTCTTCTCCCGAAATTGTCCACAAATTCCATTCTCGGCCTTTTTCTTCTTGGTCGTTTCCCATATATTCCTCTAGCAATACTTCTATAACCTTCCAGTGACGGAAAAGATGTACAAACCTGTACCATCATACTGTGTTCTCCAGGAGAGTAAAATGGCGTATTTGCCCCCTTACGTTCCACACACACATCGCTAAACATGCTATCATAATTTAACAATACAAGCCACTAATGATTGATTGAGAGGACTAGTAACCTACAATGTCGTTTTCGACAAACAGAATCTCACATTGAGGGCAGTTTTATAAATAATAAATCGCTTCAATTGGGCTGACACGGACAAGTCCATTCTCCCAGTGAGTATATGTAGATTTCTAAGTATATAAATGAGACTTCTACTTACCTTGTAAGTTCAAAATTGGTGTGCTTTCTACATGTTCAGGTATATTGAGAACACTTATAATAATACCCATTACAAATTCCCTAATCGCCATGATTATCATGACCAATGTGTACTTAGCATCTTAAAAATGGGTATGCTTATCTAGTCTCATTAGACAATTAAAATATTTTATTGACATCAGTCAATATTTACAAAAATTAGTGCGAAAATAAACAAAGATAAATGATATTATTTACAATTTTGTAATAAAATATATACAGCTGTTCTCTCAGGGAGGGAGGCTCCTCCCCCTTGTCCTCCAGACAAGGAGAGGATCTCTCAGTTCAATGTTGAGATAAAATATATATTTATCAACTACAAGTCTACTACAAGAATACTTGTATATACGACTCCACTACCTGACCTTGGAACAACTCTTCGCTTGCTCAAATATGGCGTTGACGTCATGATTGACTCGAGGAACTTTCACACGTGACACCAAGGTCAAGGTGGGTCCATTCCGGTTGTTAAAATTTGTCGTTTCCATTTGCATCATAATGTGTTTAATTGGAAGGGTGTTTGATAGGATCTGCGGTGTCAGGAGCCAAGGGCTACAAAAAGTAGGCTTCTGGCTGCGCCCTTGAAAGTATGATTAAGGCCACCAGAGTGAGTAAGCCTCACTGCGGGATAATCATATTCTCTTTTTGCACCAAACTTGAATCCTGACCCTGAATAGACCTCCACGCCTACATTTCCTTTGTTGAAGTTAATTGTTTCGGATTCCATTCGAACGTTTCTATTGTTATCAGGCGGTCTCTCTTAGCTCTTAACATTGAAGATGGAAACATCTTTTAAACGTCAACAAGAATAAGATATAAATGAGAAGAAGAGTATCGGGTATTGAAATGATTATAAAAGTTTATCATCTCACTAAGTCTTGACGGTGATTTCTGCCATCTAAGTGAATGAATAGCAACTAACCTTTGAGTATATTTCTGAATTGGCCAATAAATTTGTGTGCATCGAGTTGTGAGGGCCAACAATTCAAAGCAACAACCTAAATGAGTGTTTTTTTTCCAGAGTTGTTAAACGTTTTATTTAGCTAATTATCAAGAACAGAACAAATTTTAGTTGATATCTTTCTGATATATGGTAGCATTCATCAATAATATCCTATTGCAGGAACAGATGTTTGTGTGGCCATCGAAATATTTCTAGCAATGTAGGCAACTGATTAGAAATCAGTTTCACATTTTATGAATAGAAATACAATGGAAAGAGATATTCTAAGATTTAAATCGACAAGTTATGAAGGCGGAGAGAAAAGATTTGCATACTGTTGGAAAGGGCTGTTCCTGTTAGCTCTGGCATGACGACACCAAGAAACTGTCCTCTTTCGACGGTCCCATGAACACCTCTCAATGTTGACCCCTCGTCCAGAATGGACTTCCACTTACAGTAGCAGCACCTCTTTTTCTCTTTTTTTTTTTCAATTAAAATATTTCGAGCCTTTCTCATTGTGTATGGACAAAACTTGAGAAAGTTGTACCTTTAAGAATAAAAAAACTCTCCATTTCTCTCTTAAGTTTTGTCCAAGTGTGTTGTTCAAGAGTCTTCAATCAAGACATTTATTGACTTATTCTAGCCTGTATTATACACCTACAGCGCATGGTAGTAGGTCGAATACGAATCCGACTGGTCCATCATAGTAATTCTGATAAAACATGGTTCTTGAGATTTTTATTTGGTTCCAAGCAAAAATGCACTTCCAGGACAGGTTGACTCCAAAGACATGTTTCAATAAAAATGGCTACAATAAACCTAAAATTATATTTTCAAGCAGATTAAATACATCAGCCTTTAGACCTTTTTTTCCTGCATATATCTAGTGGAATAAAAGGCGCATTTCCAGATCTAGCTGAATATTTCTCAATGGGGTGATAGATAATTTTTGGAACATGAATACCATCTTCCCGCGACTTGAGATTATACATTTGAGAATTATATTTCCATGAGTTCGTCAAACACCATCACTAAGAATAAACATTCAAACACAGACTTTATTCGCAGAATCAACATACAATACAGGGTGTCCTATTTTTAAAATAACGATTTTACAACGCTGTAGCTCGCGAAAGAAGCGCGCGATTCGTGTGGTTATATTTATTCGATAGAACAAGCATTGATTTATATTTCACACACAAAAAAAAACTATTTTTAATATTCGAAATACCTGAAATTATAAGTGATTTTGCAAAAGGTTACGTTCTCAGACTTTCCAGAGACCCTCTAGACCCTCTTTAAGCAAGCCAAAAGCACAAAAATCCACATAGGGGCCAAGTCTGGAGATTTGCAGGGATGTGACTAAAATTAATGTACGAAATTCCGGTTTCATCCTTCTTTTTGTCCAGGTATTGACATGTTGAACGTAATATATGACGCGTGCCTTTATCCTGGCGCAGCCACTCGGATCTTGAGTTACTTGGATACAAAAACGGGATAATAATGGGTCTAAGACAAGTCTTTGGTAGATTTTCGAATTCATCTTGATATTTGTAGCACAAACCTGCAACGATCATGAAGCCCTTTGAGAAACCTTCCTTGCATCGCTTGACCCATTTCTGAAAGGTGTTTATATGATAGTTAGCGTAGTAAATGGCCCGGGGTTGGTTGCTATCATTGTGGTAAACCCATGCCTCGTCCAGTGTAACAACATTCTTCCATTTCTCACATGCTAAGTACTTTTCATAAAGGGCCCTGCTGCAGGTCTTTCGTTCCTCAATATGGTGCGGCTTGAGGACATGAACCTTCGCCTTTTTACGTATTCTAAGTCGATTTTTTCCTAATAATACGGTTATCGGTAGAAGGTGGTACGTTAGTTATTGTGGAAATGTTCCTTTGAGAAGGTGGATTCTCTCTGACAACCATTTTCTTTATTTTTCTTTCGGTTGTAGTTAAAGGTTTCTTCAGGCACTTTTTTTCAGAGGAATATTTCCGCTTAATTTCATATATATCAAAATTTTCTTTGTTTTCCTTTATTATGTGACTGATTGTGAACTAGTAATATCAATATTATTTACTTTCATAGTTTAAATAATTTGGGAGAACGAGTATTTCTCCTCGAAAAGTCTGAAAACGTAACCTTTCACAAAATCACTTATAATTTTAGGTATTTCGAATATTTAAAAAAGGTTTTTTGATGAAATATGAATCATTGCTTTTTCTTTCGAATAAATATAGCATCACGCGAATCGCGTGCTTCTTTCGTGAGCTACAGCGTTGCAAAAATGTTATTTTAAAAATGGAACAACCTCTGTAGTTGTATGTTATGATGCATTAGCGCGCCATCTGTTATGAAAATTCGAAACTATTATAGACGCGTATGATTCTTTCAAAAATTAAACAATTTATACTGCCCTTACTGCAATGTAAAAATTAATGATGGGCCAGGCTCACCCATTAATTTTTCCATTGCAGTAAGGGCAGTAGAAATTGTTCAATTTAAAAAAAAATCATACGTGTCTATAATAGTTTCGAATAGCTGTATATAGCGATCCAGTGAATTTATTTAACGAAATCGCTGGGGAATGTTCGCCACTGATAAGACTAGCTTTCCCAATTCTTTTTCATATCCAGTTTGATAATTATAGAAATTTGTCCATTATATTAAAAAAGACAATAACGTTGAATGGTTTCATCCTATACACAGAGTATGCTATGTGCATTGTTTAGTTAGATATATAATTACAATCCTAGTTAAATTTGAAAAAAAAAAATGATAAACGCATCACATTTTTAACGCCTTGCAAATGCTTCATTATATTTCTCCTGACGAAGTGTTGTACATATATTACATGTATTGTATTGTACATATATTGTATATATATATCAATTAATTGTTCCACAGAGTGTGTGTAAGCTCACAGGTAAATAGGCGCTAACCGAAAAAAAAAAAGTTCCTTTGTTCAATATTAGTTTCCCTTTTATATTTTGTTCTCTCTCTTGTAAATCAATAAATATAATGTTTAATTAATAATTATTGGAATCAGTTTCATTAATAATTCTAAGCAAAGTCAACACGAAGACAAAATAAATTTGTTTAAACGTTGATAAAATATAACTTTAACTGGCCGAAATGTATAATTTTCACCAAAGAAAATTGATAATCGCATCTCAACATTTTTAACGCCTTGTCAAATACTTTATTTTTATTTATTTCTCCTGACGAAGACAAAATATTTTTGTTGAAACGTTGAGAAAACTTTAACTGGCCGAAGTGTCCTAATTTTTACAGAAAAAAATATTGAAAACATTTAAGAAAAATATTTATCTATTACCCGGGAATGTAATAATTATATTCTAATCTTGAAGGAATAAGTTGTGTAACAAAATTACCACTGGAAGACGCTATATTTCAGGTTGGTTTTATAATTTTGGTGTATTTGTTTGTTGTGTGTGTAAATTATTTACATCAAAACCTTGTTTTAATACTCTACTTTCAGGTTTCGTTAACTTTTTTAAAGGTTTTCCTTTTCAAGAAACTATTTTATAACGTTTTTACTTTTTGAAAAGTAAGACAGAGTCGTCGAAACGTTAGAAATAAAAAAGTATTGGAGAAAAGTTAATGCAAATATTTTACGACTCAAAATATCCATTGTTTTAAATATTTTCATAATTATTAACACTTTTAAAAAATTATATTATTTATATATATATGCTTAAATATTTATTTTTCGAAACTGTTATTTTGCTGCATTAAAAGCTTTTAAAAAAAAAGTAATTCTCCAGTAAAATAGTTACGAAATGCGATGATAGAGGGCGGGATGAGCGTTCATAAAATTAGAATCGGCAAAAGTGAAATTTGAGTTTCTTGTAAAAGAAGGAAATACTTGAAATATAGGAAGTTTCATTATACCTATGATTTTAAATAAATAAAATTACATAGAAAATTGCTATTATTGTATTATAAATTATTTAAAAAGCAATATACACAAATTTTAAAAATAAAAATCAAGGTAAAGCTATAAAAAAAGTCTCGTTAAATGAATGAGTTTATTAAATTAAAATTTTGTTCTAGGTGAGCTTATTTCAATCTCTGGGAATATTCTCCGATAAAAAGGGTCACATGATTTTTGGAAAGTTGAATTTCCACAAGTTGATTTATAAAATAGAACTGTGATGGAATTCCAATTTTCCTGCTATTACTGTTCTTGTATTTATAAATGAGGGTAAGATTTACCTTAGGATCCCTAATATATAAAGATAAGAACAGTGGTAACGGTGAAATTGAAATTCCAAAACAGAGTTCCTTCATATCTTGTATAGCAATAGGGGGACTTTTTGGCACTCTTACTATAATCTTATACTTTATAATGAGCTCAAAATCCTTCTGTCAAATTCAATAAAGAAGTTTAGTGTGAAAGAATGTGTGACGCGACCACGCCAGCGCGTGTGTTTAGAGAACACCCCGGTCCTCTCCCGATGTGACCAACACACATTATTTCACACTAAACTCCTTTATTGAATTTGACAGCGAGATTTTGATTTGAGCTTATTATACGGTCTGTCCACAAACCACACCACGCTCTACAAATTTATCTCTTTAATAATAGAAGATTCGAAACACTATTATAGACGCGTATGATTCTTTTAAAAATTAAACAATTTCTACTCTATATATAACGCGTCTATAATAGTTTCGAATTTTTATAACAGATGGCGCGCTAATGCATCATAATATAATAATAGAAGAGTATATATAGTATGGAATAAATATATCAAATCAAGGAAACTTTAAGTATTCGGTCACCACAGACCCCTCATTGAACAATTTTCTATTCAATGAATTTCTTCAAATTCTCAGGCTCTTGCACAAATCCTCCACCACAAGTAAGTACAAGTAACGGTTCTTCTTGTAAATGCTAAAGTCCAACTACTTCTACATATATAGACATGTGATGTACTTACAGTATAAACAGGCGCAAATCCCTTCCTACCACAACTATCTTTGTCGCTGCTTAGATGTACAAGTATTTGGGATAAAAATTATCATCACCATGAAAAAAAAAAAACTCTCTAACTCTCTCTTCTATAATCGAAGATTACATAAAAACATTTTAAGTAAAATACTTTTCGTGGAACAACATATTTATTTGGAGAAAAGCACAAACTAACCAGGTTTTGAAGTTGTAAACAGCTTCCAAAGACAGATGGACTACTAGGGCAATGACTAGGAAGGCAAGGGGAAACCATTATTTTCCCTATGGAAGTTCTCAATAAATGGACTAACTGGACCAGAGAAACATCTTCGATCATCTTGAAGGAGCCTTAATTAAAGAAAGACATCAGTTTTAGGACTCCTTCACCAGAAATAGAAATTTATTCAAAGATATAGAAGCTTGATTGGATGACACGTCCTGCTATGCAGCGAGATATAAAAATCTGTTATACGTCAAAATTTCTTGAATATCAATATATTACATAGTAACTATATATCCATGCTATATATTATTGTTTAGTATAGTTCTAATTTATAACAGCATGAGAGACGGAGAGATATCAAGAACCTTTTAATGATTTCCATGTTTGATTTTGTTACCTTTTGGATAGAGAAACGTTCCATATTTTATACGTCAGAAATGGTTGACTTTCTACCCACTGACGTTTGAATGCTTTGAAGATTATGATTTCAAAAATAAATATATTTAATTTAAAGAATTAAAATAGAGTCACAGAGACTTCTAAATTTACTCAATTTGATTCATGATCTCATTATGCTTCAAAATTTTCTAATGCACATTCCAATAATCATACAGCGCTAAGATGGCAAAAATTGTACACTAAATAATAATTTTGAAGATGCAAATTTTTTTTATCGCTATTTCTTTTTCAAAAAGGAATTTCTGCTAATAGTGATCTGAAGATGAAAAGAATTTTGTGTGTGAGAGAAGTCTTGAGTTATCAGTGATATTACCAGCGATATAGCCAATCATCCATATTGCTATTATTATCGTTGGTTGATTCTGCTTATTTTACACTCCTGGAAAACACTTAAGGAAGAGAAAAATCACCAGTCCTCTTTTTTCTTTTTTTTTTTTTTGAAAGAGACAGAGGCAAATTTGTTCACACTTAGTTATCTCCTGTGTCTTCAATAAAGGTCACTGTGTATCAAATACCTTTCAGAGTTATTGTCTGAATCCCAGTATACATGCTAAAAGGTACAACTTCCTCAAGGTTTGTCCATGGGTGTATTCTGTATTTGAGAGATTATTCTTGGTGATGATGTTTAACGAAACTATTGAAAGATGTTTCTGTATTGACGAAATTTGACAAATATTTTAGCTACGAGCACAGCTCTTCAGCTTAAATGACAAGATTACAAATACACAAAAGGCTCTGTTTAGGCCTTGTTTATATTAAAAATAATATGATGGAATCAAATGGATAATCAAAAATATACGACAATAAGATAATATTAATGAAATAAGATTAACACACGCGCGCAACTGCTTTTCACATGTGTAGATATGTGGTGCACTTACAGTAAAAGCAGTCGCCTACTTCTACCCACCATGATTATCATGGCCTGTACTACATGTACTAGGGATAAGCAAAAAAATAAACAGAAATAATTTCATAGTTTATGCATCCTACTTATGATTCAATTTTGTGAGATTTTGTGTCGTGTTTTATTATGTTATATTCAGAAGACGGAGCAAATGATACATATTGATTTGACAATACCAAACAAAAATATTTATTTTTTCAACAAAATTGATACAAATTTTCTCAACGCTATTCATATTTTTGTTTATCAAAAACAATTTCTACGGATCAAATCATACAAATGGCTCTACCAGCCATACCCTTCCAACTTTAAAAATTATATTTTTAACTATAATATTTTTTCTGGAATTTTTATTGTATTCGTAAATGTTTAACGCATTAAAATTTGTTCGCTAATAGTTGTTCTTTCCGACTTCTTTAAATACCCAGTCGTACTCTAAGGGGGTCCTAACAATAGGTACAATCGAATAATTGGGATCATTTCTTTTTTATTGAATGAGCCTAATAAATAAACTAATGTACTATAAAATAGTGTCTGTATCGTTAATTTTTATACTATCGAATAGAGAATGAAAAAGAAAATGATTAAAAATAAAGCAGAGATATACATTTATTTGACAATATATAATCAACGAATATTCGTAACATATTTATAATTTTCACATGTGCAAATATTTTTTAATGGTTGGGTTTTTAAATTTGAATTGTTTATGTATCACATATAAACGCACAAAATATTGAATACTATTTTACAAATTTTCTTTTACATAGCAAATATTTGTTAGAAATATAATAAAATACAAGATACTATATACAAATGAAATATATATTTATATAATGTTATATAGTTAAAACAAAAAACTGTTAATTATACACTTGCAAATTATACTTATAATGATTTATATACAATATAATGTAATATTAATTTGCCATATAAGTGGTTTACAATTCAAACTTTTTTTATATAAATTACACTAAAAATAAATGCTAAATATTTACAGATAATTATAGAAGCCTATTACTTATTCTAGAAATTAATTTAAAAAATTAGAGATTGAGGAATAAAATAATGAAAATGTATTTAGCATTGAATATATATTTGACCCTCAGCATACATTTCAATAAACTACAAATATTTATATATATTAAAAGTTTTAAAAAGTTAAATTATATTTTAATAGGTATTATTTCTCACACATCTACAACGCTATATAGATTAAATCACGTTTTTTTGTGTGTGTGAAACAATTATTTTTTCTTATTTAACAATAAAATATCAAAATACTAGTGTATAGATAAGAATTATTCAAAGTAAATTCACAAAATATTTAGAGAATTTTTCAAAAGACTAGAGGGTAGAAAAATCCTAAAATATATTTACTTAAAAACACAATTTAAAAAGTATTTTATAAAAAATATATATTTATAGCTATATACAAGAGTTGATCCATAAATATCTGGCCTGACCATTAAATCATAGATATTTTCAAAATTAAATTTTGACCTTATTTAGAGAAATCATTCACTATCATATCATCACACACACACAAAAAAAGCAAAACTCAAGCCTATATTCTAACTAGTGATCTTTTATAACAAAAGGTGCGTGCTTTTGTTGAAATAGATAAGCACGAATTACATGAGCGGTAATTAAGATTAAATTAATTTCAATCGACGAATGCATATTAAAAATCATCAACCACCCTCTTATTCTCCAGAACTAGTTATTAGCGCGCGCGACCGATACTTATTCAGATATCTGAAAATATTTGAAAGGAAAGAAATTTGAAGATGATAGATAATCAAGCGAGTGATGCTATTGTGACCTTTTTTGGAAGTCTAAAAGACGATTCTTTTTTTAAAAGGCATAGGGGCTAAAGGTTGTTTGAAAAATGTATAGATTTACAAGGGAACTTCACTGAAAATAAAATATTATATTTTACATTGTGTAAATTTATAGATTGGGCCAAATATTTACAGGGAAACCTTCTTGTATATATTAAACTTATTTCAATTAGAATAGTTAAATATGTCTATATATATACTAATGGTTTTAAAATTAACAACAATTCTATTGGAGAAATATTTTTAAACACGTATAGTTTAAATATATAAATATTTTAATATACGTTTACGAATCAAATAAAAATGCTCATTATTTTATTACAAGTCAGAAGACATCTTAGTAAAAAACCGGTTTGCAGTTATATTTACAATTTTCTCATTTTAAAATGATTTATATATAAAATTAAAGAAAAAACTAATGATAATAATATGTTTATATAAATATGCTTATAACAAACTTAATGCGAGTGACCTTATTTGTTGAAAAAAAAGTTTTAAAATGTACAATACATTTAAAATATATATTTGAAAAATAACATATCATTAAAATTCATCCCAAATTTACTCGAAATATTATAGTTTAAAATTTGTATATAGATTTTTTAATTTTAAATGATGTAGAAAACATTTTAAAATGTTGTGTGTAAAATTTGTTTATAAGCGTACACTTCTAAAATTCAAAAGGCAAAATCACACGCATTTAAATTAGTATTAAAACATTAATATAACAAAAACTAATAAATAAATTCATAGAGTTACACTGTTTTTATCACAATATACTTTTCAATGCTTTGATATGGCATTTGTAAAATATTCGTTAATCAAAAAGGTATAGGAACTTTGAAAGTAGGGGGGAAAGAGAAACATAATTAAAATATAAAATACTTAATTATTTTATCATGTATCTTTTGGCAAGTTCCATTTACTATTTTAATCCTCAAAGCAAAGAATGACTTTGGCATTGGTGGTTTTTGGGAGGAAAATAGCGAAATAGAAGGGCTGTATTGATCAACGTGAATATCACGCAAAATAAATTCAAGTGGTGCATCCTTTTGTTAGACAGGGCTTGTGGGCAGGTACTTCTGCTCGATAATAAAGGCTTGAGATTCTTCCTCCGAACTAGCCACGATTTGGTCTGCCTTCTTCACAGGGATTCCTGAAATCACAGGGCCAATAAGTCAATGAGTGGCGTTTATAAAGGGAAGAGAGTGTCAAATTCATTTTTTTTAAATCAAAAATATTAAACCTTTTCATGAATTATCAGAAACCTGGCAAGGTAGGGCAATTTAATATATTTTAATGATAAGGCACAATTTGGATTATAGATTATAAATACAATGTAATGAGACCAAATCCAAATTGGATTTGGTCTTATTACCTTGTTTTTTAAATCTATTTTACAAATATCTTCAATAGAATTTCGTATCCTAATACCTCTAGCAAGGCAAAAGAGAAATCGGATTTTAATATATAATTTTATTTTATAGTGTTAGCCTATTCTAAAATATATTTGAAGGGGAATTTGAGAATGTATATTTACTTATACCTTCAATATATATTTTTTAATTTTGGAATTAAAAAGTTTGAATTGTTTCAAAATGATTTTCGTGTATTTATTTTTACTGTATTTATACATAATGGCGCCGAATAGATTTAATCAGAAAATCTAAAGAATTAGATAAATTCTAAATTAATTTTAACGAAGCATCAAACTAAAGAAAATGATAATATTTGAATAACGATATTGTTAAACAATATTTGAACTTCTTATTATAATATTTTTGAATATATATGTCATTTATATATGATATATTTTTCGGCTAGTCTTCAATTTAAAGAAGGCATTTTGAAAATCATTACAAACACGACGTTGCAAATTTTGAACAGAATACTCAAGTTTTATTTTTAAAAGAATTTGTGGTAAAATATATTTATATAATATTTTAGAATTAAAAATTTGAATTAATAAATTTCCGAAATGATATTTCTATTTTTAAAGATATGTAAACTGCTAGACTGTTTAGAAATAAATAACAAAAGTTATAACCAACAATAGAAAGGTTAGTCAAAATCCAAAGATAACCAAATGTGAAGAAAAAAACACAATATTCATTGTTTCTAACAATCCTAAAAAGAAGAAAGCAAAAAATCTATTTTTAGAAATAATAATTGAAGAATTTCTTTAAATAACTTTTATATCATTAATTCTCTCACATGAGAGAAGATTGATGAAAGGTTGCCTAAGAATTGATAGCTTTGCTAATCGATATCAAATGATTTTTTTTTTCAATTTTTTTTTTAATTTGAGGGCCGTTCGCGGCCATTGAATCCTTGAAAAATCGCATCCTTAAAAAGATCTGTTGGATTTTAAAATGGTATTTATGTAAATAGGTAGTTTCTTTTAATTATCATTGAAAGAATTTGTAATTAAATGCTTGTTTTTACCATCTAGCTCTATTTTCGTGTAAAGAATCAACCTACCATTTGGCTTCTTCTCGTTAACATCGGGGGCCCAGAAGCGTTTGTAGAGCTGGTAAGAAATGCAGCAGATCGTGACAGTTCCCAGAAGTGGGATGGAATAAAGCCAGGGGAAGGCCAGTACATCTTTCTGCATCTGTACACATGCATGCACATGTTGGTTAGAGCCCATCGCTGATTAAATATACCAATAAATTTCATACTCTTTACAATTAAAATTTTTCTTTTTGAATAAGTGATAAAAAAGTACTTCTGAAAACCTTCTTGCTATGATAGAAAATTATAGATGATTGGCCCTTAAGTGGTGAATCCGTTTAGCGAGATTTCGTCAATAAATCTCCACGGTGAGTAACAATGGAGATTTTAATTTAGCGAAATTTCTGAGAGGTGTTTCACTATAATACTGAGCCAAGTTTTCTTATCTAATTTTTCTATCATCGCATTAAAGTTTGCAGAAGTACTTTTTTAACATAATTTTCTCGAAAGGTTTTGCATAGTGTGAAATATTTTCGATAGAAATTTACCAAGCTTATGTAACTCTGATTCAAATATTTGAGAAATCACCAATGCAACATTATCCTATTTATATTAATTCGAGTTAGGTGAATCTTCATTCTATATATATATACTCTCAATACAAATTTCATTACCTCAATATCGTATATAAATTTATTTTCTTCCAATTTACCCAGACTAATCGATTAGCTTGATGTCTTTATATAATATTTCCTGTATATAAATATCATATTACCATTAAGGTACTATTACTTTTTTTCCTATATGTATCCTACATTTCTGCTTGGAGAATCTGTATATAACTAAAAGGTCTTAATAAAGCTTTTTGTTGTTGTTTGTTGTTATATATACCCTAAATCTCCTTTTTTTTGCTGTATTACGGCATCATTGAAAATTACCAGTATTTTTACACTACTTTTCTTTAAAAATATATAACTAAAGGTTATTTCTTTAGTTATCTTATATTACAATGTGTGAATAACAAATGGAAAAAGAGTAGGCAATGTTCATCAGGACACCATTATCACAATCCTAAAATATGCAACCCACGCTCCTATTTCGACATTGCTTCCGTCATAAGCCAGATGTTTGAATCAAACAATTCTTCCTTCCAAAATGGCAAGGTCTCATTGATTTCTTTAGGGTTGGTTTCTTGATACGTTTTAATTCTCATATGCTTATGTAGATTGTGTCATATTTTTAAAGAATCGTCAACGGATAAAGAATACCTTTTTTTAATAAAAAAAAAATCAGTGTGTGGAGCCTATCTATTGGTTGAAATGAACACCTTTTATTACTGTGCTTTTTTTGAATAGAAAAAAAAAACAAACTTATACAATACCTATTTAGGTAAGAAAGTGTATTAAACGAGCCATCATTATCTGATTGTTTATTTTTTCTAGAGAAATGACCACTACTATTTTCTTGAATTATATATCACGCAAAATACGACCAAGTACCCGTTTTGGACTGTTAGCTTTCGTCAGCATGGTGCAGGTTGAACGTTAAAGAACCACCATTGGGATACTCACAGTTTCAATTTTAATTCCAGAAAAGTATACCTAAGGCCAAACTTCCTTGAGCACGATACGTAGGATTCTAAAATGTTTAAAATTAGAGAATATGTGCCAGATTAAGACCTGTTTTTACCCTATTTAAGAACAAATTTGATCTCTTTTTATGAATGCACTCGCAAAAAGTTGAATCTCAGGTTTGCTGAAATTGGGCGAAAGAACCATCTTGACTTACCGTGATGGGGAAGGAGAGAGAGATGACGGTGAGAGCCGTTCCAATGTTCTGGATGCTGCACTCGATGGCAACAGTCTTGCGCACGGGGGCCACCTGTCTACAAGCCAGAGCCAGGCCGTAGCCCAGAGCCAGTCCCGTGGCAGGCAAGCTGAACAAGGCCACCCAGAACTCCCACCCGATGCCTTGGAAGATGTCAGGGAACACGATCAACTCCAAAGTCTGACATAGGAAGATTATGGCAAATCCTGCATAACTCCCTGCCTGCACAACACACGCTACGTTAGAATATAGACAGAACAGCGAGGAATCTACATTCTAACAATATCTCATATATTAACTCAAAATAAACACAATAAATACTTGTTATCATTCACAGATTGTCTTTGGGAAGGCAAAAAGGCGTGAAATGGGCATTTAGAGAACAATCAAACAGTTAAAAATAACAATCATAAAACCTG
>CP092864.1:56421378-56442093 GCA_030710605.1 Cordylochernes scorpioides
TAAGGAACATGTACTCTAGTGTAACTGACGTGTACATTGGTGGAACATAACATAGTACACCTTGGTATGTAACGAACATGTACTCTGGTGTAACTGGCTTGATCATTGGTGGAACTTAATTTGACATAAACAATCTGCACTTTGGTATCTAAGGAACATGTACTCTAGTGTAACTGACGTGTACATTGGTGGAACATAACATAGTACACCTTGGTATGTAACGAACATGTACTCTGGTGTAACTGGCTTGATCATTGGTGGAACTTAATTTGACATAAACAATCTGCACTTTGGTATCTAAGGAACATGTACTCTAGTGTAACTGACGTGTACATTGGTGGAACATAACATAGTACACCTTGGTATGTAACGAACATGTACTCTGGTGTAACTGGCGTGATCATTGGTGGAACTTAATTTGACATAAACAATCTGCACTTTGGTATCTAAGGAACATGTACTCTAGTGTAACTGACGTGTACATTGGTGGAACATAACATAGTACACCTTGGTATGTAACGAACATGTACTCTGGTGTAACTGGCTTGATCATTGGTGGAACTTAATTTGACATAAACAATCTGCACTTTGGTATCTAAGGAACATGTACTCTAGTGTAACTGACGTGTACATTGGTGGAACATAACATAGTACACCTTGGTATGTAACGAACATGTACTCTGGTGTAACTGGCGTGATCATTGGTGGAACTTAATTTGACATAAACAATCTGCACTTTGGTATCTAAGGAACATGTACTCTGGTGTAACTGACGTGTACATTGGTGGAACATAACATAGTACACCTTGGTATGTAACGAACATGTACTCTGGTGTAACTGGCGTGATCATTGGTGGAACTTAATTTGACATAAACAATCTGCACTTTGGTATCTAAGGAACATGTACTCTAGTGTAACTGACGTGTACATTGGTGGAACATAACATAGTACACCTTGGTATGTAACGAACATGTACTCTAGTGTAAATGACGTGTACATTGGTGGAACATAACATAGTACACCTTGGTATGTAACGAACATGTACTCTGGTGTAACTGACATGATCCTTGGGGAAACCTAATTTGACATAAACAATGTGCACACCTTGGTGTGCAATGAACATACGCCTTGATGTAATCAACATGTGCCTTGATGTAACTTATTTGCACATTGGTGGAACCTAATTTGACATAAATAACGTACACATTGGTATGTAACGAACATGCAACTTGATGAAACCAACCTGCACTCTGGTGTAACTGACGTGCACATTGATGGAATTTAATTCAATATAACAAACATACACTTTGGCGTGTAATGAACATTCGCATTGATGTGACCATCATGCACTCTGGTGTAACTGACGTTATCATTGATGTAACCTAATTTAATTAAACCAAAATACACTTTGGTATGTAACCAACATGCACCTTGATATAATCAACAAACACTCTGGTTTAACTGATGTGCACATTTTGGTGTGTAACCTAATTTAACATAACGTGCACCTTGATGCGCAACGAACATTCATCTCGATGTAAACAACCTGCACTCTGTTGTAACTGACGTTATCATTATGTAACCTAATTTATTTAAACCAACATATACTTTGGTATGTAACCAACATGCACCCTTGTATATATCTAATGGGTGCCATGAACATATGTTTTCGAATTAATTTACTTCATATTACATACAAACAATCTTGGATAGAATTTCACTACTTAATCTTATACTACCAGTGAATATATTTATACATTGCTCAAATATTAGCAGGGCATTGAGAAAATAATGTTTTCTCTGGATGGTAATTTTTGATATAAATAATAAAATATATTTATGCGTACACCAATCAAATACTGTAGTGGGATAGGAAAATTTGATGTACGCGATACATTATAACGCGGACGAAAGAAGTCGCCAAGACTCTGGAATCCAAAAAGAAGGAGGTATGCTTGATTGGTGTCATCTTCCTTAGAATTGACGTCGAAATTATGCTTGAACTGTAAATGGAAGACTAAAGCATCACATAATCAAATCTATATACAAATAATCATATTTCAAAACTCAAAACTTTTAAATAAAAACCATAAAATATTTCAAATTGAATATGTAAGCGCATCACTGCTTCATACCTAGCATTGGCTCGAATAATGAAAGTACTTTAAGTCTTACCTACATTCTCTAGGTAAGTACTTGATATCTTATCAATGATGATCATTTATCTCTATTTCCTAAATCTTCTTATTAACGTTTATATTCGTAGATGCTGAAATATCGAATAGATAGTATATATATATACACAATGATCATTATATATTGCATTATTTATTTCATAAAATTTCTTTTTCTATTCTTTTTACAAATTATTCTCAAGTATTGATATGACTATATATATATGAGATGTTTATAAATATTAGTTTTCAAACCTTACAGCGCGCTTACCAAGATGTCGTGAAAACTCATCATCAATCTTATGCAAATATTAAAAGAAGATTTACATATAAATAGCTTAATGCAACAAGTCGCTGTGTGCTAACGAATCCATCACGAGTCCCTTAATGAACAATAATTAGAGGTAAGGTGAAACCATCACACATCACAGGACTCGCCCTACAGGATTCCCGTTTATTGCAGATGAAAACACTAAAAGAAAAATCCTGAAAAATGTTGCAGTCGAGGGCGTAACTTCTTTCTGGAAATTTCTTGTAATCGCTTCACGGTCAATACCCTGTAGATGGAACTGTTGACCTTAGGTCGGAGGCACTGCGGAGGTTATCCACAGCTTGTTCTGGTGCAGACAGCACTGCGTTACATAATAGAGAACGTGGGAATAGATGACAATACAATCGCATCTATTGTACGTGTAGATCAATGTATTTGAGATTTGTAGATGGGAACATCCTAGGATCGACAAGATTTGATGAACAAGAGATTGATATAATCGTTGTGTGAAAACACATAGATAATGTGAATGTATATCGATATTACACTTTCTTACTAAATCAACAGCATATTTCGTTGCAGAGATGTGAAGTACCTCAGAAAGACGTCAGAGAAGAATGTGGTGACGAATATTGATTATCTTATATAATATAATAAATTTAAATCACAGTAATTTTCCCGAAAGGTGTTTCGGTTGTAAATTGATAGAACCAATTTTAGGCCAAAAACTGTGTAAAAGTGAGGAACGAAGTTATTAAAAAGAGAGGGGTATCCTCTTATCGAACATGACTACCATTTTCCCATAACATTGTACTATATCTACACGTGTAAAAGGAATTTCGATTTTTGAATTTACAGCTCATTAAGCTCTAGAATTGATCTACCCCAACAGTTCCAGCATATTCAACGCAGATGATGCCAACCCCCATTGAAACTGTACCTTCTACAACTGGAAACTATTTTTATTTTTGATTTTTTAAATGTATTTCTCTGAATCACTATTGTATCTGTTGCACGCCTTTGCGGAGCCAGATTACCTCCCGATACCTTAATAAATAAATTCTGAAAATATTTTAAATTTATTTAACTCAATTATTAAACTCTGTTCACTTACACTCACTTGTGGGTCTGAACTCACTCAAGAATCAGAGGGAAAATGAAGCTATAGGTAACTTGAAAACTTCTCAATGGTACTGGTTGTGTGGTAATATGACGGGTAAGTTTACCTCTCCAACAGCATTATTTATTGTAGATATGTGATGTGAGGAATCTGTAACTTTCATATTTTTGTCCAATATAAGATGTAAATTTACACCAATTTAACTCTTCCTCATTAACAGCATTAGCTTAATGTGTTGTGATGTGAGTCACCCTGAATGAAACTCATTCAACAACATATAGAAAATGTAAAGCTACACATCAGCCTAACAATGTTATCAACATCATTAACCCTTATGTTGCAGTGATATAATCATCAGCTATATTTTTGAAAATCATCTGTTGGTTGTAAGTTTGTTTGGAAAAAGATATGGCTACAATAATCAATTTTATCTATTTGTCTAATTCCAGACTTTTCAGTGACTAGATGTTACTCTTCTCAAGGGAATGATCATTCCTCTAAGGAGAATGACAGCGAGTAACTGAAACGTCGGAAACTAAATAAATAAATGGAAAAGGTAGATGTAGCCATATCATCAGCTAAGTGTGGTAGCTCCCTGCGAGGTATGTACCTGAGGGAAACGTCGCCGTCACAGAAGTACGTGAAGATGTTGGACGTCACGCCCCCCGGCGAGCACGACAGCACCAACATGCCCGTGGCGTGAAGCGCGTCCAGCCCCAGTCCCGTCATCAGACCGAAGGCGGCGAGCGGCAACAGGACGAACTGGCTGGCCATGCCGATCAGCACTCCGGCCGGCTTGCGGATGTGGTTCCATACCTGCACAATCGCTCTGGTTATCAGGAGCATTTACTTGCATTCAAAGGTGCATTTGAACTTATCAAGAAATCGTGATGGCCATAGGAGCAATTTTTAGAATTTCCTCGGGTTAGAATCTAGGTTTTGAATGCTTCAAACTTGAATATTGATATCTATTCAACATTGCAGACTCAATTCCATAAAATATTCCTTTATATTAGGATTCCAGGGATAAGTTGAAAATAAACTTATATTTGGAAGCCTAATGTTTTCACCCTAATAATTGTGGACTCACCTGCTCCGCTGATTATGATTGTTGAAAGGCATTCAGAGAGTCAACAATACGGTAATTTTCAAGAATCCTTATTTGAACTACGTTTCTTGAAATGTTTGTTTATATCTCAAACACATGAATCTTATTGTTAGCGAAGCAACGACTTACATGTCAACAGTTTTACATGCCTGCTCCGTTTTCAACACCAGAAAGGAGAACATGAGTAAAGGCAACTTTATATGAGGATTTGATTTCATGCATGTAGACTTTAGTTAAAAGGAAGTCTTACCTCTGTTGATCGAATAGTAAAAGCGAAAATCAAAGACTACTATAAATGCATCACATGTCTGTACATGTGGAAATAGTTTTATATTTTGAATTCACAAGGTACCGAATCTCTGTTTGGTTAATTGCATTCACTGGATTTGTTTGAACTTATACAGGAATCAAGAAAACCATTGATTGCATATGAAGAAATTGAAACTGTTTCCCACAGTCCAACTTGTGGCGTAGATATCAGGTTATAGTCCATTTTGTAGAGCTCAACACCAACTACAGAGTAGAGACTATCATGTAGACCACAACTACAGAATATAGGTAGGTAGATTATTCCGGAAGAAATGCACACAGCCTCGGCGTATATCCGGGCCAATATTAATAGCACCAATTAAAAGAACTACCGTTTTTTTCCACGTCGATATAAAATTAGTTGTTTATAACCTTTCACAAGCAACTTGATTTTTACACTTTGGAGAAATTCCAGCTACTTTTCCTCATTCTTTGACCAGAGAATTGCTACGCAGCTGAATTCCTGTTCTTTCTCAAGACTTTCCCTCTGCAAATTGACGAGGAAATCATGCGACAAAGTCCCGAAATTTGGTTAGAACTCTCAGTCACTGGTTCAAACTGGGCCTTAGAGATCCTTGAATAAATCTTAGAGATAAACTAAGACTTCAAAAGAAACCTGTTAACAATGATTGCACATTTAATCACATGAAAAACAAATAGAACATACAAAAGGGATATTTTAATGAAAAAATTTGAAAATATTTGAAGCCATTTACTTAATACTATTTTATAGCGGTGATAAATGTTTTAGTCACAAAATGTTGAAACAAATAAAATGTACCAATCGAAGAATCTATCAAAAATCTGAGTCTTATTAATATACATATTAGCAATTCCATATTGAACCTAGAATATATGACAATATGATATGAAATTTACCCTTCTTTCATTGAATTTTCCGTGTATTTTCCTTTCTCAAACATAAATGCCAAGAATATAACTAGTAGATTTTAAAATTTCTGTTAGATGTGTAGAGGGGGATATAAGATATCATTCACATAGAATTTTGAAATATTTTTATCTACCATTATCAAGTGTTTATTTGATTTACTGAACTTAAACGACTTTAAGACTCTTAGATATTCTTAATACGTCAGAAGACACATTTAAGAATATTAGATACGCATCTGATAGAAAGAAGAAATAGACAGATGGACTGGATAGGAATTAGAACCTAAGAATACATTAAGAGAATAGCTCAAGATATTTATAGAGAAGCATGGCGCCAATGGAGACTAAGACCTGCTGAAGATCAGAAAAACTAAAGAAAATTTTGTATATGGAGTGATGTCAATATTTTGAAATCAGATAGGTTAGCTTAGCCTTCTTCCGCTTAACAACTTTTTCGCTTTTACGGTCTCAGCATATAACTAGGCAGATTAAACAAAGTCATTGTGTGATGTCCTCCAAATATTTAATTCTAACGATATCTACCTGTTTTTTTTTTCTAATACATAAATAAATATAACTATTAGAATGAGTCAAAAGGCGATCCATCAATTAAATTTATATAAAAGGGCGTACCTGGATCTGTAAAGAAAAAAATATTTTCTCAAAATATTTCGAGAGATTGCTCACTCTTTATCAATTTATTGCACTTGATGAGGAAGCCATCTCTCGAAATATTTTGAGATTTTTTTTTCTTTACAGATCCAGGTACGCCCTTTTATATAAACTTAACTATTAGAATTTTCTGAGAAAAATATTTTTTCAGTTAGGCCAAGAAGAAACATCATATTATCCTCATTAGTATATATACAATATAGAGGTAGTGATATCTCAACTTCTTTAAGTATGATCTTAGTAAAGTACGATAATCACCCAAAGTATCTTGACTTAAATAAACTTTAGGGCAAAGAGTTTCTTCTAAAAGAACATATCCGGACTGGATTTTTAACTCAACCGCTTTTTTCTACAATGTACTGACCCAGTACTTGTAGAAGTGCGTTAAATTCTTTTTCGAATATGTTCTATTAAAAGAAAGTATTTTCCCTGACGTTTTAGAGATCGTTTTATTGATCCGTAAGTATCCTCTTATGTTCGCTTAACGACAGAGTCGCTTAACAACATCTGTATTGGTCACAAATCTCGTGTGGTTATCAAGGCATGCCGATGTATAATCCTTCATGGAAGAGAGAGCCGAGTGTGGCTAGCTGCTATCAGTGAGAATAACCATGTGCACCATCATGGTGTAGTAGTTAGCAATGGTTGGTTTCACTCAAGGTATAGTCAAGAGGGGTTATTCAGAGACTTAGTAATAGTGAGTCACATGACAATGTGGTGCTGATTCAACTTTGCCATGGTGATAGCCATTCGATTCATGCTTGTTCCTTGGTATCTACCTGACCTAGCCTCTATCCGTCTCCTCATATATTTAGTTGCATCTACATTCTTCATCCGTTTATATGTAGAATTTGGCGTTCAAATATATACTCATGAACAAAACTTAAGGAAATGGAACGTCTCTGAAGTCGCAGGCTGTCTTTTTTTAAAGGAGACAGAGGTAATTTTATTCACACTTGGTTATCTCATGTGTCTTCAATAACGGTCAATATGTATCAAATATCTCTCAGAGTTATTGTCTGAATCCCGATATACATGCTAAAAGATAAAACTTCCTTAAGTTTTTCGAATGAGTGTAAATGCCGTTTTATTCTCTTTTCATATATATATAGATTCGAAAATAATGTATTCAAAACTGGGATATTAGTGTGTGCTCTCCTGTGCGTACATCCGACAGAAAAGTTCTAAATATTATGTCTCTTTAAAAGCCCTAAATAAATATTTAAAATTAAATATTATATGGATGGAAATTTTGCCGGGAGGAAATTGATCTAAAGATTGTCTCAAGGATCGCCTCTCCCGTCAAAATAGACGTCTAAAACCAGACGCCATCTATGATTTTAGACGTCTGGTTTTAGACGTCTATTTTGACGGGAGAGGCGACCCTTGTCTCTTTAAATATTATATATTTAATAATATTACACACACATCGAAGCCTTCAACTCACGTATTCTATGAAAATGAACATTTTCAGTTGTCTTTTGTATTTATCAATTTTATTAAATATTTTATAACTGTGGAGTCCTTCTGTATAATATATCAGGTTCTATAACGGTTTTTCGAATTTCGAAAAGTTTCAAGTACAAATTGCTTCCAGTCGAAAAAAAGAGCACCATTTGTGGAAATCTATTAAGAAATATCGGAGTAGTTCTCAAGATAAGAGAATTATCATGATTCCATTAAATATATTTAATAACCGATTATTAGATGTTAATTTCTAAAGTTTTTTTTTTATAATGCTTATACATAGGTTTTTTATAATCTTCTCTACATTGTTCCAATATTCTAGCAACAATAATGTATAAAAACAGAATATATGTAATGCATCGAGTATTGTGCCTAGACTTTGTAGTTATTGGAAGAGTGGATGCTTCCTATGAGGAAAATGACCAGCCTAATGAATGGCAAAAATAAAAAGCCCATAAAACACAACCACTTTCACTGGACCTTGAGGGTTTCTTACGTCCATGGCATTGTTGCCATTCGATAAAAAGATGGCGTAATGACTTTTAAATGAAGGTCTCTCCTTGTTGGATTTAACAACCTAATTGTTAAACAATTATATTGTTAAAGGGTGTGTTTGAGAGGAAGAAATCTTCACAAACATGTCATAATCTTTTAAAACACACTGTTTTTGATAATCTTTGCTGTTTGCGATGGTCAAGGTGAGAGGTATATAATCCTAGACTGAATTTTCTTTCATTTCTTGATAGAATTTATCCTCACACACTTCTCTCGATTTTTTAGTGATTTATATTCATTCTTGAGGCTTGATCTGGCGATTATATTTCTGTTTAATGCTATATCCTGAAGACAACTTTATTGATATAATTTTATTATTATATCGCCGATTGAGCAAACATTATTAATACAGGTAAATTATTTGGTGGTGTAAATACACTGTTTCGTCTAATTACTTTAATTTCAATATTAAATATGATGCATCATATATATACGATTAAACTTGTTCATCTTTATCTAGCAGAAGCGTCTGTAGACAACGTGAACAACTGGGTTTTAAATCCGCACCTTAAATATTTTCAAATAAGAAAATGTCTCAATGGATCCCGTTGTTCAGCCCTACCATTATAATCAAAATGAACTCTGGCACCTTGAAAGCGTAAATGTACCCTTATGGACAAAACTTATGGAAGTTATACCTTTAAGCATGTAAATCGGGATTCAGACAATAACTCTGAAAGATATTTGATAGACAGTGACCTTTATTGAAGACACACGAGATAACCAAGTGTGAACAAAATTGTTTCTGTCTCCTTCGGAAAAAAAAAGACCACCGGTCGCATTCAAGATTTTCCATTAAACACACATGCCATTTGTAGATTGAAAATGACGAAATAATATGTTTTTATCTCTGGTTTTATCAAGGATATTCTCCAAGTATTTTCCTTTTGGGGAGTTTTACAGCGAAGCAATAAATGCCCAAGTTTTCAGCGTCCCCATAAATTTTGTTCTTCTCTCTCGTCATAAACCACCTCTGGCTTTAGTGCAATTCACAAGGAAGGATAATGAAGAAAATGTGTTGTTTTTAATACTTAAATGCTATCTCTGAATCTTACTTTATTCTATATTCTGTTAATCAGACACATTGGGTGACGACGGCTTCGCTCCCTGGCATTCGGTCGAAGTTCTTCGGCCATCGTGTCACAGAAAATTTACGATGTTTCCCACTGTTTTGCCATTATGTACTAAGTGCAATTCTCAACCTGAAACCCCCAACCCTATAATTGATTGTATTGACTTATCCATTGATGAGCTCTACTCATCTACATCAGACACCATCAAAAAGTCTCATTCTCTACAAGCTTGATATCCTAATATGATTGAGAGAAGATGAGAAAGAAGAAGACGGTGCTTCCTATAAATATCGATTATTAAATAATTTATTACGAAATATTTTACTGGCAAGTTGGAAATAGTGGGAAGATATAACGCAGTATATATTTCCCATAAAAATACATTATTTATTTTTTTACTTTATTAATCTAAAAATATTTATTGATGCTATCGCAACAGCTTGTGATAATTTCCGATATGTCCCAGAGATTTTATATTTTGATGTTTAGCAATAATCACATATGTAAATATTAGTGAGTATCGTTTGTATTGTTTTTTGCCATTTTGATAAAATTTATGGGGAATATTCAAATTCATATTCTCTATAGGAGTGTTTTTAATTATTTTATTACATTATCAAACTAAGTTGATTATAGTTAGTGATACATCTCAATAGATGAATACCTAATCAATAGTGGAGATCTAATTACTATCAAGTAGGTGTTAGAAGTGGCGTTATGTTTTGCATTTGGGACCTATTGGATGGAATGTCTACATTCAGACTTTTTTATTCTTTAAATCATTCAATTTTGTTGGACAATTATATTGCCACGTAGAAAATTTGGAAAGACAAACTTCAGGATGACACGACCATTTATTTAAGGCAAGCACAAATTAAAATTGATAAAATACAATAGAAGCAATGAGGGAAGCTTACGCAGAGTAATAAAAAATATAAATATCCTGTTAATAAAATAATAAATACTTTGCTACAATATATATAATGCATTGGTCGAGAAACGAAATGACAACTTCAAAAATCTATTGAACAGATAATTCTATTAGCCAGTCTCAACAACCCTTTTTGCCAATATGTATTTCTTAACATAGGAGGGTGATTTCTTAAAACAGGGTGAAATGGTGTTTCACGACGGCATCGAATATGGAACTATATGATAATAATGATGATGAAAAGGTGGTTCTAGGGTAACAAGCAACTTTGATAACGATTTGGAAGTGGGATGCCGAGCATGCTGGCGATTTTCAAGATAATTGTGTCTCAGCAAAATAGACTTTCATCTGTCATTTATTGTATGATTTATTTTGTCTTATTTTTGTATTCCTCATATTACCTCTACCAAAGTTACAGAGAACTCCTGGTAAAATTATGTTTTGATAATTGTGAAACGGAGATAAAGAAAAACTGAAAATCCGTGATACGAATTTATTCGGTAAAAAATATGATCAACCAATTTTCATTAGCTGCTGTACGATTTATGGCTCACAAGCTGTAATGTGGCATATAACATTTTGAAATATGCCAAATATTTACCCCACTTAATATTTATTTCAATACACAAAACACGGTATCCCCGCCAGGGATAGTTACGTTAATTTACAAATGTTAAACAGAGGATCAGAGTTGGAACATTGCAGAAAGCCTTTTCTCTCGTGCAGCTAAATCGATCTCCATTAACCGGAAGGAATATCAACTGAACGTTATTTTTATCTGAAACCTTTCTTAAAAGACTAAGAACATTCAACCCCTCATAGGTATTGTAGGCTGTTAACATTTGTCAGTGTGGTGTAAGATATACCTCAACAATCCACCGTAGTGGTAGTCAGGGAGAATTCTTGATTAATCAAGAAAAAACACCTTTTAGACAAAAAGTACGTGAGAATGCTAAAGATATATGATATGCTAGAGAGTTAGAGCCGCATCAGAATCCGTCTATAGCATAGCCACCGTGGCGTAAAGCTGAAACTGAATTTGAGCACTTTCTCCCAAAAAAAAAACCATTCATTTTGATAAAAATCAATATTTACACTTATGGTAATGCCTACTACAAACAGACATTCAAATTCGATCAGTTTATCTTCGTTAGAAAGAAAGAGAAAGACGGAGTATACTTTACGTAAAGTAAAAGTCCTAAATTACAGTAACCAGGAAGTAAGTTACTTATTTCCGGGTTAGTAATTCCACAATAGACGCGTTCATGTAAATGATCCGGGTAATTCTGGCAGAAAGAGATTCCATTCTAGCGACCTTCCAGAGTTTGTTTCTCCATCTTTCTTTGTCTTGGCGGTGTCAGCCTTGACCTGGCCTTACCACAGCCCCTGCAGGAAGTGGACCTTTGTCTGCTGCTCTATCTTGATGTGATCTTCTGGTTTGTTCCGACTGATTGCTTAGCACTCCAACCTTCTCGTCTGCTTTCTTGCAACATTTTAATGGGACCTTTTACATCCTCTCGTCATGTGGTTTTGAATAAATAAATTGCATATTATTTGCTCAATGTCTTTTATTGATATAACGCGTAGGTTATTTATGTAAATATTGCTTTAAAAATGCATTTACATTTGTTTTGCATTAGTTATTCAACCAAGTTGATATTAGACACCTAAAATGAATTTAAAGATTGGTCAAACATGCTATATTTATTTAATATACCTAATAGATAGCAGTAATGTTTATGTGTGTACTTCATAAAGAAAGACTTGAATGGAAGCGCAACTCCTGGTTAGGAATCTTAATGCTTATGGCGATAAATGGCGTCCCGCCATCATCAACACCTCCTTTCATAATCAGGGTAAGTTTCCGTTTATGTTACTCATCCATCGTCTCTAGTTTACACTTTTTTAACATTATCATTTATGTAGGAAAAAAAGAGTACAAAAGTGGAATTGTACTGGAATCAGATAGATAAATTAAGAAAAAGGCATCTCCTTATTGTGTAAATAAATAGTTTAGTTGCATGATCAGGAGATGCATTTTTCTTAATTTATAATTCATATAATCACGCACATTAAATTAAACACTATCATCTTTTTACAATTATCCTTTATATGTCATCATAAAAAGAATGATAAAATACCAAAAGAATCTACTCCCTGACTATGAGTACTCAAATGTTTAACACCTCATTGACTCTGATTGACTTCACATTGATGTGATCCTGGCTCATTACAAGTACTTGTATTTCGGTCATGAATCCTGCAATCACCATTTTCTTCCATGTATTAGCTCAACGTAATCATTCCTTATAGCGGGGCACCAATAACAAAACTATTCCGCGAAAATTTGTATTAGTAATTAAGTATTTCCGGGTAGCTCTATTTATTATATATTTATTTATTCATACTTTTGAAGAATAATTTGTTAAATGAAGAAAGACTAGTTTCTTTATAATCATTAAAGGAGTTGAAATAGAGTTTTAAAATCAATCAGTTTCCATCTATCAAATGGAGACAGCAATAAATAGTGTGTTGTGTTTGAAAGACGTCTATAGAGTCGGTGGTTCTTCCTACTTCATGTATCCGTTAGTGTGTGTGTATATGGGAAGTGTCTGCTGACCAAGGTCGCCACAGTAGGGACTCGTGCATCCACTGGGTGCTGTTGTCCTTGTAGCGGCCATTGGGAAAGTGGCGGCTCCAGACAGCTGCTCAATTACACTCAAATTGCTTCCTCTGTGTTGGGTCACGGTTGTGTAGGACGACACCTTGGTGATGACATGGTGCAACACTTCACTAAACTAAGATTCCGAGGTTTCTTTATACTAGTAACACAGCAAGAGGAACGTCATGCCGATGCTCTTGTTGACACTGTGCTTGTACCATCAGTAGAGTCCTCACCATGGACTTCACCAAGTTCCAGGAATTATATCTCCCATGTGTGAATCTCACCAACTCATACACTCACCATTATATACCATTACTGAGATAACTTCCATCTTTATGTGTGGCGGTCTCAATAAAATTAACGTTTTAAAAGCTTCTTTGAACGCAACAAGACAACAACGTCAAGTGATCAACTCATAACAACACTCAAAATAGCGCGGAGATGAATTCAATACAACATAGCGGACTGAATTCAACACCTCAGTGAAATGAACATAGTACAACAGAATAATAACTCAGCACAATTTAATAACAATGCAATTACGCGTGATAGACTCAACACTGAAGGCATGGATGAATGCAATACAACACTGTGACTGAACATAACATAACATTGCGGGATTAACTTAACACCGTGGAATTACAGTGCAATACAACAACACGGCGGGCTGAACACAACAAAACACTTAGGACTGGACTCTACACAGCACAAAAACAACATTGCAGTCTCAACTCAGCACAGTTTAACATCACACGCGATACAACACAACAACAACACAACACCAGGGTGGCGGGGCAGGTTATAAGAAGCTGCACAAATTCAAGGTCCTGATACCAATCTGGATAGACTAGTTTTGCTGACGCACTTTCAAGGAAGCAAAAGCCGGTAGAGTTTGGCTAGCCTGCCCTCCTATATATCTTGCCATATACACCAACCATATCAACATTTATTGCCATTTTAGTAAACACTATTGTAAAGGAATTAAACCTCAGCGAACTGGATAAAATGCCGATAATAAAAATCATTTAATTGTTTCACAAATCTTTCCTTAAGATAAAATATACTAAATCTCAATTTATTTAAATAAAAATAATAAATTCCCAATAAATACTGTCAATAGTAATTTAAACACAAAAGAAGATATCTAAAAAATTGAAGAAAATATCGACATTTAAAATGTTCAGGGTATATATAATTCAGTGTGGAATAGAAGAAAACACACACACCTATATTTGGCTTCCATTTTAAAACACTTCAGTAAACTATTTCCAATACATCATCTACCTAAGCGGTTTTACTCAATAAACAAATTTCGAAAGGATTCATCTCTCTCTTTCTTTCAAGCATTTCCTAGGTCTGGAGATGCGGAGGGTTCAAGAAGACCCTCTCCTGGTCTGGAAGAGGACCCTATCAAGATGGTGGTGCCTTCCTCACTCATAAATTATTGTAAATTCTCATTGATTTTCATTTATTTAAAATGTATTATTGACTAGATGTCAATAAAAGTGTTTCAATTGACTCTCTCTTTATAATTTTATATCACAATTTTTTATATTCCATTGTGTGTGAACACCATTTATAATATATCTAGATTTGTTTTATGGCTTTTGGCTAAGATCAAAGTGTAGTGGTTTCCAGGTTTTAACGTCCTTAACAGGAATATTCTTGGCTAACTACAACGCTAACTCTAGGAGGGAAAAATATATTTATACATTATGCATATTTCTACCTATCTAAAGTTTAAAATTTTTAGAAATATAAGGTGAAATAAAATCTGTATATGAGCAGTCAGAATATGCCCCCTTTTCTCATTAATGTATACATGTATTTATATATATATACATTTATATATCCATGAGAAAAGGGGGGGGATATATATTATAATGCTTAAAAAGCTTGGTTAAACAAATAGTCATAATAATATACGTGTTAGAATGACAAAATCTGCAATTGCTGAAAAGGACAATCTATCAATGACAGATATTTACATGAAATGAATTCCAAGATATTAAACGCCAAGAGGTTAGTGTTGTTGAAAGAATTCAGTTGAATTTCGTGGCTTTGTGATTATACAATAGTGACGGATCTATTTGATTTGGATTTGAGTACACCAATAAACCAAGTTGGAAAAGAGAATTAATTTAAGTGTAGGTTGTTTATGGCACGTGGAAGTCTTTCGATTTGTATAATTTGTCGGTTTCCCTACGTCAGATAAATCCCCCCAGTAATATATGCGAGGGCATGACGGAGGATTCAACAGCTGGCAAATCTGATGTGTGATGAATATTTCACAGACTTTTAAGCAACAATAAAAGAATGGCTTACACATCAGAGAAAATTTATAATTAAAATAAACATTATAAAAACAATTCACACTTTTCTTTCACATATGTTGAGTATATTGCAAATTGAATGATATATTTATTAGAACAATTTAGTAGTCTAATCTGAAGAGGAGTGGGTTCACAACTGAAACGCAAGACTCTCCCAATACTTTAAAATCTCTGTTTATATAGTCCCGCAGATCATTTGTTGGTTGGAAGTTGTTTCAGAGAAAAAGTAATGAATCCCCTGAAGAGAGTGAAAGGGAATCACTGAAACGTCAGGAGTTGAAATAAACTATGAGTTGATGTGGTTGCGTTTTTCACTGTATCTATTTATATATTTATTAATAGTAAACATTGGATAAATTTGGATATTTCTAATTACAGTTAAACCTGTCTATAGCGCCCCCTCTTGGGACTCGTCAAAATAGGGTTCTATAGAGAGGGGGTGCTATAGACAGATCACTTTTAATGTAAATCGCATCGTACTACGTATTTAAAATCGGGCGCTATAGAGAGGGAAGCGCTATTTAGAGGGGGTGCTATAGACAGATCACTTTTAATGTAAAAATCGATCGTACTACGTATTTAAAATCGGGCGGTATAGAGAGGGAAGAACTATTTAGAGGGGGCGCTATAGACAGGTTTAACTGTATATGTATTTCTACCGTGCTCAAAACTTATGTACATAGTTCATTCAAAATATATTTCCCAAGAGTTCAGCGTCAGTATTGGTATAAAAGCAAAATAGCTCAATACAATATTAAACAAGTATGGTAGATGAAATTGGCAAAACCGCTGGGAGGGTTCACCATTAATGATCCAGGCTCTCCCATTATTTTATCATTGCAGTAAAGACAGTATAAAATTATTTTATTTCAAAAGGAATCATACGTGTCAGATTTCGATTTCCTATAACAGATGACGCGCTAAAGGCATCATATTAATAAAATTAGTATAAATATATAATTTTACTGTTTTCAGGTGGTTGAATTAAGAAAAATGAATCTTCTGATCTTGAAACTAAAGGTATCCAATAGATTAGGGCCATTCTGGAATAAGTAAAAAATAAAACGAATTAAGCACGAACGTTTCTTTTATATACAATACAAACTTTTCTACTGTCCTTACTGCAATGAAAAAAAATATTGGGAGGGCTTAGCTCATCAGTGGTACACATTCCTAGCGGTTTGGCCAATTTAATCCACCAGACCGATTCTAAGAGCTCTAATACTGTATTGGACGGTTCTGATTATATACGCAGCACTAAAGGGTAGAATCTCAGAAATGGTTTTCAAGAATTGTATATAAAGAAACATTCGTGCTTAAATCCTTTCATTTTATGTATATAGAGGGCGCGTTATTGCTTTTTAATTATTAAATATTCAACGATTAGTTTATAATTATTGTGATAGATGGCGCAAGCAACTTCTAGTTGCTCGAGATGGAGACGCATTTTCTCAATCTAAAAAAAATCCTAAATTGATCTAAAATATGAAGGTGAAAATATCAGACTTCCAGGGAACAACCTGTTCTCAGCCAAAAGGATTAAGGAGAAGCCTGGTAGTTTCCTCTTTTTTTATTATCTCTAGTACACCAAGTACACCAAACTGGGTAGAAGATAAAGTATTGCTACTTGAATTCCAACTCTTTCGCTGTCTATTTCTAGATATATTTATTCTATAGGAACAATGGGGGAAGGTTGGAAATCGATTTTAAATTTACATAGTTACACATTAGCATATATTCCTTTTCTGCTGGCTTCTCTCTCTCCCGCTCAGTGAGCACATCTTCAAAAGGAAAACAAAGTAGGCGACTGAATTTACTGTAAGTGCACCACATGTCTTCCCATGTGAAAAGCAGTTCGATTTTGCACTTACAAATGTGCCAAAGACCCGTTTGATTACTTGCACTCGCTGGTAGAGTTGGATTTTTGCATGAATCGGGGACCATTGGAGCATTTTTTTATTTATTAGAAAAAGTGCCCAATGCGGGATTCAATCCCGGGTCGTAGCGGTCGAAAACCAACGGATTAGATCATCCTTCCACCGACCCCCTATTTTTTTCCTAATATTGATATATGGAATTACTTTATTGAATTGAGATGTAAAATGCTTGAAACATCAATATTTTAGAAACGTGTTATGTGTATATTAAAAGAATTTCGGCATTTCCATACTGTCAGTATATCTATGAGAGATGAAATCCCGTTCAAGAAAATGTGTTTATCAAAATATATTCCATATTAGAGTCATCTATATGTAATAATTAAAATTATTTAGCGCCCTATTATGTTTTAAAATCAAACAAATCAGACGAGCAAATCGTGAAACATATATTTATACTGTCATCTTCTCTCGCAAAGCTCCTTTTTTTTATAATTTTCCTGAATTCTTCTTTAGCCTTCAGCTTTTTCTTCTTTAGCTCTATCTTCAAATTTTTCTTCTTTACCTTCTTTAACTTCAGCTTTTTCTTCTTTACTTTCTTCAGCTTTAAATTACCTTCTACGGCGCAGTGGAAGCGTTTTGTTGGGCCCATAACCTGTTGGGAGCTAAAACTTCCCTATTCTACCATCGAGCAGAGTAATCACCAACACCTCCAAGAAATTAACACTTTTAATTCCCTTTCATAACTCACTAATTTACATCATTTCTAAAACCAATTATATATACATGCAAAGTCGTCCGGTCATCTAGTCAAATATAAATATATTAATCTATGAAAAACAACTTATAAAAATGCTAACAACTTAATTGAGAATTTTTTTGAACTGCAATAATGCCATATTTTAATCAGAACAACTCAATACAATAGTAGAGAGGTCTGGTGTAGATTAAACTGATAAAATGGATGCAAGATTTCACCACTTCCATCGCAGAAAGAACAGTTAGAAGTTGTTTAATATGAAAATAATATCCTTAGATTGTTTCAATTCTTATATATATATTTAATGTTATACTATTTTGAAAATGTAGCAATTATTTCTAAATACTAGAGACATATCGTGGATTTAAAAATGAGTTTTCACACATGCAGATATTTCGGTGGGCACTCCGTCTATAGTTTTCAAGGTTGTCCTATCACTGCTGCAATGGCGTCACTCAAGTTAATTGAAAATTTTTGTTTTTGATATTCCCTGCGTTGTTTTGTTTTTCATTATAGGTACATTTTCACATAAGTAATAAAACCGCTATACAATAAACATTTAACATTTCAACTGGCTAATTAAAATAAAACCTTTAAAAACTATACTCTCATGAACAAAACTTAAGGAAGTTGTACCTTTTAGCATGTATATCGGGATTCAGATAATAACTCTGAAAGATATTTGACACACGTGATAACCAAATGTGAAAAAGAAAATTGTCTCTGTCTGCTTAAAAAAAAGATCAACGGTCACATTCAAAACTTTTCAGTTTCTTAAGTTTTGATGGCAGACAACATTAAAATATGAAACTACCTTAATTTTGCTAATGAGTGTGAATAGGGTAATTAAAAAAAACAAACAATTTTAAAACACTTTTAATAATTTTCGGCTACATGAACTCAGTAGATTTTGTTTAAATATATACGAATAAAAGATTACATGAGGAGCTTCTTTTTCGATTTATTGCGAGCTTTCGAACCTTTCGGTTCTTCTACAGGCATGGATAGCATGAATATACTAACAGTTAGTATATTCATGCTATCCATGCCTGTAGAAGAGCCGAAAAGTTTGAAAGCTCGCAATAAATCGAAAAAGAAGCTCCTCATGTAATCTTTTATTCGTATATACTTTTAATAAATCTACTATATATTAATAGTTCTCACGGGTGATCAACTCAAAATGCTATAAATCTGCATTCCATTTATAGGAAGTTCAATAGGAAAACACACACAGTTGAGATACTCTACAGTATTGAAAGTGTAGCTTGCCAAAAGTTTCAACTCAAAATTTCCTCCACTCTTCAATTGTCTATTTTAGAATAGCCTTTGTCAACTGCTGAGCAAATATCGGCTCTGACTAAAGATTTGAATAGCAGAAAGAATTTCCTCTTAGTCAGACGCTAGAATATCTCTATATCCTCATCTAATATTCGAAAAAAAATGTGTGGGAAAAATTTATCCTCTGATAAGATTTTAGAACCGAAAATCTCTTTATCCTTAATGAAAAATTGTACAAATGTTCTCCCCTACATACAAAAATCTAACTATCAACATATATATATATTTTTAATGTGGAAAGATACTCCAACCCATTCCTGGTCAGACATTTGATCACAAACTTTCTCTAACCACATCAAGAATTCTAAAAAATGCGTGGAAAGATACTTTCCCTCTTGACTCAGACGCTGGGAAACTGGAACTTTCTCTATTCCCCCATCTATAAGGTTTGGCATTTTTCGAGAAGATCTTTCTGACTATCCTATTTCTCTCTTTTACAAAGATTAGATAGATTCTGAAATATCAAAAAAACTTCCTATATCTCATTAATTGTTTGAAAATTTACAAGAATTTCCCTTAGTCAAACCCTAGATAATCAAAATTTTCTCTATCCTCAACAAATTTTCGAAATTTTATGGATTTTAGCCCAAGTTATACACTAGAATATCAAAACTTAATCAAATAGTTGAAAACTGTGAAAAGTTATTCCCTCTGATAAAACGGGAGTCCATCGGAACATTCTCCACCTATATCGAATATTTGACATTTTTCCTCTCTACCAATTTATCTATATCTATTTCAGTAAAATTATGATCATGTTTAGTTCAAAGTTTTTAAGATCCGATTATAGCCCCAAAAAGGAGAGTCTACATTTTTATTGGAACAATAATGAATTATTCTATTTTATAAAAAAATCACTAATATAGAAATAAAATATAGTTCTTATTGATATCTACCTGCTTCTTTTATATTATCTCAAATTTATAACACAAGCCTAATTTACTGATTGATAATTATCAATAGTAAGGGGTAGATTATAATCCACCCCTTAGCTATATAAGAAAAGTTTATGAGCGATAGAGAAATGTTTTTAAGAGCTCTTCAACTTTTCGTTGCAAGCCTGATCACATATATAGGAGCTAGATAAAAGAATCACATCCATGCCTTCAGAAATCGACTCCCATGTTTACAACTTAAATTTAAATGGAATGAACAGCAGGAAAATGTAAA
>CP092864.1:56442193-56454805 GCA_030710605.1 Cordylochernes scorpioides
TGAGAATGTTGTACTACAAGTACTCCCTGTATATTCATCAAATAAAGTAGATATTTGAGTACTATCATTTATCTGATTATATTAAGTAGAATTTTAGCTTTCTTTTTTGTATTTATTTTCGGTGTGTGGGGTGATGGAGTGGCGTGGTAGAAATATTCTACAGAGAAAGAGTAAGGCTTCTACCTAGCAAGTAGAGTAGAAAGAATCGCTGTCGAAGTGAATCGTAAAGATAACTTCGCTCCATCCAAACTACCACTTTTGACAAGAGCATTGAAATCCAGAAAGAGAAAGTGTATCAAAGAGGTTAATTTATTAGTATGGGAAAATTTTATCATTTTACTTTTCTTTTACATAAATGTGAATTTAGTGTTTTAGAGGAAACGAGCAATAGATTATTAATTTTTAACTTAGCAGAAATTACTTTCCATATTGCATTCTGTCCTAAAAAGCTTATGTCCATAGTTTTCTCAAATATCATTTCAAAGATTCTACCCTCCAGTGTAGCATATAAAAGCAGAATGATCCAATACAGTATTAGAGCTCTAAAGAAGCGGTCTGGTAGATTAAATTGGCGAAACCGCTGGGAGGGTTCACCACTGATGAACCAAGCCCTCCCAATATTTTTCATCGCAGTTAGTACAGTAGAGGTTTGATTTAGTTGTTAAAAGAAACATTCGCGTCTTAATGTCTTTATTCGTTATACATAGATGGCGCGTTAAATCTCTGTATTAACTTTCCATATTCTTAACAATAAAAGAGAAATTCAAGTTTTCCATCCATATTTCTCTTTCTAGAGTTATAGATTGTTGTATAGTAATAAGGTACTATATATTCGATATAACTACAGAAAGATACTTTTTTTTAAATGTATAAAATCATTCATGTAGAAGAGAAAAAAATAGAATAATTGAAATACACCGAAAATTCTTTCTTCTTAATTTTTGTGTAGGTTTTCTTATTTTAAAATACCAAATTTTCACAGCGATTTTAATGTAGGATGAAAAATTATGAGATATTATGGATTACGCACAAATGATAAATTTTCACAGAATTTTTATCTCAGTTTTATATATTGTATAGCTTTACATTAATCATTTTTACTTAAATAGCCGGCATTTGTAAGTGTATTTATACTGACTTGATTTATTTAATGGCACTATATATGAAAGATACTTCCTATGATATATAGTGTTAAAAGAGACAATTCTGAGAATATTTGAAGAAATACTAGAATAGACAAATTCTTTTAGATGTGATGGTTTAGCTGAAAAGGAGAAAGATAGGAAACTACAAATATGAAAATAAAAAGAAGTTACGATATCATTTTTATTTTGGTTTAGATATTTGTATGCAGCATACGGATATATTTCAATTGAAAACTCTATTGATTCTGTATATTTTAAACATCTAATTAACTTCTCTGCAAAAGGTTTCAAAAGAATAGAAAAGAAAAATTTAGCGAAGTAGTTATTTAAGTGTTTCAAATATTTTTCTGCAATTTCAAACACGAATACTGTATAGTCGGAATTTATTGATTGTAAATAATAAACTTTGTCGGAAATTTAGTTGATGAAGGGTATGTTTGAAAAAGTTTTTTCTATACAATTATAGAACTTTGCTATATTTTTACAGTTAGGTATGCTAAGGATTTTTGATTTTATATGAAAATGGAGAGTGAATGACTTACCTCTCCACAGGTGATGTGACAGCCCATGGCGAACATGACTGCCACCAGCAATAGGACGATAAGGACATCGTGCACGAGCTTGACGACCGGGGTATTGTCGACGACAGTGGCGTTGACAGCCAGAACCGTGAGGTTGTCCATCCTGAAACCAACTCGTTCGCCGCCGTCTGTGAGACCATCTTGTCTGGCCCCGGCGTTACGTCAGCCTGACGTCGCTGGCGTCAATCATCCAGGTCACCTTCCCACTCGCAATGTCCAAACTCCGAGGAATTTTTCGTAAAATTTTTCGTCCAATATTATTACAGGAATCGATGAAATGTATTAGAGAACAATCATCTTCAAGTCAACATCCGGTGAGATGTGACGAAAGAATTGGAAATTTTTATCTCATGAGTTATGTATGTGTGTGAATTTTCCAATGTGAAATCAAATTCCGATATCGATTAATAATTCTAATTCTTTGAAACTATATTTTTGTCTAATAAAAGAAAGAGCTCATAGAATATTTCGTCTACATTCATGGACAAAACTTGGTGAAGTTTCATATTTCAATCATGAAATTATTTACCTATATAATGACGGATTTCCCATACATTTAAATTCGAACCTTTTCCTTTAAACCAAACGGGACTCTGGCAAATTTGTAAGTGAAAAGTCGAACTGCTTTTCACATGTGTAGGCATGTGGTGCACTTACAGTAAAAGCAGTCGCCTACTTCTACCCACCATGATTATCATGGTCTGTACCACGTGTACTAGGAATAGGCAAAAAAATATATATATTCATCAAGACTATTCTTGAGTTATATATTTCAACGACTCCCTGTCACCAGGGGAATAACTCATAAAGTAGTTGACAGGGAGTCACCAAAACGTCAGGAGAATAAATAACTCACAAGAACAGTATCTACATGGTTTTCCAAATAAACTAACCTAATGTCGAGCTTTACCTAACCTCGTTATTTTGGCGGACAACCGTAAATAAAGAATGAGCAGTTTACCAACCTATCTAACCTATTTTATGGATCGTGGGGAGGTTTATGGTCGGATATAATCTTCACCGAGTAGCTAGCTCCATGGATCAACAATGTGAAACATCATAAATCCACAGGGCTCCTCCACCAAAGCTGATGTTTCATTACTTAGGAACGGAATTTTGGATAGGAGTGGATTTCAGGAATTGGTTTAACCATGTAGAAAAGCACCACCACGGAAATTTGGGTTAATCCTGTTTTTCCAGATAGGTATTAGCGATTTTGTCATTTTTCGCTATTATTTATATATTTCGCCATCATTGATATATATTTAGAAAGAGTCGAGGAGAATGAAAGCAAGTCACTGAAACCATCACATATTATCCATTGTTGTAAATATCATAAACTAGGTTGCTATTTTTGAGCGGTACCTAATAAAGTGGAACAAGAAGAATATATATATTTAACATAATAAAAAAACGAGGAAGTTTAAAGTTACCTTGTTACTAATAAGTTTAGTTGGATGTTGAATCATCTCATAACAATTCTACAAGTCATGACGGATGATTATCCTTCGACATCTGCGAGTCATGAAAACAACGTTTTGTTAATCAGTTTATCTATATATACAGTCGACTCTCGATAAGAATCGAGGCAATTATAATTTGAAACTCAAGAGAAAAATTTTCAATTTATCAAGAGTTCATAATAACAAGAGTTTAAACAACTAAAACGGAGGGAGGGAAAAAAATCAAGTAAACAATAGTTTGAAGTTTTGGCCGTTTCGGGATATACATATTATGCTGATACAGTGACTTACCGCAAGTTTTTAAAGTAATAAATTTATTGGGAGCTTTCAGGTTTTGCCCTTTCTCAAACAAGAGTTTTTGATCGCAAATTTCAAGATGTATTATTTTAAATATTCGTACAATTATTCACAAATTTTCATTTTAAAAAGAAGACAGTAATTTTTTGTTGAGTGAGCGACTTCAGTCTATCATTGTCCAATGGATTTTCGGTAGTAGTGAGAGCTTCAAAGAAATCGTTATTAGTGTCGGTTCTGAGACACGTAGTAGCTTAGGGTAGTAAGAGATCTCCTTGCCTCGCTCGGCGTGGGGAATTTGAGATCTCAATTTTGTTTAGTTAGCTGACGGGCTGTCTGGCTTGAAAAAATCGTTAACATATTCCCTCATATTTTAATATTTTCAGACAGAATCTTACATATTAAAAAAATCAAGTAAACAAGAGTTTGATCAAAATTCGTGATTTATTACAGTTGTTCACAAATGTTAATTTGTGGCAAGATACTATTCCTTCAACTTCAAATTACCGAGGGGGCCAATTAATATTGATTTTATTAAATTTATCGAGTGTTTTTCAAGGGACCGGGAAAATATTTCAAATTATCAAGATATTCAAATTAACGAGTTTCAAATTATCAAGAGTCGACTGTATTTGTTGTATGCTCCTTTTCCCTGGAAATCTACCGCCAGCGGTGTAGTCTTAAATATTAGCGAGTTATATATTAGACAACATTGAAAATAGAAGGAAATCGTCTTTTTTTTGCTGTACAAACAGGAGACTCTTTAGAAACGTTTCTTCATTTTATTATATACTAGGCGAATGACCCGGCTTCGCCCGAGAAATCCCTTGAGTGCAATTTCTTTCTTAATGAAAGTACATCAATAATAAATAGTAGAAGTGCCATAGAATAGCAATACAGAAGTAACACATAAACCACAGGAAAAAAGCGTGTGCGATTTCAAAAATTGTATTATATTTGTGTTTAGATATTTGATTTAATTATTTTTTTTTGTAATCTATTTAGTTGTTTCAAAATCAATATAGTTTAAATAGATAGCAGCTTTTCCACCCAACCCCCGAGTTACCGGCCCCAGCGCATTAACCCTTGAAATTGCCCGAGTTGAGTGAGTGACTGCAATGGATCTTGACTGAGAGGCCCATCTTCTCAGTAAGAATAAGAAAAAATAGGTTTATAAAAATATTAATCCAAAATACTGGCATGTAAATATTTTTCTGTAAAAAATAAAAGAGCACATAGAAATTAGGCAAACATATGTGTTTGCTAATGACTGCGACTGCATTTTGAACTATTTTTTAAAAGGCATAAAAAAACAAAAGGCAGAACAAAATTAATAAAAAATACGAAAGCAATTATTTACATACAATAACGTTAATTTTATAAAGTTTATTTTTTTAAATTGCATTAGGTGCACTTACCGTAAACTTAGTAATATAAATTTCTCTCTCAATACTTTTGTGAAAAAAAGTAACACTTGTATAAAAAGATATTTCAAAAAAAGTACGCAAGCAACTTGAAAAAAAAAAAAGCAGAACGCTCATTGGTATCTTAATTAGCCTGGTGTTGTTACTTCGCCTCGTATTTCCTCCGCGTAAAAAAAATTCTTCACATGAAAAAAATAAATAGTCGAAAATACTAATCAAAATGCATCCGAAAATTTTCCTCATATAAAAAGCGACATGCAAAATTTGGTATCAATTGGTTCAGTAGTTTTGAGTTTATCGCGAAACAGACGACAATGACTTTTATATACGTATATTTCAATGTACACCCATACCTCGCTTTGCGTCGGGGTTACGTTCCAAAAAAACACGACGCAAATTGAAACGACGCAAAGTGAAAATATGTGAAGGCGCAATCAAAAACAAAGGTGTTGCCATATATTAGGAAAAAAAATTCAAAAAAAAAAAAAAATTTTTAAAGACTCGAATCCAAAGCAACGCAACTTTGAAAATCTAACGACGCACAGTGAAAATCAGTAAAAATTAAGCAGCGACGCAGCTTCGAAAAAACGCGAAACGAAACGACGCAAAGCGAGGTATTGGTGTAGTTTAGATACCATGATAGGGTTAAGATATTAAGGAATAAAGTATAACATTTAGGAATTCTGAAAAAGTTACTGTTTGAAGCAGAACTTTAATTAGTTCAATAAATATTCCAATGGGGTTTAAATACTTTGGAATTAAGTCTAATATTTAGGGATTCAAAAAATGATGGTAAAAAAGTTACTCTTTCAAACAGAACTTTGATTATTTCTATATGAATTTCAATCGGGTTTATTCCTTTACAATAGAAATGACCTAGCTTCTCCAGACTTCTGCCTAAGAGAAGGCCTAACCAATATTGTTTTAAAAAAACTGTTCATTATTATTATTATTATTAGAGGTATTAATGTAGATAGAAAATAATTCATAAATGTAGTTTTGATAATCAAAATCTCAGAAAATAATAATTAGTTTGTTATGACAATAATATGTGTATATTCCAGGATGGAAGTATTGACCTCATACACATACCCAACTCTATAGCATAGCCATCGGGATAGATCATGTATTCCGTGAACGTATACCAAACATTAAAAATTCCTTTATCTGTGCTGGATGAGATATATAACGACCAAGATTCTTCATTCTTCAAAAGATATTAACATGGAATGTATATTTATATAAGAAGCAACTAGGCTAAATAATAAAATAACAATCATAGAAAAAACTTAATAAGGTGGAAAATCTTTAATGTCGCTGTGGTAGTTTGTTTGTTTTTTTTTCGAAAATAAGAAAAAGACAGACAATTTTGTTCACAATTGGTTATCTTGCCTCTCTTCAATAAAGATCACTCTGTATCAAATATCTTTCAGAGAAGTATTTTCTGAATTGCGATTTACATGCTAAATGGTACAACTTCCTTAAGTTTTGTCAATGAGTGCATTTATACACACCTCTTACTAAACAATGACCTAACCTAGGCTAACCACACTGAACGGAATTGTCCAAACAATGTTACACTATATATTTTTCAGAGAGATATGCGAATTAGAATAGATATCAATGGTCAAATATATATTGACAACAGATTAATACTTGAATATTCCTGAATATTGCAAATGTCTCTAATAATAAAACTAGTTTTTGTTTTTGACTCGTGCTTTAGAAGTTGTACTAAATTCGAAAAACCACGTGAGAACGCCCTTGCAACCTCAAAACAATTTTTAACGCCTTGCCAAAGGCTTTATTATTATTTACTTCTCCTGACGAAGACAAAAGATTTTTGTCGAAACGTTGAGAAAATAAAAAAAAACTCTAACTGGCCGAAGTGTCTATTTTTCATATAAATAAAACTAGTACCAACCCGAACTTTAGCAAATTTGCAAGCTCTCCAAACACCCAACGTTTTATTAGAATACTGCCACCTTATTACTTGATATACAATGTTGTGTAGGTATATATGTTTTACTTAAAATATGGATGACTATGATAACACTGCAAAAGGTTTCTTCTTTTTGTTGTTGTTCACTTAATTTACCTCCACACGTAGCCATTATTTTAACCCATTCTATTGGTATCCTCAACTTTCAGAACGTCATCCCTTTCTATTTTTATGGCATTTTCAAACTTATTTTCATTAATTTGCTTTTCTTTTATATGATTAAAAAGTTTAAAACTGTATAAATTTTATTCTAAATTCATACATGCAGGGTATATTTATTAATAATCATTCCCATTATGCGCCGTCTAAAAGAAGAAAATTCATTAAAAAGACCAAAATGCAATATTTTACGTAAGAATAGAGCCTCCTTTATATGTCATAAAAATTTACCCGCCTTTAACCCTTATCAAAATCCAGATTCATTGATGAGAAAATAAAATTTGAATATTTCTCAGTCATTCCATTCTCTAAACATATCCAGCACAATAACTTTCAAAGAATATGCACCACTTTAAAAAATGTCTCTGTAATCTTGCCGTCACAGTATCGCAAAAAGGAACGCCGACCTGAAGAACATGGTTTTGGAACCTCGTCAGTTCTTAGCAGTTGTAATTTTATGGAATCTACGAAGGACTCATCAAATCTTCACTTTTTATTATTCCTAGTTCACGTGGTATAGGCCATGATAATCATGGCGAGTAGAGTTGGTGACTGCTTTTACTGTAAGTTCACCACATGTGAAAATCAGTTCGACTTTTTACACTTACAAGTGTATCAGAGTCCCGTTTGGTTACTTGCACTCCAATGTGGAATTTTACAAGAATGGGGGTCCATTGGAGCATTTTTTAATTAGAAAAAAAAGCCTAAAATACGGGATTCTATCCCGGGTCGTAGCGGTCGAAAACCAACGGTTTAGACCAAACGTCCACCGACCCCCTTCAATTCTTCCTAATTACTAAAGCGTTGCTTAGTTGTTAAAGTATTCTGGAAATTTTGTGACGAGGGCTCATAACAATAGTTTTGAAGTGGGCTTTCCGAATTTACTAAACCTGGTGTCATTGACTCGAGATTTTGTAGTCTACAGATGGCAAATAGCTTGCGTCTATTTAGACGGAAGTGGTGCCATTTATTTTTAATGGTCGATTTCCTTCAGGAAAACCAATTTCCATTGTGGCATTAGTTCTGTATATAAATTGTATTTTATAAAGCAAGGAACGGTGCTAACACTTAATGTTACCGTTGAAGAGCGTGAGTTCAAAATCTTGCGCTTTTATGATAAAACAAATGAAATGTTTATGGATCCAAATTCATAGGTTTCAAATAGCCATCCTCCTAGGAATGAGTATATTTATCCCTGAAGACCTGCAGAACATATCCAAGTACATTCTGGCGACATCTGATAAACTGGATGTCCACCATTAGACGTGAAGCCTAAACCCGGATAGTTGGCGACTTTAGTACGCCACAGGAATCCAGGTTCTATCAAAGCGTCTGGAGGCACTGTTTAAGAATAACGAACAAATTTCCATCAGAAATGCTACAAGAATAATAATGGCATCAGTTGGAAATCTTCATGAGATATCGTGAAGGAGTTAGAATAGTAATATAAGAGAAAATGAAAAATCTCAGCTCGAAAAGAAGGCTCGATCGCCTTAGAGGGAATATGGTAGATTGAGGTGAACGTTTCAAAATCACGACTTCATTTTGGACGATGAACCGTATTTCACATTTTCCAGGATTAAAGGAAACGTTGGCTAATACACATCCAACACCTCCTCTACCCATTCTCTCTCTCTCTCTCTCTCTGACGTTATATTCATCTGCAAACAATTCGAAGAAAAGTTATTGTATGGATAAAAATCGATCCATTCATAAAGTTGTTATATGCCATCAATACAGAACGATATCGGGATCAAGGTCACAAGATCAGATTGAATCCGTGCATCAATCAGGACTACAGAAAGTATCAGAGCTGCTTGGAGGATCAGCCAGCGCAAAGTGGACTCGCGCCCGGAACCAGTCTCCCCGTCCTCCTGCCTGGTGAACATCCACTACGCCCCGCTATCTGGGGTTGTCCCCGCGCCCCCCGACACAACCATCTGTGTGGTTGAATTGCCCGATCTCCCGCCATCGGGCTCCCTGCCCGGAAACGATATGAACTGTACTCTTGGCCTAAAAGAGGCCAATATGGTAATGAACTTTGATTTTACATTCCTGAAAGTGAATAAAAGCTGAGGCTTCACTACAGGAATGGTGGGTATGTATTCTGTCAAACAGCGCTCATTACGTCAAGACATGGTTCACACCATGAAATAATCGGTTTGGTGGTGAAGAAAGACAACGTCCTGTAAGTTGTTACATCGAAGACTTAAGTCATACCTCAAGTTGCTGCTCTACATAAATGGGTAAGAAGGCAATGACACTTATAACAAATGGATCCATTATTACTTGCGCAAAATGGATGACGCTATTGTAGCAGTAGCTTGTAGCAGTGATGAGTACCTGGAGGAGACTCGACACTGTTCGACGACGAGGCATTAGTGAAGAGACAAATTAACCGATATGTTATATATTCAGTCGTTATTACTCTTCAAAAATAATATATTTTTGTTAGAATGGAAATGTTACTTCAAATAAAATCTTCCGAAAACCAGTCATTAGTGTAATGGTTGACGCTGATGATTTTTGTTGAGTTAGAACTTTTCATTTAAAAAAATATCATTGATATTATTGAAGGTGAAAAGAGTCAATTTATGGCTATATAAATTCAAAGCATGGAGCCTACTGTGTGAAATATAAATATCGACAGACTTTCTAACTTCTGTACAACTGTCGAGAATCACTCCAGATATTTATATTCGTGTATAGATAAGAAATCACTGGAAGATAATGCTTCTCAGTGCGATTTATTTTATCACCAAAGAGATTTTAGAATTAAAGTAAAAATATCAGGCTTCAAGAGAAACGTTCATTTTCCATGACCTCAGACGTTGTTCGGACTATTTGTTCGTACATTTGCTTTTGTGGTACAATACGGTAGATGATGTATAAAGATTCTTTGATTGTTTTCAATAGCAATCGAATGTAGGAATAACAGCCTTGTGTTCTGTTCCTCAACAACCTATATAGAGCTTCCTTTATCTCTTTGGCTGAGAACAGGTTTTTGACAGAATCTTTTATTCTTAAGGATGAGGGAACTTTCCTTGGAAGCCTGATATTCTCACTTTAATATTTATACCAGGGATTATTTCAGTGAAATTTCAGAGAATGTTTACATGTCAAATAGCAAAATAGTATTGTAACGTAGAAAACTAGGAAATACAAACTCCAGGATGACACGGCAATTTATTTAAGACACAAAATCAACATTTATAAGGTATAAGATAAGCAACGAAGAAAGTTTCCAGAGCAGTAAAATATAAATACAGTTATACCTGTTTATAGCGCCCTTTCTTGGGACTCACCAAAATAGGGTGTTATAGAGAGGGGGTGCTATAGACATGTCGCTTTTAATGTAAATCGCATCGTACTATGTATTTAATATCGGGCGCTATAGAGAGGGAGGCGCTATTTAGAGGGGGCGCTATAGACAGGTTTAACTGTAATATAAATTTAGAAAAAAAAGGGAATCATATATCGCCGCAACTCCTTTTATTAACGCGATTAAGGAAGCTTTCGGGCAAGCCCTTCTTCAGCTAACTATAGAGTACACTATAGTTAGCTGAAGAAGGGCTTGTCCGAAAGCTTCCTTAATCGCGTTAATAAAAAGAGTTGCCGCGATATATGATTCCCTCTTTCTAAATTGTCGAAATCCGCAATCCGTTTACCATGTAATATAAATATCAAAAAATTTATAATTTGTACATAAAATATAATAAATACTTTGCTACAATATTCCTCTATAGCTGTCGTTTTTAAATGAAGTCAAGACAAACACTGTTACATTTTAAACTTTGTAAACTCTCTCTTTCCTGTTGACTAGATGTCAATAAACTATTTTAATTGTCAATTGTCAAGGCAAACACTATTTCGATTTTCTATTCTAAAGTTTCGGCAATCTACTGTTACCCTTTTATTCAAGGGCGTATATATAATTCCTCAATCTACAAGCTTTTTTTATCCATTTTAAACAAAGCGAAGCTTACAACCGGTCAAAAGTTGAATAGAAGTAAACTATAAACAAAGCGTTATTAATTCTAACCTACAAAAAAATACTTGCTCAGATATAAAAGGACAATACTTCAAGAGGCAAAAAAGGACTTGACGACATTGGTGACATAAATAGACCAGTAATCACTTCAATAGCACCAACAATAGATTGCTTTTTTATTACAACAGGGACTGGCGTGGTGCTTGAAGGAGAACAAAACCACCTCAGATTTGCATATATAAACTTTACAAACCATTTAAAGTTTAAATGGTTCTAGTTCTTCAATTTTTTTTTTTGAGCCGATTGTGTGTGAAAAGTTTGAATAGATGCTATATTGACATTTTATATGGATTTCTCTATACGTTATTATAGTACCGTATCTCTCTCTCTCTCTCTATCAAGTTAACTTCTGAAACAGTGTTCTCTATTAACACCTGTCCATTAAATGGACAAAGAGTAAATAGCATAAGAGGTTTCCGTTACGATTCATTAAAATTATTAGTTATTGCATGTACTGTAAGCAGTACAATCTGGCTTTCAGTTCAGGCACCAGAATTGACAAAGATGAAGGATTCCATGAACCGAGTAAGGAATGAATTTGTGAGTCGTGCGGATTGCATTCTCCCTTGATATAGGTCCTCTTCTATCGGGCGGAAATATCTTTTCCATTTCCAAACTAGGATGCTTGGAAGAGGTGCTAGGTCAGCACAAAGGTAATGGAAAATTTTATATAATAAAGATTGAATCAATTTATAACACATATCCTTCCCTAAAATGAGTCGTTTTTTTATTGAGGCTCATTCGGAAAATCTTTTGACAGAGTATTTTTACAGTTATCAACCTTTTCGGAAAATAGAACTTATATGCATATTGGCTATCTCTATAGGTATCTACAAGTGCATCTTATATATATAGTATAATAAAATTGTCGGCTTACTGTTATGATATATTTTTGTTGTAAGATAAAGATTTTAAGGTGCAGTCGTGTTAAAATAAAAGCAGAATAATAATTATTTACTAATATATATAAATATATAAATTCTATATTCTATAATAAAATATTATATTCTATTTTAAAATTATAATTCCCAGATCAAATTACTCTGTAAAGTCCACCGCCAGATGTCACGGTTTTCCCTATATAAAAATCATTGTTGTTGTTTCCCGTTGGCCTGCTCAAATATTTCTGTAGATATGTAAATATGTAATATTTTATTTCATTTATTCTACACGCCTTAAATCAGGCAGTACCTTTCTCAAATTATGTATTCTATATTCCATAAGCTCAATTAAAGCTAATTCTGATCTAAACTATTTTTATGATTATTACCACGACTACAATATCACAAACATGTATCCTCTAAATAATCAGCAAGTAATAATTCTATATCTCCTAAATATACACCAATAATATTTTTTTATAATATATATATAAATATTTAATGGATATTAATAATATTTATGGATTGCTCTATTTTCAAAAATATATAAATATATATTTATATTGATCAAGTAGTTTATTTTCAATTACTTGAAGAAAATTAAAATAAAAC
>CP092864.1:56454905-56465288 GCA_030710605.1 Cordylochernes scorpioides
TGATTCATTCAATTGTTCTAATAATTCTTCAAGTTCAATTCTCATTAGCGTGTCAAGTCCACTTTCAATCTTATTGCATGTTTTCGTTAAATATGATCTGTTAACAGCACGCTTCTTTTTTAAACGTAGAATTATTTCTTCCGCCATCTTGTAAACAAAGCGGCAAGTAGGGTTAGCAAGCGAGTTCCAAAATGGTCAGCTTAAAATGATTCTTTTTTCAGGAATTTACCTTCAACAGTCCCGGCTGGGATGCCAAAAATATTGCGATTTCACCGCCACTCTGTGTTGTGACGACGATCTAAATTCTATAGAGGTAGTCACTCACCTCTATTCTTGGTCGGCGGGGTTGAAGGTTCAAAGTTAAGGCGTCGTTGTTTATAACACTTTTAAAATATACGACGAAAACAGGAGGGAAAATTATATTTATTACAATTTAAGAAAATAAGTAAAGTATTATTTAAACATTTACACTAAAAGAATCGGAGATCAGGGCAAATTCTAGCGTTCGAAAAAAAAAGTTGTTTACAAGTTCTTCCTCTATTGTTTTCTCATTTTTGCCGCTGCATCCCCGTAGCTGCTTCCGCCGGCCTCCCATTGGCTGCTTCGGACGTCTTCTTTTCCAACACTTCATTGAGTAGAGGAAATAATTCAAGGCTTCATATCAGGATGCTGCCTTGAGTAGATCTTCCGGATATAAATATGTACATGTTTATAATGACATTTACAAACAATTCTTTGTACAATTAGGAAACTACGCTTTTAAGACTTTTGATTACAACTTCAGAGATTCTAAATATATTTTATTCAGAGATTGAAAAGGAGCTACGCTCTCATACATAAGAAATGAAAGCATTAAAGCAAGAATGTTTCTTCTACACATAATACACAAATATTTACTGTCCTTACTGCTATGAAAATATAGCGAGAGGGCTTCTTGGCTCATTAGTGGTGCACTCTCCCAGCGGTTTCATCAATTTAATCTACCAGACCGTTTTTTAGAGCTCTAATACTGTATTGGACGATTCTGCTTATATATGCTACACTAAAAAAGGTTGAATCTTAGAAATGGCTTTCAAGAAAACTATGGAAATAAGCTTTTAAGACAGTAGAGGTTTGTATTATGTGTGAAAGAAACATCTGTGCTTTAATGGTTTCACTTCTTATTTATAGATAGCGCGTTATTGCCTTATGATTAAGCTATATGCAAATTAAAACGAAACTGAAAATATGTTACACAATGTGCGAGTTTCTTCTTTATTTGAAATGCAAGAATACAAGCGAAAATTGCTTTCTGCAGGCATATATTTATATATATCAAGAAACATCATCTATTTCCAACCTAGAACCGTTGCGTTATTATTTGTAGCCTATCTTTGATTATCTTAGAGTAAAACACAAAAATTTAAATGGCTATAATCTTTCAAATGTTCTGAATGTCTTTCAAATTTATGTTGTAAATATCTGCGTACTCATTCAAACTGTCCTAGCTACGGAACAGTCGATGTTTCTTGAGATTAGCCTGTAGATGAAGGATTTTCGCTTAAAGGGGGTTGCATTTCAAATAAAAAAGATATTCATTGAGAAAACATTTAAAAAATATATTTTTAAATGTTTTCACAATTTTACATTAAATCACAAACAAACTGCAACGAAGTAAATCCAAATAGAGAACGATAAATGATATTAATGAAGATTCGAATTGGACTGAGGGCTTTATAATCGCTTGTATCCATGCACGGATTCATGCCACCATTCACACCATACACTCATGGACAAAACTTAAGAAAGTTGTACCTTTTAGTATATATATCGAGATTCAGACCACAACTCTAAAATATATTTAATACACAGTATCCTTTATTGAGGACAAACGAGAAAACCAAGTGTGAACAAAATTGCCTCTGTCTTCTTCAAAAAACAAGACGACCCGAACATTCAAAATATGAAACTTTTTAAAGTTTAGTCCATGAGTGTAGATACCTTCAGGAATTAAGTTCTAAGTAGATTAAAGGAGATTTAAGCACAGCCATTAATTATAGTCCTTAGTCAGATAACCTAGAAATGGAAGTTAGATCCCGTTAGGAAAGCCACCTGAAGAACATTAACCCCTGTCATGGTCAAGGTTTTGACATAGGACATTCACTCGAGAAAGATATCGAATCTTCTAGGTAATCAGATCGTTAATTTTGAGAGATGTGAAGGTCTTCCAAATGAAAGTTTCTAATTCCTTCAGAGTCATTCCTTTAAGCTCCAAAATTGATTGAAACTCACTATTAGTGATGTCGTTGATGTGTCATTTTAAAAAAGTAATGAGACCACCCTGAACGTACAAAGATCATACTGAAATGCTCAATTATTATATTGAAATGTTCAGAGATCACATACAAAGAAGTTCAGTGGTCTTCCTGAAAAAAAAACATAGATAATTTGGGAAAGTCTATTTGCCATCCTAAAATGTCCAGAGATCCTTCTGAAAAGTCCGGATATATACCATCCTGTAAATACTAGATATTATCCTGAAAAAGGAGTTGGACTTTTCTAAATGATCATCTCCCGAACTTTAAGAAATTCCCAAACCCTCAAAAGTATTAACAATTTATTTATAAATTCAATTATCAACCTATAGATAAAAATTTATAATAATTATTTTGTCAATATGTTTCTTATAATATATATTTCTAAATATTATCTTTATATAAATTGCTGCAATAATACTTTAAGATCCAGAATTGCCGATATCCTTATTACTGACGCAGTTGGCATTACCAATTGGATATCTTGGAACGGTGGAATTCTTGCGACAAATTCAGCATATGGAATACTCTTATGCAAGGATATTAAGAAATATTCTCAGGAAAAACTCAAGGAAAGTGTAAATTGATGAATAAGGTAGCCAGGAAATGCGGATGAAATTTTTGCATGTACCGGATGACCTTAGATTCAAATTTTCCACCGCCAAAAAACTCCAGCAATTTTCCTTCCCAAAGCACTGAGGACTTGGTTGTGTCATCAGAGCCAGCGCTGGAACACGCACATGCAAGCGCTCTGTCACACTCTTGGCATGCAAACGTCTTTTAGTTTAATAACTATTTTTTTTCTGAAAGACATCGAGCAATGAATACGTGATTATTTTGTCCAGATTAACTCTGCAAAACCTTCTGGGAAATTTACTTCCTCAAACACAGATTAAAATGATTATGCACATTTTTATGGGATGTTATATTTCTGGAAGAGTGTATTATTGTGGTAGTGATAAGACCAATAGGAATTATAAATTAAGAAAAAAAAACAATATAAGTAATAGTAAGGCTGTTAACAAAGATAGAATTGAAGTTAGACAATTTTATTGGATTTATATTGTTGGAAGAGTGTATTATTGTGGTAGTGGTAAGACTCCAATAAGAATTCTAAATAAATAAAACAATATAAGTTATTAACAGAAAGCAATAACGCGCCATCTATACATATAAAATAAAAGGATTTAAAAGCGCGAATGTTTCTTTTATACATAAAACGAACTTCTACTGTCCTTACTGCGATGAAAAAATATATTGGGAGGGCTTGGCTCATCAGTGGTGAACCCTCCCAGCGGTTTCGCCAATTTAATCCACCAGACAGCTTCTCAGAGCTCTAATACTGTATTGGATCATTCTGCTTTTATATGCTACACTGAAGGATGGAATCTTAGGAATGGTTTTCAAGTAAACTATGGAACAGCAGAATGATCCAATACAGTATTAGAGATCTGAGAAGCGGTCTGGTGGATTAAATTGGCGAAACCGCTGGGAGGGTTCACCACTGATGAGCCAAGCCCTCCCAATATATTTTTTCATCGCAGTAAGGACAGTAGAAGTTCGTTTTATGTATAAAAGAAACATTCGCGCTTTTAAATCCTTTTATTTTATATGTATAGATGGCGCGTTATTGCTTTGTGTTCATTTATTCCTAATGTTCTTGTCTTTATAGTTTGCTGAAGAGCATTGCTCGAAGTAAATATTTGAATGTAATTCTACTGTCCTATAAGCTTATGTCCATAGTTTACTTGAAAACCATTCCTAAGATTCCATCCTTCAGTGTAGCATATAAAAGCAGAATGATCCAATACAGTATTAGAGCTCTGAGAAGCGGTCTGGTGGATTAAATTGGCGAAACCGCTGGGAGGGTTCACCACTGATGAGCCAAGCCCTCCCAATATATTTTTTCATCGCAGTAAGGACAGTAGAAGTTCGTTTTATGTATAAAAGAAACATTCGCGATTTTAAATCCTTTTATTTTATAATATAAGTTATAAAATAAAGCTGTTAACAAAGATAGGATTGGATATAGACCAATTTTATAAGGGATTTTATTTCTTCAAGTATTATTGGGGAGTATAGTGGGGGTAGGACTAAATCTTAATAAATAAATCAAAATTAAGAAGAAGCCGTCAACAAAGATAACCTTCCAGATTTTCCTTACAATGGTGATGATAATGTCGAATTTCGGTACTATTCTTCTTTTGAACAATGGTGGATTAAGATGTCGATTTCTGATAACCAGAACATGTGATCAAATCCCGCATTGGGCACTCTTTCTAAAAGAAAAATAGCTTCAAAATTTTACCGAATTTTTGTCCAAAATCTAACGGCACCAATGAGTGAAAGTTAACAAACTCGTCTCCGGCAAGTGCATTGATCGAATTTATTTTCCATGTGTAAATATGTGGTGCACTTAGAGATTGAACAGTCACAAACCCCATACCCAACATGATGGCTTGTACCAAGTATACTAGTGATAGGTCAATGTCGCTCATTATATTTTTCTTGCTTGGAAAAAATAAAAATATCTGAAGGTATTTGGATTATCATAGAGCATTTATAACAGCTCTAAACTTTACAAAATTTTGCCTTCTTTCTCATCCCCATTCAATCATATTAGGATGCCGAGCCTATAGCCTATGGAGCTTGATATTTTTGATGGTGTCTACTGGGGATGAGTAAAGCTCATCAATGGATGAACAAACGCAGTTAATGATGTGGTTTGGAGCTTCAGGTAGAGAGTTACACTTAGTACATAGTTAGAAACCCTTGCAACCATTATGGAAGGTCATTGTTCGTAGATGATCAAAATAAGAATTATTACGTTATCACTGATTTTGAAAATTGTAAATAAAAGCATTAGCTTATATTCCGAGGAAGACTAGTTGTGTAAATTTTATTCTCACCTTTGTTGGAAAACTAAGTATTAATCCTGCTCTATTCGATAAGTATTAAATCTTCTCAAATAAAACTCCGTATCATAATTGACTATAAAATTTTACCTCAGAATATAAAAGCAATCTGAAATAAATAGTAAGCAAATCAGTTACTTGAAACAAGTATATCTGAGCAAAAATGTGAATACCCTAGCTCTATAATAGGTCTATTAATGGGTGTGGGTAGCTGGGAATGGTTTTAAATATTGCTCTTGTTGATCTCTGTTCTTGAGTAGATACTGGTCTCTAGTGGCGCTATGTCACTTATACGCTACTCTTTAGTTCCTCGTAGCTTCCCACCTACTTCATCTGTGAAAAATATTTAACGTTACTTAATTAGAATCCTGTTTACAAATCTTTATGACAAACTACCTATATCACCAGATTTAACGTTCACAGCATTATATAAATTACGTCCAAGCCTACGTGATTATCTAACAGAAAGGTGAGAACATAAAAACCTTCTTTTGTAACACGGAGATGAAAAACGTGGACATTTATGATAATTGGGTCACACCAAGGTCCTCGTAGACAAAAAGTGAATTCAATGTCAACTAAGGAATGTATTAATGTTGAATTCTTTCATGTTGCGCCTACACAGGTCCTAGAAGAACCTGATCAGAGAGCATTCCTAGCGTTTAGATGCAGATCAAAATATTTCGATAGATGTCTAATCTCCTTCATGAATTATTTTACATCTCTTCGAAACACACAGCTCCATTACCATCAGTACTGGTGAAGCTCAAATGTATCTATTTCATTATCATTTTTAGGTAGAGCATTTGAACTTGTGTTTTCTATATTCCTTTCTGCTTTCGATATTTCTAAATTCTCCTTTTTATGGGTAATTAGGTTTGACATATGGTTATACATGGAATAGAGTTCATCTAATCTTATATTTCATGAGTATGAAGTAGTATGTATATTACTGTAGTCTTCACTTGCTTTAGAACATCTTTATATTTTATTTTGAAGCTCTCTTGTCTCTGAATAAAAATTTAAAAGACTTAACAAAAGTTTCATTTGTTTACAATATTGACCATTACAATTTAGTAGGAGAAATTTTTCACCGAATAATATCTTATATATATTAGATCAAATATGTGAATATGTTGTAAAAAGTTGCATAAGTGTTGTGCTTTAAGAAGGAATACTGCAAATCGATAGAAAAACGTTCAAACCTATAAAAATATTTACGATATCCTTAACAACTCTTCAAAGCTTTTTTTCACGGATTAGAAATGTATTCCCTTTTGTTCAATATATAACTATTGTTTATATTCAAACGGATTTATTAGCTAATATGGCATGTAGAGTTTGCTTAGAGCAAATACTGGATAAATTATTTGTATTTAATAACAAAATATTGGTAGCAGACTATGAAATTTGGTATCTAGAGGAAGAGAGAGAGGGTAAAGGTTATGTGCCAGTCCTCGTAGATGCAAAGGTGTCTACACTTGGAACAGGTACGGTTCCTAGAATTCTAAATGTGGGTCAAGGAAATTGGCATTACAAAAACGTCAGGTTTTTGCTCGCCACCGTTTTTACCCTAGGTTCCACTACAATGCGACTGTTGGCGAAGGTCAACTACATTGTGGTGGTTCACATATATCGTGGTATCTATCTAGGGTGTCGATATCTATCATCCAGATTGTATACAACTTCCATTTGGGGAAAACTTCCAGGGAAAGCTTTCATTAAAAGAGAAAATTGCTATAAAATAAAAATATAACCAGTAACAATGCATTTCTTTATTATCCAAAAGCTTGCACTTTTAAAGAATAAAGAAAGCCATTGCTACTGGTTATATTTTTACCTTAGAGAAATGTTTCTTGTAGAAGTGTTCGCATTTTTGGATCTCAGGCTTTCGGGTCTCTAGACGCTCTTCCAATGGAAGATTGATGGCTCTCTACATAGAACTACATATAACTTTGATCTTTTATTTATTTAAAGACGAGCTCTATGATATAATTTCCTCTGATGTTATCCTAACTTACTACAACATGCGAACCTTCTTCTGTAAATTTAAAGATTTTATGCCCCCAAAGTATCTATTGTAAATACTGCGGGAATCTTTCAGATAAATACCATTTTATGGATTCTACCTAAATATTTCGTTTACTTTTTAATGTGGCCTTTGTTCCTTTACAGGCGAAAATAAATAAATATTCAGATGGAGGGAATCTTTTAAGATCAAAATCTTCCAAACAAAAATATTCATCAATATTTTGGCCATAGAATTGGTCTGGTTACTTTATCAGCTATGCACCACTTTGGAAGATTCTGAAGATTTCATGAAACCTTTGTGTTCCTCATGAAATCAAAGTTTGCTCTGGGCTGACAATGGTCATTATTTCGAAACCATGGTCTCCGGGTGGGCGTTGTGAATTTTCCTAATTATGAATTCGCTAAATTGCAGAAATGGTCGAGATACGGCGGTGCATAGTTTTTGCACCATTTTGACAGGGTAGAGTGGCCTTTTTCTTTTCGTATATTTATTTATTTCTTAATATTGTTGGTGTCTTAACGCTTTTTTTAAATGTAGAATTATCTCTATTTTATTGATCTTATTGCCATAAGAAAATAATTTAGTTAGAAGGTCATAGCCCATTATTGGTAAAGACTTTTTTTCTTGTTGCACTAAGAGTTTTAGAAATAGTTTTATTTAAAAATATATTATTGTATAGAGATATACTTATAGGTGTGTATCACAAAAGAAAAGTCGGTGGATGAGTGGGTAACACGCTCGATTCCCGACAGTCATGAACAGGGATTGAATCCCGCGTTAAAATTTGTCTAATATGTGAATAACCTTCACATATTATTCACTGTTTCAATTATCATGAACTAGGTTGCTCTTGCTGAGCGGTACCTATTAATGTGAATTTGAGCCAGGTACCACAAAAGAGAGGCACTTCTCCCTTCAATTATGCATTAGAACGATGTACCTTTAATCACCCTAGTAAGAATCTTATTACTAATGATAAAGAATGAGCCACAACACCAGTTTTGGCAAAATCATATGAAAGCCAACCTGTATAAGTATCAGCAAATGTTAGATTTGTGATCTAGAATAGAAAGGACAAGTATCAGAGACAACTTCTGTAGTTAATCATTTTTCCAAAGACTGCAATAGCATTAACAGACATATAGACCTTCCCCAACAATACCTTCACATTCATTCATAACAATATCAGAGATCATCTTTCAACTCTACCGTTTTGTTTTCTAATCTTTTACTCTAATTTTTGAACATATTTTGAACTTCATTAAATTTTCCACACCAAGAAGTAAATAAATTAGTTATATAAGGCATATATGTATATATTATGTATGTAAATTAATGCAATTGTTTAAATACTTGGCTCATATCCTTCAACTTGTTTTCAGGTCTTATAAAGAATCCAATTTTGAAAGCTAGTTCATATATTTACCTTGCACATTGAATTTTAAAAATCGCATTGCATGGCATTTTATAACACTGAATACTATAAAAGAAGAACTTGACTCGCCAGTCGATGAAAATATTTAGAGATTTTGCCATCTCCATTTCACCACTATTTAATAAAAATTATATTTTTGTCTGTATATAAAGAGTATCCTTTATGGAGTATGGTTTTATTAAATTTGATACACAAAAATTTACTGTTTTTTAAGGTTAGAATTTTTAAATGAAAATGTAATGATTGAACGACACTACGCGACATAATGGTATAATAGGTATCTTGGTAAATTAGAGACTTTCTAAATGAAACTTTTCACCATTCTGCAATAAAGTTCTTTATCACAATGTACATATCAAGGTAGCACACTTTCGACTATTGAGAATTCTTCTACGGGTCTATTCAGAAAATAGTTAAGAAAGAAAATATTTTATAAACAAGTCTTATAGAGAAGTTCTTGATAGTCGTAAGCTTGCCACCTTTATTTATAACGAATTAAGGTATTAAAACGCGAGTGTTAATTTTCGCAAACAAATCAAACTTCTACTGTCCATTCTGCGATGAACAAATATTGGGAGGGCTTGGTTCATCAGTGGTAAACCCTCCCAGCGGTTTCGTCAATTTTTTTAATCTACCAGACCGCTTCTTTAAAGCTCTAATACTGTATTGGATCATTCTGCTTTTATAGGCTGCACTGAAGCGTCGAATCTTAGAAATGGTATTTAAGTAAACTATGAACATAATCTATTAGGATAGTAGAATTACATTAACTAGAAATAAAGCGTAAGGAGAAAAGATTTTTTTTTTATCACAAAATCTTTTCTCCTTACGCTTTATTTCTAGTTAATATAATCAGTGGAGAAAGTTTTCTTGCTTTTAAGATCTATAGTAGAATTACATTTAAATATTTGCATCGAGCAATGCTCTACGGCAAACAATAATTATATATTTATAATTGTATGTAATTCTACTGTCCTAAAAGCTTATGTCCATAGTTCTTCTAAAATACCCATTCCAAGAGTCTAGCAACAGTATCACTATAAAAGGAAGTTCCAAAAATACAATATAACAGCGGTATGGTAGATTAAACTGGCGAAACCGCTGGGAGGGTTCACCACTCATGAGCCAGGCCCTCCCATTAATTTTTTCCATTGCAGTAAGGGCAGTAGAAATTGTTTAATCTCAAAAAGAATCTTACGCGTTTAAAATAGTTTCGAATTTTGAAAACAATAATCTAATAAACTCTTTATTATAAAGTAATGAAATATATTTGAAATAATGGAGTAAAGTTTGTCGAACAAAGAATGAATGGAGACAGTGTAAACACTAACATTAGCTTCTGGATATTGCATTCTTGGTATATTAGGAGGCCGTGACTAGGCGGAATGACTGCCAACTTGGAAGTGGTTTCGCAGTTATCGTCTGTTCTAGTTATTGCGGGGTGTTTGAATCATTATACAATTACATTAAATACACATTTTCGTCTTGAAAGAGGCATCGATTCTGTTGACAATCTAATTTCTTAGGATATACTGTCATTTTCACTTAATAGAAAACTTTCTTTTATCGTAGGAAATTCGTATAAATACTTTTAAAGAAGTACTTCCCTTTTACAAGATAACTTTTTTTTAGTCGAGTGGTTTTAGTACTTCTCCAAATTGAAACAGCCTTGAACTGATAAGACAACTCGAAGTTTTGGTTGGCCTA
>CP092864.1:56465388-56763645 GCA_030710605.1 Cordylochernes scorpioides
CGATTTACTATTCAACAATTAATTCTTCGATCAAGGGAGAAACATAAAGGTTTTGTTGCCGGACATTTGGTTTCATGAGTGCGCGAGAACTTCTCTATTTTCATTACAGACACGATTTGATCCTTACCCCAGTCAGGATTATTCCCAGGATAGCATGGATCAACAATTGGAAAACGTTTAACTCCACATTTGACACAAGTAGCCCTTCCTTCATGGAAACAGGGATTCAAGAAGAATTGATTGGGACATTTTTGATCAAGTTTAAATGTAAATGCTTTGTGATCTCCATCTCTAAAGAGAAATGCATTTTCACACATACACGTGGGTTTTTCAAATTTTGAATTTGAGAAGTTTGGACATATCCTTTTTCTGCAGTTTTCGTTTTCCTTAAAATTTTTAGTAAGCGTTCCGTACATAGGTGGGGATTTTTGAAATGTCGGACACTCTCTTGTGTATGCCTCAAATGAATTCAGGTTTTCATTGTAGGATGAATCGATGAGATTGAAATCCTTTTCAACGTCAAGTTGGCTGCTTGGTGTAGCGTCTTGTTTTGCAACCAGGATGTTGTCCAATTCATCAGGATAGTGGGAAATACTTGGAATTCTTCCATGGGATAGCCGAGGTATAGGTTTATTCTCAAGAGAAGGTTCTACATTTTTCTGATGTTTAGTCTCTGTATCTGCTTCCAAAGTTGGCAACGGTTTCAAAGAGTTTGGCAAAGTTTTGCTACATTCTCTTTCATTTAGCTTCAATCTCGAAAAAGGCACAGTTTCTTGTGGCTTATGTTCCAAATTACTTAAAGATATATTTAGTTTATCTACAAGTTTTTTCAAACTTTGATTTACAGATTTAAAATGTTTATTTTGCAATGAAATTTCCAATTTTTCCCACTTTATCATATTATTATTGAGCCTTTCATACGTATCTTTAATTATTTGAAGTTCAGATTGTTTGTGATAGTGTGGAATACTTCTATTTAAATCTGTTTTCTTATCTTTAGCATTAAATTCTTCTGGATGAATCTTATAGAAAATTTCTCCTTGAGGAATCTGGTGAAAGGGTTCTTTGTAAGATATCTGATGGAAAGGTTCCTCACGAGGGATCTGGTTGTACATTCCCTCACGAGGGATCTGGTTGTGCATCCCATCACAGGGAATCTGGTTGTGCATTTCATCCCGGGGAATCTGGTTGCACATTTCATCCCGGGGAATCTGGTTGCACATTTCATCCCGGGGTATCTGATTGTAAAGTCCCTCACGGGGAATCTGGTTGTACATTCCATCACGGGGAATTTGGTTGTACATTTCATCATGGGGTATCTGATTGTAAAGTCCCTCATGGGGAATCTGGTTGTACATTCCATCACGAGGTATCTGGTTGAAAATATCTTTACAAGGAAGCTGATTAAAATTTTCTTCATGAGGAATCTGATGGTAATTCTCTTCACGAAGAAACTGACTGCAGATATCTTCAGGTGGTAAATATCCTTGAGGTTTAGAAATGCTAGGGAGCCGAGGATTAACCACCATATTTTCAGCTTCATTTCCATAATTCTTGTAAAACTGACAGCGATCTTGCATTGACAATAGTTCACTTTCTTTCACTTTGTTTATCTGAGATATATCTTTCTTGCCTTTCATTGGAACAATTTCACTTTTAGTTTTGTCTAACCTTGGCATCGATTTCTTTGAAAAATATTTTGGAGGTTTCAATAGGATTTTATCAAAAGATAAACTTTGTTTTTCCTGCATAGGTATTTCATCATATAAAATTGGAGTCATTTTAGACGATTTATTTTGTAATGGGTTTATTTCTATTCTCTGATAATGTTGAAATAGGTTATCTTTCAGTTGACCTCTAAAATCCTCCAATGAGGAAGAGGAAATAAATGATATTTCTTCCCTCAATTTAGAAAACGGTTCGGAAAAAGCTTTGAATAAAGGATATCTTTTAATAGATGGGTTTATATCTTCTTTAAAATAAATAGGATATTCATTACTGGAAGAAACTTCCTTTTTCTCTTTGAAAGAAGTTTCACCACGTGGGATTTTAGACGCTGACACTGATTTTTCTAACGGCTTTTTTCCTGAGGTAAAACTGCAAGTTTCAAGAAAAGGAATTTCATTATAAAATCCAGTGACATCACCTTTAAATTCAAAAATTGATGGTTCATCAGCAGTAGATTCTTGTTTCAAATGAGAATAATAAGTTTTTAGAGCATATTTTTGTATTCCGAGAAATGAATCTAGAGCATATTGGTACTCATGAGAGGATAGGGCATTCTCTAACTCTAGACCAAATGCCTTTTCTTCTTGATTCAAAATTTGGAATGAGTAGTTCTGATCGACAAATGCTTGCCTTCCAGTAAGGTTTTGATGCTTTACCTTTTCACTTATTCTTGGTTCTTTAGGATCTGTCTTTTCTGAAGAATATATATTTTTCTCTTTTAAAGGAATTTTATCATACATGACAAATTTAATCGCTTTATTTTTGGTATCAAGTTCTGAATATGATGTGTTGTCTGCATATATGGTATCTAGCTCCTGTTTGCCTTTTGAATCGATCGTTTCGTTAGTTTGGATGGAAAGATGAAACGGGGATTCTTTAAGTGATTCTTTATTTATGAAAATCTGTGATTTTTGTTTATTAAGGTTAGAGGCACTAGAATCAACTTGTTGATCAAGAATCAAATGAGGAATGTTATCATAAATTGTTGAAACCTCTTTCAAATAATTTTTCTTTTCTATAGGTATCTCATCATAATAATTATGTTTGGGTAGTGAAATATTTACTGATGATTCATAAAGAAATTCTGAATTATCTAGAAATGAATAATCTTTAACTTCTTTTTTCAATACATTTACTGTTTCTGGCGGTTCAGCATATTCTGGAGAACGAATTTCAGTTTTATTAGAAACTGAACCGCTCTTTTTGAGCTGAGGAAGATTATGAGAGTGTGAAAGAATTTGATAAATTATTCCAGAATCCTCTATTTTACTTGTAATTGATTGTATGTCTTGTAGACCAAAATCGGTCTTATCAACTTGGATACATTTTTTTTCTGATTTTTTCAAAACAGGAGCTTCTTTTTCTAGTTCCGAACCAAGCGAAGAATTCAACAAAATGTAAAAAGAATCCTTTTTATCTGGAATAGTAATATGAAAATCTCCCTTTTTTTCTTTTGAGAATATCAATGGTTTTATTGCATTATCAATATATTTGGATATTCTATTGCGTATTATTTGGGATAAACTCCTTTTCCTTGGAGATAATAGATTACTTTGGAAACTGGCTATATCATAAATACCTTCAACCACTTTATCTTCACTTTCAATTGTTTTAAAAATATCCGATTTTGTTTCTGAATATGTGTGTTCTTTTTTCATTATTATTGAATATTGATCTTCCGGAATAAAATAGATGTTTGAGTTTTCCTGTTTTAAAGAAGGCTTTATATCTAATATTTGATTTGAGCTTTCAATATTTTTATTGGCTTGTGGTTCAAGCAAATTTGTACTTGAAATACTGTATAACAAAATACCGGATTGATCTTTGTCTTTTATATCGGCAAAATCGTTTTGTATTCCTATAGACTGGGTATGTAATTCAGAATTGTTCAACATTTTCTGTCCAATACGTATGCCTTCGTCCGAAAAATATTTTTTCAGGATATTATTCATTTTATTCTGTTTTAGAAACTCGGTGGATGTACTTCGATCGACAGTCGTTCTAGGATGTTTGTAGTGTTTTTCAACAGCTATTTCCTCCACTTCAGTCTTCTTTAACGGTTTTCTAATGGGATGCTTACCTAACATTTGCGGATCATGATCGTCTCTTATAAATCTCTTGACTAATTCTCTGAAAATTTCAGGTTTTCCACGTTTCGAACGAGTATTAACATTCTTTTTATATTCAGATATAATATTTTCATTTTTGAAGAGAGTTTCTGATAATGGACCCTTCTTCTTGTTGTATATTTGAAACTTTTTGGCTTTGGCGGATGGTTTTTTAACTAAAAGTGTTTCTGATAATAGATCCGTCTCCTTATATCTTTCCAGGTTTGGCTTATTGGCTCTGATAAATGGTTTTTTAACTTGCTTTGTCATTTTTTGTTTAGATATTTTAAACACGTTGTCATGATTTGCCTGAAATTTGGGAATCACTTCATATTCTATATGGCGCTTAAAATTTTGTGGCTTAGAGTTTCGCTTTGATCGCGATCGACGAATAAAAGGAGTTTGAAAATGTACAGGTTCCTTACTTTTCTTTTTGGGGGATACTCTTTTTGAAAATATTCTTCTTGGGACAGGATTGTCAACTTTTAAAAGGGAATGAGAAGCATGGACTTTCCGAAACATTTTTGCCAACCTAACGAAAAATATTCAAAATATTGATATAATTTGGATTTAGTGATTAGATTTTGAATAGAAATATGAATTGAGACATTCAAAACTTTTGCGTAAATATTAGAATAATAGAGGGTTAGTAGCTAGCTCGTCGTTGGAATTGAAAATTGGTGTAAAAAGTGGTTAGGGAATCAATTGAAGCAGTTATATGAAATAATTTGATAAAAATATATGAATATTGTCTTTAGTGATTTTAAATTTAATATAGTAATGGAAAATATATTGTATATTAATGTGAACTATTTCTTTTTCAATAAAATGTTTGAGGAGAGGGAGGAATGGAAATGTGGGGTTTAAAATAGGGGAAGAATAAAAAAATTGTTCAAAAGCCATTGTTACCTTTCAAAATTATTATTTTAAAATTTTGACCAAAAGCATTTTTTAATTAAAAAAAATATATATTTAAGTCTTAAAAATATCCATCTCAATATTCTGAAAAAAAAAGTGTTCAGATTGAATATACAAAGTTCTTTTTGGTTTCTAAATCAAAAGAAGGAAGTGACAGTGAATCACTGAAACCTCGAGAATTAAATAAATCATTATTTGATATAGCTATATTGTTTCCAAATCAAATTTCATACAGCAAATGTTCTTCAAAAAAGGTTGTCTTTAATTGAAATGTAAAATATTTGAGGATACTTTGAAATATTTCTTCAGTTTCTACTATGTTCGAAAACATCTTGGGAGTGTCTGGTTCATAGTTGGTGAACCCTCTCAATGGAAGTTTAATCCAACAGACCGCCTCTAATGTTGATGAATTGAGCTGGTGGACTTTCCTCTTAAAGCCATAGGTTGATGGGCAGTATTATTTCTCTAAAAGATGCTTTCTTTGAGCTAGTCTTTTGATATTATATCTTTGGATTTTCTTTCTTAACTGTCCATGAACTCTTTTCCTGGTCTTCCCCCCCCCCCCCCCCAGACTTCCTTCTAATACCTCCCACCAGTAACACTGTTAACCACTCCGAGTGTCAGACCAAATGTTCAAACATGCTGACTTTTTTTCCTCTTGTCACTCGTCTGCAAAAGGTATTATCCCAACACGTTCAACTTTAAGACATCTTCATTATGTTATCTTTCAATCCCTGGTATATTACCATCAATCTGCTCCACATATCAAATATGAATATAGAAATATGTTTATGTTACTATATGGAAGCGTTTTCACACTATGGTTAATATTGGAAATAATTATCTATTTCTAAGTAAAATAATACATCAGATTTCTGGAGATAGGTTTCTATTTATTAATATAATCTCAAGCTTTCGGACATCTCTGCTCTTCTACAGCAGTACCTACAGCAGTACATGAAGCGAATAATAATAAATGCCGTTTATTATTCGCTTTCTGAAATGTATAGCTGAGCAGTCATTGTGCTTTGAATAAAAACTAAAGTGGTCCTACTTTCATAGCTGATGCCACCCCACACCATGAAGTCAGAGGTTCTCTCTGTATTCCTTTCCTTGATGTAGTCCTTTTGAGATCTTTCTTAATGCCTACGCCTAACAAGTATCCTGCTGTCATGAACATGCAAACTGAATCTGGATTTATCAGAAAAAATGACAGAATGCCATTATTGAGCCCAAAGACATCTCTCTTTACACTATCTGAGCATGTCACTCTGTAGTTGGTGGAGAGTGGAATTCCTAATAAAGGCCGGCGACTACGGAGTTTTGTTTCAATAAGACGGTTATTAATGGTGTTCAGAGATGGCCCAGATTCATTCTGCACATGTAGAACTGCTAGTGTCATTTGTACAGTTATTGTCCTGTCTGCTACAACCATCCTTCGAATCCTCCTATCCTCTTTCTCTGTTGTTGCTCTAGGGCAACCTGATCCAGAATTTCTTGAACTTTTCTCTTCCTCTGATCACTGAGATCATATTCTTACAACAGTATTTTGATATCAGTCTATTTTATAGCAATTTATCAAGTCGAAATTCCACCATGCCTGAGACATATGATTCTGCCTTGGGTAAAATCAGAAATCTGTTTCTATGACGTCTTTTTTCTGCCCTTGCGTATTCTACAGCTTAAATATGTTCTTGAGAATCTAAAAGAAAAAAGATAACTTTAATTAATCATACACTAAGAGGCTATTTAAATATATGTACCCTTTATGAATAAACAAAATATTTTATACACGTATCTTCTAGTTACTGTTTCAGAAAATTGATCATTTTTCTGAAAGGTGAAGCAATTTTTATGGCAAGTGTAATTTTAATATAAATTATCTGAATTAATCGGTTTCACCCAGGTTCTACTGGAGTAAATGTTTGCCAAACGAATATATTTTTAATAAATATGTATGATTAGAGCCTGCCCAGAAGTCCAACCCCTTCTCTATATGATGGGTGGGAGAAGCAGCACAAGTAAGGGACTGCCCTGTAGGGCGAGGTAAGGTGTCATGAACCCCAAGCTTCTACGGTAACTGTGAAAAGAGAACTCTGAAATATGGATGACTGATGGGGCAATGGCACCCCCTTCCCTTTCCATAGAGCAAAAAAATTCAGAAAAATATATTAGTATAATTAGAGATAATAATAACCAGAATTAGTAGTAGTATTGGTAGTAGTAGCAAAGGTTAGCTGCAGAATATCAATATATCATCATTATTATTTTCCTTATATATGTATATCTACAAAATACATTAATTAAATAGTTTAAAAAATGTTCTACTAGTATTGTTTTCAATGCATACACAATGATTTACTCAGAAAGATATGCTTAGATATACTGTAATAATGTTTTGAGAGATCTTATTCAGCTTGCTGCATTTAAAAAAAGTGAAGTTCTAATTTTCATTTTTCATATGTATGCCGCAGAAATATGCAATAGTGTAAACTTCCATGTTATTATGTTTTTATAGTGAAAATAAAAAGGGAAACCTGACTATGGTAACCAAATTTATATTTTCGAGGTGGCATCACATTTCAACATTGTATTCTTCGATCTAGGAGAAAACATAAAGGCTTTGTTGTCTGGCATTTGCTTTCATATGTACAGATTTTCTTAATTAATACGATCTGAGATCTGCCCCAGTCAGGGTTTTTGCCAGGATAAGAAGGATTTACTATTGGAAAACGCCTAATACCACATTTAAAACAAAATAGATTTCCTTTATGAAATCAAGGTTTCAAGAAGTATTGATCGGGACAGTTTTTCTCAGCATTAAATTCAAATGAAGATTCTTCTTTAGAGAAAAAAGGATTTTTACAGACACAAGTAGTTTGTTCCAATTTAGTACTTGATAGGTTTTTGAATTTTCTTTTTTCATATTCTTTTTTCTCAAGTGTTCTATACGGAGGTGAAAGATTTTGAAATGTCGGGCATACTCACGTGTATGCCTCAAATTTATCTAGATTTTCTTTGTAGGATGCATCGATGATATTAATATCCTTTTCAGTTTTGAGTTGGCAGCTTGGTGTAGCGTCTTGTTTTTCAGCCAGGGTGCTATCCAATTTACCAGGATGGTTAGAAATAGTTGGAAGACTTCCGTGTGACAATCGAGGTATAGGTGTGTTATCAAGAGAAGGTTCTACAGTTTGCGTTGGCTTCATTTTCACTTCTGCTTCTAAAGTTGGTAATGGTATTAAGTACGTCTGCGAAATTTTTTTATAATCTATTTCGATTGGCCTTGGTATTAAAGAAGGTGGAGTTTGTTGGGGCTTATTTTCTAAATAACTTGAAGAGATACTTGAGTTATCTACTATTTTTGGTAACCTTCATCTAAAGATCTTGAATATTTATTTTGCATCGGAATTTCACATTTTCCTCTTTCAACCATGTCATCATTACACTTTTGATAAATATCATATTTGACTTTAATATCGGATTCGCTTTTATATCGTAGACTATTTCTATATAAACCTGTTTGTATACTATTATAAATATATTCTCTAGCAGGATTATTGATGTAAATGTCATCTTGAGATCTCGGCTTGTAGATCTTTTCAGGGTGAATTCGATATAAGTATTCATCAAGAGAAACCTGATTTACAGTGTCTTCACTATGATTCTGATTGAATATTTCACCTTTTTGAATCATTTTAGAAATGGCTTTATCAGAAATATGACTGAAATATTCTTCTTGAGGGGTCTGACTGAATAATTCTTTATGGGGGTCTGATTGAAAATGTCTTTGTTATAAATATGACTAAAATATTCTTCTTGAGGGATCTGATAGCATAGGGTTTTATGGGGGGTCTGATTGAAGATGTCTTTATCAGAAATATGACTGAAATATTCTTTTTGGGGAGTTTGATAGAACAATTCTTCATGGGGGGTTTGATAGAATAATTCTTCATTGGAAATCTCTTTAGGTACGGCTTCAGATGAATAATAAATTTGCTGTTCATGAATTCTAGGAGATATAAAGGCCATATTATATTCATCTTTTTTAAACATGGAAACTTTCTCCTTGGATTATAAATACTATAGAATAAAGCGTTAGGAGAAAATAATTTTTAATAATCGACTATTAAAAATTATTTTCTCCTAACGCTTTATTCTATAATATTATATTCATCTCCATAGTTTTGATAGACCTGATAAGTATCAAGCAATGACAATGGTTTACTTTCTTGCACTTTGAACATTTGCGGTATATCTTTCTGGTCTTTTATCTTATCCAAATTGCTTTGAATATTTTCAGAGGTTTTGGTTATTTGATATGTTGAAAAACGTTTTGAGGATCTCAGTAAAACTTTCTCAAAAGATAAACTTGGTTTTTCTTGTATAGGTATTTCATCATATAAAATTGGAAGTCTTCTAGAAAATTTTCTTATATGTGGTCTTGTAAATATTTTCTGAACGTATTCAACTTCTTTCTCTTTTAATTGCTTTTTTAACGTTCTTCTTTTCTACTATTAGGTTGTTCAATTTGTAAAGGGGTTCTGAAGGCTTCTTAAGAGGAGGGTATTCTTTATCAGGTGTTATTTCTCCTTTGGAATAAATAGGATATATTCTCCTGAATGAAAATTATTTTTTCTGTTCGGAAGATGTTCGGCAATGGGTGATTTTAAACGCCAATTGTGGTTTTCCTGTAGCGTTTAACGAGGTACAATTTTCAAGTAAAGGAATTTCATCATATATATTATCGAAATAATTTTTAACTTCTTTCATTGGTGATTCATCAGCAATTACTTCTAGTTTCGAATAAAGATAATAAGAGTTTCTATCGTTTAGCCTTATTAGAGGCGAATCTTGAGAAGTTTGATCATTATTTGCAATTAGAGAATCATTTATATTTAGACCAAGTTTCTGTTTTCCTTGATTAGAAATTTTATATGTGTATTTTTCGTTGACATCATTTTCAATTTCAGTAGAAACAGGAAGAATTATTTTTTCAGTGATATCTGACTCCTTAAAATCTTTTATTTCTGGCAATTCAATAAGTTTCTCTTTTAAACTCAGAATCAGTTTTAGCGTCTCTATATTATGTATATACCTCTTCTTTATGATTTGATTCAATCTCGATTGTCTGAATTGGAACCTGATTGTGGAATTGTTAATTAATAATATTTTGTGAATCTTTTCTATGCGGTTCTTGCTTATTGAGATTATGCACGTAATACACTCTTTCTTTAAAAAGATCAAAACTAATCTCATTATAATTAGATCATCCTTATAACTTTTTAGAACTTTTGAAGAAATATCTTTGTCTGCAGGTATCAAATCATATATATTATGTTCTGATTTATTACTACCTACAGGAGTTTCTTCTAAAAATGACTGATCTTCAATTTCATTTTTAAATACAGTTTCCGGTTTTGGCGATTTGATGTATTCTGTAGAAAATGTTGTATTAATTTTAATAGCTAAAGCGCTCTGTGTGTATTCAAAAAGATTATTAGATGTTAAAAATTTCGATACATTATTCCAGATGTTGCTTTTTTACCTGTTGGAAAAGCTATATCCTGGACAATTGAACCACTTTTATCAGATAGGGCGAATGTTCTTTCAGACCTTTTTAAAATTGGCATTCCCTGATCGTTTCCCGATCCATTCCCTGAATTTATATGTAGAATCTTCGCTATACGAATAATAATAAGGATAATATCCACTTTTATCTTCTCGTATATCTTTGGGAAATAATAATGGCATGAAAGCATTTTCAATATTTTTTGAGATTCTATTGCGTATTATTTCAGATATGCTCTTCATTCTTAGCGGTAAAGGAATACTTTGGATACTGGCTATATCATAAATACATTCAATCTCTTCGTTTTCTGAATTTTCATAACCGTCTGGTTCATTTTTTGAAAGTTCTTTTCGAATTTCTTTCGAATATTTAGCTTCTGGAATAAAATATATATTTGAGCTTTCCTTTTTAAATAAATTTTCGGAGTTCTCAATACCTTTACTAATATGTGGTTTAAGCAAATTTATACTTGAAATGGTATACAGCAAAACACCGGACCGCCCATCGTCTTTTATATCATAAACATTTTTTTTGTATTCCTATTGACTTGGTTTTAATTCGAGATTTGGTTAACCTTTTCTTACTCTTGCGTATATCTTCATTTGAAACTGATTTTTTCGTGTTAGAAACTCGATAGATGTATTTTGATCGACTGAAGTTTTGCGATGTTTGTTACGCCTCATTACAATAATTTGCTCATCTTGACTTTTCACTGGAGGTTTCCTGCTAGGATAATCACCCTCCATTATAGGAAGATTATCGCTCAGTATGAAATTCTTGAGTATTTTTCTGAAGAGTTCAGGTTTTTTACGTTCCAACCCAGCATCAACATATTTTATATATTCAGATAATATATTTTCATCTTTTAAAAAAGTTTTGAGTGATTTGTCTTTCTCTCTATCATATCTTCCAATTTTCAACTTACTGGCTTGAATAGGTGGTTTCTCAACTTCTTTTGTTGCTTTAGATTTTGATTTAGTTTTTTCAAACACACGGTCATGATGTAACTTGGGATATTTTTGCTCTGCCAAATGACGTTTTACTTTGCGAGACTCATTTTCGTGCTTAGAACTGCGCCTCGATTCCTTTTGACGGTCTACATAAGCTGATTGCTCTACAGGTTCCTTGCTTTTATTTTTTATAGAATCTCTTTTTGAAGATTTTTACGGAAAGATTTTCTTTTTTCTTTGAGATTTTTTACATCTAAAAGTGAATGAGCAAAAAGGACTAAGTGAGGCATCATTATCCACCAAAAGAATAATTTTCAACTTTTAAAAATCATTCGGATCTATTCATTTGATTTTCCTATGAAATAAGTGAATGGAAACTTTTTATTTCATCTCAGAATATAGGGAACTATTTATGACTCTCTTTAGTGACTCTAAAAATTAATTTATGAATATGGATAGATATCAAATGAGGTATATTAAATCAAAAATAGATATGAATTCTTTAAACATTTGTTCGATGTGGGTTTATAATTCTTATATAAAAACATTGTATTTGGCTATCAACTTTTCTATGGCTATATAATGTTTTAGGAAGTGGAGTGAATGGTACGACTAGAAAGGGGTTTAATTTTTTATGAGGGAGAAATAAAAAAAAAAGACTGAAACCATTGTTAATTTTCTTAAAGGCATTTTAACCAAATTCTTTTTTTATTTTCTAAAGAAAATATCTGAAACATTGAAAATCCCTTTAACCCTTTTTCATGGGATGAACGCTATCTTTTGTCAAAAATATAAATTGAAAAAAAAAGGCTTATAAAAGATAGCGTTTACCTTCAACGAGGCATTTTGCAAGTTGATCAGAGATTGCAAACAGCCAAAATATTGACTCGCTATTTGTATCTAAAGATACTGAATCAATATTTATTACTGAAGAAAGGAATCTTGATATTCTAAAAGATCATGTCTAACCTTATTTGACTTTCTCCTTTGTTTCAAATATTTGACCATTGAAATTTAAAGATCAATATAATGCTCTCTTGAAAATATTGAAAACATTTTAAATGTTTGTTAAATGTTGTGTTGTAATTATCTTGATTGGTATATTGATCAACTTTGTTAATTTATGGGTGCCTTTATTTTGAATGCAAAAACAAATATATGTATTTCATCGCGTTGTAAATTTCATAAACTATTTCAAATAATCAACTACTACCCTCGAAGTTTACACATATTACAAGACAAGGTGATGGACAATTGGCACATGTTCAACCACAATAGTGATGGTATCAGCAAGGTATCAGTGAATATTTCTTTAAAAAATAGCCACTTCGGCCAGAGGAGTCTTATTTTTTCAACGTTTCAATAAAATATTTTGTCTTCGTCAGGAGAAATAAAAATAAAGCATTTGGCGAGAGAACAATTCGTAATGCCTTGTCAAATGCTTTATTTTTTTATTCCTTCTGACGAAGACAAAAGAATTTGTTGAAACGTTGAGAAAATAAAAACTTCAACTGGCCGAAGTATCTATTTCTAAAGAACAAAGAATGCCAGCCAGGTATGCTCTTTCTTCAAGATATCAGTGAATAGTTAAAGTAAATGTATGGAAGAATTATTCAAACAAGTTTGATGGGCTCAGGTCCATTTGTGCGTAAGGTTGTTTATGAATATTTAATTTAAAATGTATATATTTGGAAGAAAAGCCTGGGAAAATTTCTTTAACTCGGAAGCTTTCTTGATAATGGTAATAAATTAGAAAATAAACTTTTTGTGAAGTAGTTTATTACGTATTCACAATTATATATACATCAAATTGACGAAGGTTATTTTCCCGATATTATCTTCAAGCTTATAAAAGGTTGTCTCAGATTGTAATAAATGGTCTGGAAGAGCTATTAATCTCTTTTCGTATTGTATTCTTGAAAATGATCAAAATTTGTCATCGCCCTTTCTCTATTTGTCTTTCAAATTTACATCCTCTTCCTATATTCTTTGTTTATATTATATATTAAGAATTGTAATTTTCGAAAGTATTCGAATTAATAATTCACGTATTTCAAAATAATGAAATTTATAATTTTCAAAAATTTATATATCAATATATCTTCAAATATTTCAATTTGGTGATGTTTTAATCAATGCCTAATTGATATCATAAAATGTTACCATGGATAATATTTTCGTGAGTGGCAATAAATATTAAAATGCTGACCCTTTAGAATACAAATTTTACCTTAAATTACCCTCTTTATATGACCATTTAAAATTTGCCTCTAGATGATTATTTTGAAAAATTGATTTTTTCCGTTTGAACATTCATTCTAGTCGCTAGTGGCTAAAGTATGTCCAGCATCTTAAACTACTTGTTTATAAATAAATCTATGAATACTGGCTTCATTAAAAAATCATTTGATTGGCTGATATATTGAAAATATTCCATAATTACCTATTCTTTTTTTAAATTGCTATATGATTAACAATCTCATCACATGTTTGATAATACGTCAATTATTTGGATATAGACAGAATGAAAATTTAAGATTTTTTTTGCCATTTAAAAATATAATAGATTGAAATAATATCATCTAAGCTAATTTTGTAGCTTGATAATTATTATAATCAAGTTGGAGATTGTGCAAAAAATATACTCATAACTTTGAAATAAAAGCTCATAGAAGATCAAAGATAAATAAATGCATAAAGAAAAAACCAATATCCATTATTTATTCGCAAATTATTAAATTTAAAGCATCAAAATTTGAATTCTTAGCTGATGACTATCCTAAAGATGCACCTTTTCAAAATATATTGACTTCCATTTATAAAAATGAAATCCGTGTTGCTAAAAAAATCTATCAATTTTAAAATATAGGCAAACTAACTAATCAATCTTTAAATTATTTATATCATTACTATCATTTCTTAAATTAGCACCATATTATATATAATAGAGAATGGGCTTTGAGAAAATTAAAAATATCTTAAGCAATTAGATTTGAAATCAGGTTTGGTCTACACCTCTGATTTTGGAATTCATAAAAAGGTGAATATTTGAATAAGAGAGGATTCTAATTGAATTAAATATTAAAGGTTTATCTACTAAGTTCATATACAATCTTCCAAATTTATATGTAAAATATCTAAGAAAATTTGCCATCTATTTTGATAATCAAGATCTTAATCAAGATAAGCAAGAAAGTAAACAATCTTCGTTCAACTTGTCTAAAATCAGTATCCAACTTAACTTGCACAACTTTTTGGCGACAATTCAATCATATGTGTATCCAAAATATACAAACAAGAATTAAGATTATGGGAGTGCTGAAATAATCAATCCGTAGGCTTGTGCCAGAGTTGAAATGCTGATTAATAGTCCTCTAGTGCCTTTACATGCATCAGAATATCTTCACAATATATATTTTACAAGAAAAATCTTTCCTAAGTGACTCTAGTCCACGTCACTTTGATTCATGTTGTTACCAGCCTAGAAAATAAGTTAGAAAATTATATTAGTTGAAATTTAAACATCTTGCCTATAATTCAAGGTCAAATTTGAAAACCTCTCTAGCTATCTTCTTTGGAAACTAAATCCTTTCTATGTCTCGAATCAGGTTCTTTTGCGTGATTTGAATCGTGTATGGAAAATTATCAAAATAGTATAATGTGTTAGAAAACATGGATAATCCCAAAACTGAACCGTGTACTTACTGTCCTAATGACATTTTGGAAGGTGTTTCATTTTCTTTCAAACCTAATTTGTCATCAAATTGTCTCAAAGCCTGTTCTTCTATGGTATACGATAGATGCCTTAACTTTGATTCATGTTTTGAAAACTCTAGAAATGAAATGGGAGAAGAAAACTTGATTAATGCTATAATAGAGGCTTTTCTAATTATTATTCTAATGCATTTATAAATCCTTTAATGCAAAGTGTAAAACAAGAAAATTCTAAATATTCATCGAATCTACATTATTGTTCATCTCAAATTGGAATTAGACCCTTTCTAACTAAAACCTATGGAACTCTAGTTACAAAACCATTCGAAATCAGGAAATCTTCGGATATTGAGCTTGCATATGATGAAATACCTTCTTGTGACATTTGCTGTTCTGATATAAATTGCTACCAAAAAGATAAAATTCAAGGATAAAAGAATGTCAAACAATGAATTCAGGACTTCAATTAATTTCTTGGCTTTCACCTAATTCTGTGCCTCACTACAGTAGGACTCAGAATTCCTTTAGCAACTTGAGCTGTGGCTGCCCATCTCATGATCCATTCCACGAATCACAACAATATTTTTCAAATTCTCCTCCACTTTGTACTTGTGAACATCATGGAAATGAGAATTACTTATCCATGTTTCAACAAGAATCATGCAAACTACCTAAATCAAATTTATATTCTGAAACTAGCACATACAAAAAGCACCAACCAAATCTATGCCAGCATTCCCAAAAAATTCCATACAATTCTCTTCATCCAAAATCATCCAAACTATTGCAACTAAGTACATATAATCATCCTCCCACGTATCAAAACACTTATTTTCCACACAGTGAGCAAGGTCAGTTAATGATAAACCAACGACCTCAACAACGTTCTTACAAAAGCGTTCAACTCGCATCAATAAATCTGTGTGACCCAGAGTTACAATTACAGTTAGATCCCCACATGATGAGCATGAATGTCAATTTTCTGTCACGTCCAAGTTTCCCTTCACTCCACGCCGAAGAGCTGAGCGATGATGATCATCACGAAGACTATCCCACTGAATCGCCCATTTCGCAGGCTCCCTACTCGCACACGGTCTGCCAGAATCATGTACCAGATATTGAGCCATTCCCAAAGCGACGATATTGCTGTGAGGACATGAACATCTTCCACAAGCCGCTACAGCTGCGCTTGGATCGAAGGCCACAAATAGATTAGAGACGATCTTTTTTGCTATTTGTCATTTAGAAAGTATAATTGACATTTTCTCAATTTTCTAAAATATTAAATTTTACGAAATGCAACAACAATTACATCTTGATTTGACATAATATTTAGCGTTCAGAGAGTATATATATTACAATTATGGACAAAACTTAAGGAATTTTAATATTTTGATGTCGACTGTTCTCTTTATTTATTTATTTTTTTTAAAGAGAGAAGCAATTTAGTTCATACTTGATTATCTCGTGTGTCTTCAAGAAAGATGTATCAAATATCTTTCAGAGTTATTGTGTGTATCCCGGTATACATGCCAAAAGATACAACTTCCTTAAGTTTTGTCCATAAGTGTATATAGAATATTCTGTTGATTTAAGCGCATACTTCAATGAATTTTCAATCTATATAAACTTTAACGGTAATCCAGCCAAATGCATCTTCTTTTTTATAAAAATTCATTTTATTCATGAATAGTTTTACGAAACTTTAGGAAATTCATTTATTATATATATATATTTTTTATCAGATTCAATAATTACTTTGCTATAGTAGAATGTCTCCATTCGTTCACATAATAGGTGTTTGGGTTGTTGGCCTTCAAGAGATGAATGAGGTGCAGATAGAATTAGAAGGGTAATGTTAGGACAGCACCAGTTCTATCCTCTTGTTTCAAATGTTACCATTATGATGTATTCTAGTGAAGATCGCTCAAAGAGTACAATTAGCTCATAGTTTTATCCTCTACAATACAAAAGAGAAAGTTTAGGTAAAGGACAGGACATCGGCATGATTGGGCCACAGACACAAGTGGAGTCAGACAGACAATGTCAGGATACAGACATGGCAGGCACTGTACTGACGCTTACATGCCTCAGTCTTATGAAAGGGGGTCACTTTGCTGCGGATCCCTCTCTACAGAAACCCTCCAGGCTTAAATATGTTCGTCACCAGTAATTTTGTCTTTTACAAATGCCTTTAAGCAATTATATATTAAGTCCATCAAATCATCGTCCTCCCAACACTAAAATAAATATAATAAATTTCATGAAAACATGCGCACTCAAGGAATTTTATAATAATTCAAGGGATTCTATAAAGGTTATAAGATATGCTAAGATTCATGATTTGGAAAAATAATCCTTTTTTGTGTTACTTTGGTAATTATCTTTCTTATCTAATGTGTGGGGTTCTTTTATTTTTTAGGATCGAAAATATTTCTATAGTATTGTGTTAACTTCATTATAAGTTCAAATAAACAAGCTTATATCATATTAATTTTACATAAATATTTTAGAGTAAAAATATTTGAGTTCCTGTGTAAGATTTAGCATAGATAAAAGAATCAACAAGATATATAGAAAAAGATATTTGAAAACATTTAAAATATTTTCAAAGGAGCCCTAAAGATGGCAGCACTTACCTTGCCTATAAAGGATGAAACCTAAATGAGGTTTTTATATTTTGCATTATATCGAATTGAGACAATGATGATATCTCTTTTTGTTTAATATGATAGAAATTACAAGACGTGAAGAAGAGTGTCTTTCATTTATGAACATTTGAATAAGATTTAGAATAAGACGCCCTTCTACGGGTATACTACAAGGGTCACTCCAAATGTTTTTGCAATAGCTTATTTTTATTAAAGCTTCAACTTTCAAATTTTCAGAGTTTCTCAACGTATTCACCCTTAACACTTATACAAGATTTCATCCGTGAAAACCAATTATCGAAGCACTTACACAAGTCATCTTCGGGGATGGAATTTATGGAATTGATAAAGGCTTGCAGTGCTCAATACTCATCAGTGTCAAATTTTTATCCCTTTCAACAATAACTTAACTTTTGGAAGTAAAAATGTCACAAGGTGCTAGGTCTGCTGAATATGGTGGATAAGTGACTAATTGGACACCAGACTTGGCTAAAAAGTCTAATGTTTGGGCTGAGGTGTGGGGTCTTCTATTGTCATGGTGAAGAAGGACTCCTCTAAGTTGAGCTCTTGGTCTGTTTTGCTTGATTTTTTTCAAATAATGCTGGAAGGCATGTTGTGTATACCAGTCACTATTAACTGTCTTTCGATATTCTAACTCCACAATATCAATGAAACCACTTTTTCTGAAAAAAAAAAAAAACAAAAAACAAGTGACCACTTGTTTTCGAACACTTCTAGCTCTGCGAAATTTCTTAGGAGGAGGTGATTTTGAAGAGCACCAATAAGAAGATTACCGTTTGGTTTCTGGATCAAAATTGTAAATCCAAGTTTCGCTTGACCTGCAATAAAGTTAAAAACAGCTTTTGATTTGCTTTCATAAAATTTTCAACATGAAATTACACTATTTAACGCGACCAAGTGTTTGGTCCTCAGTCAAGCTGTGAGGTACCCATCTACTAATAAGTTTTCTGTATTTTAAATGATCATTAATGACGGTGTTGATTGCTGCCGATTCAATGCCCACACTTTTCTATAACTGCTGATACGTAATTCCTCGATCTTCTCTAAGTAAAAATCTTACCAGCTCAATTTTTTCTTGGGTCACTGCTGTTGGTGGTCGACCTGAACGAGGTTCATCTTCATGATTGGTTTTTCCAAATTTAAATTCATTCAACCAATAAAAACTGTTCTAATAGATTGTTTTACACTTTGCATTAAAGGATTTATAAATGCATTAGAATAATAATTTGAATAACCTCTATTAGCATTAATCAAGTTTTCTTCTCCCATTTCATTTCTAGAGTTTTCAAAACATGAATCAAAGTTAAGGCATCTATCGTATACCATAGAAGAACAGGCTTTGAGACAATTTGATGACAAATTAGGTTTGAAAGAAAATGAAATACCTTCCAAAATGTCATTAGGACAATATTGATTGTCTTTAATCGATATTTAATGGGATTATTTAGGATATAAATTACTATCATAATCATAAAGATCATGGCGCGTGAACTTTCTCTAGTCAACGCCATTGTGCTGTCGCGCCCTCTATGAGTCATTGTTGTTACTATTTAATGAAAATGTTAATGTTGGGTATAAAATTCATGTAGATTTTAATGGTATAATTTATATTTTAATATTTAGATTATTTAATATTGATTACAAAAACCTTTGGAGTGACCTTTCTATATCAAAGAATTACAGGTAGTAATTCTTGTACAATCTTTTATATGTACCAACAAAATCACCTCTCTCTTTAATCGTACATCAGAACGATGCATCATACTAGTAAGAAACTTAACTAATGATGACATAGAATGTGCCACAATACCAGTTTTGGCAAATTTAGACAAAAAAAAAACATGGTATTCAGGTTGGTTTTTTGATCTGAATTTTCCAAAACTGAGGTTGTAGCTCATTTTTTTGTCATCACTAGTAAATGTTTCTACTAAGGTGGAGTACAGTGGATCGTTTTAATGCAAAATTAAAGAGAGAGATGCCTTTTTCGGTACATGAATATCTACTTCCCGAAACTTTATGTTGGAATCCTTTATAATTGAAATAAATTCCTCTCCCCACATCTTGTGATTTATCTTCTATTTAGCATTATCTTGAAACACTTGCTACTTGAGATATGACGAGTGTTTATGGAATATTGAGCATTACAATAACACATATCTACTGAAAAATTAATTGAGCGATGTTGATATTTGCTGTTATGTATCTCTCCACTTTTTAAAAGCCAGAAAAAGATTAAGGTATATAAAGCGCAGTTAATTAAAAATTAGAATAATTCAACGACAAGAATAATTAGTAATATAGAGGGAAAAAATAAATGAATGCATATGCTCCTAAGCTTCCCACTTGATATTTTCAAGGAATAAGTGCTATATGAAGTCTCTTTAGACATATCTGAAACACCGATTTCTAGGCCTGTTTTGGGGCACACCAAATATTTACTTTGTCACACATACAGCTTTATTAAGACCTCCGGTCTTATACAGATTCACGGCAGGAAGGAAACTTTGTCTTATAAATAAAAAAATAAGAAATATGATCTTAAAAAAACAAACGAGAGAAGCCTAGTACAGAAACCAATAAAAAAAAAACACTGATGAAAGAAACAACCTGTAGTAAGACAACCCGCCTTTTAAAGGTGAAAATGGAGCAGTTTCTCAAATAGTTATTCAGGGCTTCAAGAACATTTTGACAGTTTAATTCCAAATAGTTGCCTTGGTGCTTAAATGGTTGATCTTAAAGTTGACGAGTGTTATAAACCGTTGGGTTTTCGACAGCTATGATCCGGGATTGAATCCCGCATATTAGGCACTTTTTCTATTAAAAAAAAATTGTTTCAAAGGCTCCCGACTCTTGTAAAAGTCCAACTTCACCAGTGAGTGTAAGTAACACCAAACGAGGCTCTCTGACATTTTATTTTTGCAGTAAGGTCAGTAGAAATTGTTTTATTTGTGAAAGAAAAACATACGCGTCAAAATGTTTCAATTTCTGATAAGGGAGCTTTATGGACCAAATATCAGGTCGATGGTGGCTCTCGAGTGACAGAAGTGGGAAATAAAATTGACTTGAGATTTTATTTTTTACGTACCAATTAAAATGACATAACATGTGTAGGCTTGATGATAATAAATAATTATAAAAGTAAGAAATTTATACTATTGGAATAAAAATATATAATATTTAAATTTATTATACAGTGTGTGTGTGGACCCTCGGTTTGCGAGCATAATCCGTTCCAGAGCCATGCTCGTACTCCAAAACGCTCGTAGTGCGAAACTAATTTCTTATTTTTAATAATTGAAACTCGGGCAATTCTTCTTGCTACGAACAATTGCACAGTTTCCCACATTTTACATATTTCCCGAATCTGATCTGAAGGGAGGGATCCCAGTGAATTTTCCTCCATCACGATTACGGGCAACCATCACGAGTTGCTCGTAATGCGAAATTTCACTCGTAATCCGAGGTAAAATTTTTCAAAAAATTTTGCTCGTACTGCGAAAAGCTCGTACTCCAAGGTGCTCGTAAACCGAGGGTCCACTGTATATATATTATAATCTATATATATATAAAAATGAATGTATGTGTGTCTGTTTGTTTGTTTGTCCTTTATGCCTGACCAAACCACTCATTGGATCGCCATGAAACTTTGGGAAGTTATTTAGTATAGTACTGGGAAGGTTTCTAGCAAATAAAATTTTTGAAATAACTTTTCGCCTAGAAATAATCAAGATAAATATTCTAATTTATCTGTTATAATTCAACAATCTGCTCTAAATATTATCATGATGATACGATGATTTTGTAATGTAGAAAATTAGGAAAGACAAAATTCAGGATGACACGGCAATTTATTTGAGACAAGAATAATGATACAATTCAAAGGCAAGATACTATTCCTTTAACTTCCAATTACCGAGGGAACCAATTAATATTGATTTTATTCAACTTATCGAGTATTTTTCAAGGGACCGGGAAAAAATGTTCACTTTATCGAGAGATTCATTAAACAAACATTTACTCGGGTAAAACCCGGGCGAAGCCGGGTACATCCATACAAGAATAATGATACAATTCCAAGGCAAGATACTATTCCTTTAACTTCCAATTACCGAGGGAACCAATTAATATTGATTTTATTCAACTTATCGAGTATTTTTCAAGGGACCGGGAAAAAATGTTCACTTTATCGAGAGATTCGTTAAACAAACCTTTACTCGGGTAAAACCCGGGCGACGCCGGGTACATCCATACAAGAATAATGATACAATTCCAAGGCAAGATACTATTCCTTTAACTTCCAATTACCGAGGGAACCAATTAATATTGATTTTATTCAACTTATCGAGTATTTTTCAAGGGACCGGGAAAAAATGTTCACTTTATCGAGAGATTCGTTAGACAAACTTTTACTCGGGTAAAACCCGGGCGAAGCCGGGTACGTCCGCTAGTTTATATAATATATACTACTGACACAATAGGATGTTAAAATTTGGTACGAAAATCCTCTCAAAATAAAGGGAGAATATAAAGAAATTATCTTTCTAAACGCAATAGCCCGGACCTTCCTAATGAATTGGACCAACTAAGCGAGGAAGACCAACGAACGTTCAATCCACATTCTCCTTCAATAATAAATGGATTTTTAAGAACAAGAATGGAAGATATGTTTTCTAATACAAGTGATCACTTTCGTCTCTTTTTCCCTTTGGGCATTCCAAAATACTTCCGCCCTGACTTTTACAATGTGCAATTCGTTACTGGATATGGAAATTTCGGAGATTTTCTGTTTCGAATAGGAGCCATAGACGATACGGGATGTTTATGTGGAAAGAGAAAGCAGGATTCCAGTCATCTGCTTCTTGAGTGCCCAATCTTCCAGAGCTACAGAAACCGGGAAAACATCGAATGCAAGGATCTTTTTATGTTTGTAAATAGTAGGGACTCGTATTTTAAATTTAGAAAATTCTGTAAATATATCTATGATTTTCTCTCTTGGTTAAAAAAACCTTAATTACTACCTATCTGTATATTTTTGGTTTGTTTATTTTGTTGGTTGTGATGTAAAATCAAGAATGATTTTAATGTCCTCTTTCTTATCTTTTCAAATCTTGTAATTATTTAATTTTTTTTTTGTAATATAGTATCTGAATTTAGTGTTGTTATTGACGCAAGCATCCCTTGTAGGGATATCGCGTCTGATTTGATAAATAAATAAATAAATATATGGTTTTTGGATACAGCTATTGGGTTTGTTGGTGGCCCCTTGTCCTTGAATTTTGAATTGGCTCATTGTCCTTGAATTTGGTGGTGGCCCCTTGTCCTTGATTTTGATGGTGGCCCCTTGTCGTTGAATTAGGAAATTACCCCTTGTCCTTGTATTTTGAAATGGCCTCTTGTCCTTGAAATTGGCGGTGGCCCCTTGTCCTTAATTTTTAAAATGGCCCCTTGTCCTTGAATTTGATGGTGGCCTCTTGTCCTTGAATTTTGAAATGGCCCCTTGTCCTTGAATTTGGCGGTGGCCCTTTCTCCTTAAATTTTTAAATGGCCCCTTGCCCTTGAATTTGATGGTGGCCCCTTGTCCTTGAATTTGGCGGTGGCCCCTTGTCCTTGAATTTGGAAATGGCCCTTTGTCCATGAATTTTGAAATGGCACCTTGTCCTTGAATTTGATGGTGGCCTCTTTTCCTTGAATTTTGAAATGGCCCCTTGTCCTTGAATTTGATGGTGGCCTCTTGTCCTTGATTTTTGAAATGGCCCCTTGTTCTTGAATTTGATGGTGGCTTCTTATCCTTGAATTTTGAAATGGCCCCTTGTCCTTGAATTTGATGGTGACCTCTTGTCCTTGAATTAGGAAATGGCCCTTTGTCCTTGAATTTTGAAATGGCCTCTTGTCCTTGAATTTGGTGGTGGCCTCTTGTCTTTGAATTTTGAAATGGCCCCATGTCCTTGAATTTGGTGGTAGCAAGTGATGAACGAATGTTTGTTATATTTTACCTCTTCTCTAAATATTATCGTCCCCCGCGGCTTTTAATTTCACTTAGATACCTCTAATTGCTCAATGACAGCAGATACCATATTTTATTTTTTCCTTTTTTTCTGTAATTTAAATAAAATATTTTTTCAAATGCATTTTTAACCTTTAATTGTTTAGTTAATTTTTATTCATGAATTTAAAATCCTTAGAATCAAATGATCACTGGGAATTTGGCCTTAAATAGACGGAAGCCTCCTCGCGGCTGATAGGTCAATGTAAGGAATGTAACCTAACACTTGTGAAGAAATATATAAATTTGTTAATTCCTGGCCACTCCGACCACCCAGAAAGTCTGAATAATTGTACGCAGGCATTGTTAATTATACTGAGCGAGTGATCAATTGATCACAAAAATTGAGAGGCAATTTGGAAATTTGTCCATTTCCGGCCACCCTGACAACCCAGAAGTCTGAAAATTTTCAAATTGCACTGTCATCGGGTTCTGAAAAGTTTACCAAATTTCACATTCCTACGTGCTCTCTAAAAGTATATTAAAAATCTTTTACAAGATTTGTGTACAGACAGAGAGACGGACGGACACACTCGGAAGCAAGGTAAATTAAAGCTTTAAAAAAATGAATATATATACGTAAAATTTGTGTAATTAAAATGTATATTTAGAGAGATTAGGCTCTGTAGAAGAGCAATCTCCGTAACTAAATAGAATCACCTAAACTAAGAGAAAGTTTGCAATAAAGGAAACAAATATTGATTGATATAGGATTATTTCATTAAAAGAATTTCTAAACAAAGCAAAGGTAGACGATTTTCATATTTTTCTTTTAAATTTCAAATTCTGACTCTTTCGATTTAAAAAATAAAATTGTTTTATTTTTCAAATATTGCGTGTGTGTGTGTGTGTGCGAAGGTTTCCATTTAAAAATTTGCCATCGACATTTTATTTTCTGCTGGGAAGGTTTTATGAAAATATATTCGTCGCGGCAATTTTTTTCTTATAGAATATTTTGTGCATGTGTCTTATTTCCTTTTTAAATGTACATTTTTTATAAATGTATTTTTTTCTGATTTCATTTTTACCACAATATGTTCTACACCCCAAAAAAACATCGTAACATCGAAAACATGTGATTATTGTTGAATAAATATGTTCTAATAAATTAATAAAAATGAAAAATTAAACGAGATGAAACTAAACATTTGCAGCATAATATATTCCGTATCAATATATATGTGGCGATTTGGGAAGCAGTTGTGGCAAGAGGTAAGGACGCATACAGGAGGTAGGATCAAAGAGAAAAAAACAATGAAGAGTAGGTCAAAAAAGAAAGTGAATGCCTTAGGACCACCCTGGGAACAACTGCCGTGAAGTAGACCTCAGAGCAAACTGTTCCCTCATCATTATATCCAGGTGCTTTTAAACCATTCTCAGAAGGTTAAAGTGACCGCAGGGGTGGTGACCCCAGTTTCCCGAAATGTCTATGTTTAGAAGTAAGGACATTTGGACAATTTGTCCTTGAATTTTATGGTAGCCCCTTGTCCTTAAATTTGGGTATGGCCCCTTGTCCTTGAATTTGGCGGTGACCCTTGTCCTTGAATTTTGAAATGGCCCCTTGTCCTCGAATTTAGCAGTGCCCCTTGTCCTTGGATTTTGAAATGGCCCCTTGTCCTTAAATTTGGCGGTGGCCCCTTGTCCTTAAATTTTTTAATGGCCCCTTGTCCTTGAATTTGATGGTGGCCCCTTGTCCTTGAATTTGGCGGTAGCCCATTTATTTATTTATTTATTTAGTAACATCATGAAACGCGATGTCCCAAACTCAGGGACATTTGTGTCGATACCTCTCTCTACATCACCACAAATCGGCTATATACAATCCTGTTCAATTCATTATTTTACATAATTAACCAAAGAAAATTGTCCGAAGAGAAAAACAAAAAACAAAGCAAGCATCGCAATCTTTTCCTTCTAAGTTTCCCTCTCCCTTTTCCATTTCAAAAGAAAGTTGTAAATAAATTTGCAAAATTGATCAAAACTTTTACACCTCTCTTTATCGTCTACAAATTCATCAAGCTGTCCAATACGACCAAACTTGTTTTCCTTATAAACCCGGAAAATTGGGCAATTCATTAGTAAATGTTTCGAGTCCTGAATTTCACCTCCGCAGAAGCATCCCGGTTCCTTCACCGCGCCGATAGTTGACAAAAATTTCCCAACATTACCATGATCTGTAATGAATTGGATATTATAAAAATTTGGACGGAAAAATCTTGGGATTCCAGACACGAAAAAGCTTCTGAAAATTTCATTAGTATTATCAAAAATTTCTTTCATTTTTGCGTGTAGAATGATTTGACTATACTTGGAGCATGGGGTTCGTAAGCAATTAGATCTTCAGTGGACAGATGAGCTGGATCATATTTGATTATTCTAGATGAATTTTGAAATGGCCCCTTGTCCTTGAATTTGTGGTGGCCTCTTGTCCTTGAATTTTGAAATGGCCCCTTGTCCTTGAATTTGGCGGTGGCCCCTTGTCCTTACATTTGGCGGTGGCCTTTTGTCCTTACATTTGGTGGTGGCCCCTTGTCCTTGAATTTGGCGGTGGCCCCTTGTCCTTGAATTTTGAAATGGCCCTTTGTCCTTGAATTTTGAAATGGCCCCTTGTCCTTGTATTGGGTGGTGGCCCCTTGTCCTTGAATTTGGTGGTGGCCTCTTGTCCTTGAATTTTGAAATGGCCCCTTGTCCTTGTATTGGGTGGTGGCCCCTTGTCCTTGAATTTGGTGGTGGCCTCTTGTCCTTGAATTTTGAAATGGCCCCTTGTCCTTGAATTTAATGGGGGCCCCCCTTGTCCTTACATTTGGCGGTGGCCCCTTGTCCTTGAATTTAATGGTGGCCCCTTGTCCTTGAATTTTGAAATGGCCCCTTGTCCTTGAATTTGGTGGTGGCCCCTTGTCCTTGAATTTTGAAATGGCCCCTTGTCCTTGAATTTGGTGGTGACCCCTTATCCTTACATTTGGCGGTGGCCCCTTGTCCTTGAATTTGGTGGTGGCCTCTTGTCCTTGAATTTTGAAATGGCCCCTTGTCCTTGAATTTGGTGGTAGCAAGTGATGAACGAATGTTTGTTATATTTTACCTCTTCTCTAAATATTATCGTCCCCCGCGGCTTTTATTTTCACTTAGATACCTCTAATTGCTTAATGACAGCAGATACCATATTCTATTTTTTCCTTTTTTTCTGTAATTTAAATAAAAGATTTTTTCAAATGTATTTTTAACCTTTAAATATTTAGTTAATTTTTAGTCATGAATTTAAAATACTTAGAATCAAAAGATCACTGGGGATTTGGCCTTAAATAGACGGAAGCCTCCTCGCACCTGATTAGTCAATGTAAGGGATGTAACCTAACACTTGTAAAGAAATATTTAAATTTGTTAATTCCTGGCCACTCCGACTACCCAGAAAGTCTGAATAATTGTACGCAGGCATTGTTAATTATACTGAGCGAGTGATCAATTGATCACAAAAATTGAGAGGCAATTTGGAAATTTGTCCATTTCCGGCCACCCTGACACACAACCCAGAAGTCTGAAAATTTTCAAATTGCACTGTCATTGGGTTCTGAAAAGTTTACCAAATTTCACATTCCTACGTGCTCTCTAAAACTATATTAAAAATCTATTACAAGATTTGTGTACAGACAGACAGACGGACACACTGGGAAACAAGGTAAATAAAAGCTTTTAAAAAATGAATATATATAATTAGAATTTGTCTAATTAAAATTTACATATAGAGAGATTAGACTCTGTAGAAGAGCAATTTCCGTAAGTGAATAGAAATCACCTAAACGAAGAGAAAGTTTGCAATAAAGAAAGCACATATTGATTGATATAGGATTATTTCATTAAAATAATTTCTAAACAAAGCAAAGGTAGACGATTTTCATATTTGTCTTTTAAATTTCAAATTCTGACTCTTTCGATTTAAAAAATAAAATTGTTTTATATTTCAAATATTGCGTGTGTGTGTGTGCGAAGGTTTCCATTTAAAAATTTGCCATTGACATTTTATTTTCTGCTGGGAAGGTTTTATGAAAATATATTCGCTGCGGCAATTTTTTTTTTTCTTATCGAATATTTTGTGCATGTGTCTTATTTCCTTTTTAAATGTACATTTTTTATAAATGTATGTTTTTATGATTTCATTTTTACCACAATATGTTCTACACCCCAAAAAACATCGTAACATTGAAAACATGTGATTATTGTCGAATAAATATGTTCTATTAAATTAATAAAAATGGAAAATTAAACGAGATGAAACTAAACATTTGCAGCATAATATATTCCATATCAATATATATGTGGGGGTTTGGGAAGCTGTTGTGGCTCATGTGGCAAGAGGTAAGGACGCATACAGGAGGTAGGTTCAAAGAGAAAAAAAAAATCAATGAGGAGTAGGTCAAAAAGGAAAGAGAAAGGCCGAGGACCACCCTGGGAACAACTGGCGTGGAGTAGACCTCAGAGCAAACTGTTCCCTCATCATCATATCCAGGTGCTTTCAAACCATTCTCAGAAGGCCAAAGTGACCGCAGGGGTGGTGACCCCAGTTTCCCGAAATGTCTATGTTTAGAAGGTAGGACATGTGGTCAACTAGGAGTGTGATCTGACTAGCCTTCTTATACTACCACACAGGCTATCTTTATTTAAATATTTCTATAAGATGTATTTCTACACCTGATAATATGATATATATGTGTTTTTGTATGCGTACTAAATGAGGCGCAGCTCCCTTTAAATATACATTATTACCGCAGTAAAAAAATTTAAGATATTAAAAAAAGGATAGGTCTAAACACTAGTTTTGCCAATTCAGACAAAAACCACACTGTATAACATGGTTCTGGGCTATGGCACTCATCAATACAGGGGCAGCTTCAATTTCATAACTTCTCACGAAAGAATTATCAAATCGGGCGAATTTTCCAAAAATGTGTTTATTTTGGTGAAGTGGCTGATACATGAATTCAATCGTTATGATACATGTACATTTTTATATCAAGTATTTGGATTTCAAACAAGAGAAGAAATCCTTTTGGTAGGAACTAGAAATAAGCGTCCCCTCGTCACCTCTATTTGCATAAAATAATGAAAGAATGATAAAAAGTACATTTTCTGGATTTTTTGTTTAGTTTTTTATACTTTGTTTGGGCTTGTTAATTCACCATCAAAAGGCGGGTTGTCTTACTGCAGGTTGTTTCTTTCATCAGGGTTTTTTTTTTATTGGTTTCTGTACTAGGCTTCTCTCGATTATAAATATTTTTAAATCATAATTCTTAATTTTTATTTATAAGACAAAGTTTCCTTCCTGCAGTGAATCTGTATAAGACCGGTGATTTTTGATTGCTCTGCTCTGAAAGAAGAACCCTTATGCTCAAAACTGGGCAACTATGTGCTTCACTTCCATCAATAATTGACAATATGACCCAGAATAAGTATATTGCTACGGCGTTTTATGGTTTCCACAAGTCCATATCTCAGAAGAAGGCCAAGTGACACTCACTCCTCACTTTCTTACTGCTACTCTTTTTGTGTTGTTTTTCTTGCTTCCCTCTTTATCTTTCTTGTTTTTTTTTTCTTTTTCTTCTCTCTATATCGTTGTTTCCTTTGTCTCACTGCTTTGTTCTTATGCATACCTCTGGTGAATCCTGTATAGGGTCAGTGACCCTAAATAAAGGCTTTTTGTTGTTGTTGTTGTTGTTGTATAAGACCGGTGGTCTTAATAAAGCTGTATGTGTGACAAAGTAAAATTTTGGTGTGCCCCAAAAAAGGCATAAAAACGGCCTAGAAATCGGTGTTTCAGAAATGTCTAAAGAGACTTCATATAGCATTTATTCCTTGAAAATATAAAGTGGGAAGCTTAGGAGCATATGATTTATTTATTTTTTTACGATCTATATTACTGATTATTCTAGTCGTTAAATAATTCTAATTTTTAATTAACTACACTTTATATATCTTGGTATTTTTCTGGATTTCCAAAAGTGAAGAGATATATGACAGCAGATTTTAAGATCGCTCAACTAATTTTTCAGTAGATACGTGTTATTGTAATGCTCAATATTCCATAAACAGTCGTCATATCTCAAGTAACAAGTGTTTCAATATAATGCTAAATGGAAGATAAATCACAAGATGTGGTGAGAGGAGTTTATTTCAATTATAAAGGATTCCAACATAAAGATCCTGGAGGAAGATATTCATGCACCAAAAGAGGAACCTTACCCTTTAATTGTGCATCAGAACGATGCACTGTGCATCAGAACGATGCACTGTGCATCAGAACGATACACTGTGCATCAGAACGATTCACTGTGCATCTTTTCCAAAACTGTGTAAAGTGTTTTACTAGAATGATGCATAGTTCAGATGCACAATTAAAGGGAGATATATATAAAAGAGAGGCATATATACAAGATTGTACAAAAGCTTTCTTACCACGTGTAATTCTATGATATACACGTAGAACTCTCATGTATGGGGCTGAAAGACGAACGAGAAGTGCTCCTCAGTGAAATAGGCCTTGAGGGACTCTCTTTGGAGCTCCTGTTGAATGAGGTGGTGAGAAACAGAGCTGGAGCGTTTGCGTTGTTCAAATTTTGGAAGACGGCTGAAGAGAAGGGGAAGCTATATACATAATCTAATTGATGCAAATAATTATATGTAAATAATCTTTGTCAGGATTAGAATGACGAATCCTGTATGGGACTTTGATTCCAGTAAAAGGCTTGTTGTTGCTGTTGTATATAGTCACAGTGTAGAAAATACTATACTATACCTACTACTTATAGGTTTCTCTCTGTATTCTTAATTCTCTTCTCTTCAATTACTCTGTAAACTGGCGAATCTTTTATAGGACGAGAGGTCCTCAATAAAGGCTTTTGTTGTTGTTGTTGTTGATATACACGTAGAGGGCGACGTGCCCCAAAAATTTGTACTAACGCTTAGTATTGAAAGAAACTCCTCTCCCCGTCTTGTGATGTCCCTTATTTTAAATGAATAGAGAAATTACCATTGTCTTAATTCATATAACGCAAAATGTAAACTTCATTTAGGTTTCTTTCTTTATAGGCAAGGTAAAGTACGTGCTGCCATCTTTAGGGCTCTTTTGAAAATGTTTTCAAATGTCTTTTTTATAACTTTTAAACATTTTTATCTTTGCTAAATTTTATATAGGATTTTTTTCAAAATCTTTCTTTCTATGATATATGTTAATTAATAGGATATAATCTCTTGTTTATTTGAACTTATAATGAAGTTCACACAATACTATAGAAATATTTTCGATCCTGAAAAATAAAAGAACCCCACACATTAGATAAGAAAGATAATTACCAAAGTAACACAAAAAAAGAATTATTTTTCCAAATCATGAATCTTAGCATTTCTTATAACCTTTATAGAATCCCTTGAATTATTATAAAATTCTATGAGAACGCATGTTTTTACGAAATTTATTATATTTAATTTATTGTTGGGAGGACGATGATGTGATAGACTTAATATATAATTGCTTAAAGGCATTTGTAAAAGACAAGATTACTGGTGACGAACATGTTGAAGCCTGGAGGGTTTTTGAAGAGGGATGCGCAGCAAAGTGACCCCCTTTCTTAAGACTGAGGCATGTGAGAGTCAGTGCAGTGCCTGCCATGTCTGTATCTAGACATTGTCTGTCTGACTCCACTGTCCTGTCTGTGGCCCAACCATGCCGATGTCCTGTCCTTTACCTAAACTTTCTCTTTTGTATTGTAGAGGATAAAACTATGAACTAATTGTACTCTTTGAGCGATCTTCACTAGAATACATCATAATGGTAACGTTTGGAACAAGAGATATAACTGGTGCTTTCCTAACATTACCCTTCTGATTCTATCTGCACCTCATTCATCTCTTGAAGGCCAACAACCCAATGAGATAATATATAAACGTATGGAGACCCTCTACTATAGCAAAGTAATTATTGAATCTGATAAAAAATAATATAATAAATGAATTTCCTAAAGTTTCGTGAAACAATCCATGAATAAAATGCATTTTAATAATTAAAATAAGAAGATGCACTTGGCTGGAGAACCGAAAAAGTGCATATAGATTGAAAATTCATTGAAGTATGCGCTTAAATCAACAGAATATTCTATATACACTCATGGACAAAACTTAAGGAAGTTGAATCCTTTGGCATGTATACCCGGATACACACAATAACGCTGAAAGATATTTGATACACCTTTCTTGAAGACACACGAGATAATCAAGTATGAACTAAATTGCTTCTCTTTTAAAAAATAAATAAATAATGAGAACAAGCGACATCAAAATTTTAAATTTCCTTAAGTTTTGTCCATAATTGTAATTTATATACTCTCTGAACGCTAAATATTATGTCAAATCAAGATTTAATTGTTGTTGTATTTCGTAAAATTTAATATTTTTAGAAAATTGAGAAAATGTTAATTATACTTTCTAAATGACAAATAGCAAAAAAGATCGTCTCTGATCTATTTGTGGCCTTCGATCCAAGCGCAGCTGTAGCGGCTTGTGGAAGATGTTCATGTCCTCACAGCAATATCGTCGCTTTGGGAATGGCTCAATATCTGGTACATGATTCTGGCAGACCGTGTGCGAGTAGGGAGCCTGCGAAATGGGCGATTCAGTGGGATAGTCTTCGTGATGGTCATCATCGCTCAGCTCTTCGGCGTGGAGTGAAGGAAAACTTGGACGTGACAGAAAATTGACATTCATGCTCACCATGTGGGGATCTAACTGTAATTGTGACTCTGGGTCACACAGATTGTTTGATGCAAGCTGAACGCTTTTGTAAGAACGTTGTTGAGATCGTTGGTTTATCATTAACTGACCTTGCTCACTGTGTGGAAAATAAGTGTTTTGATACGTGGGAGGATGGTTATATGTACTTAGTTGCAATAGTTTGGATGATTTTGGATGAAGAGAATTGTATGGAATATTTTGGGAATGCTGGAATAGATTTGTTTGGTGCTTTTTGTATGTGCTAGTTTCAGAATATAAATTTGATTTAGGTAGTTTGCATGATTCTTGTTGAAACATGGATAAGTAATTCTCATTTCCATGATGTTCACAAGTACAAAGTGGAGATATATTTGGGAAATATTGCTGTGATTCGTGGAATGGATCATGAGATGGGCAGCCACAGCTCAAGTTGCTAGAGGAATTCTGAGCCCTACTGTAGTGAGGTACAGAAGAATTAGGTGAATGACAAGAAGTTAATTGAAGTCCTGGATTCGTTGTTTGACATTCTTTTATTCTCGAATATTCATCTTTTTGGTAGCAATTTCTATCAGAACAGCAAATGCCACAAGGAGGTATTTCATCATATGCAAGCTCAATATCCGAAGATTTCCTGATTTCGAATGGTTTTGTATCTAGGGTTCCATAGGTTTTAGTTATAAAAGGTCTAATTCCAATTTGAGATGAACAATAAAGTAGATTAGATGAATATTTAGAATTTTCTTGTTTTACATTTTGCATTAAAGGATTTATAAATGCATTAGAATAATAATTATAATAGCCTCTATTAGCATTAATCAAGTTTTCTTCTCCCATTTCATTTCTAGAGTTTTCAAACATGAATCAAAGTTAAGGCATCTATCATAAACCATAGAAGAACAGGATTTGAGACAATTTGATGACCAATTAGGTTTGAAAGAAAAAGAAACAGCTTCAAAATGTCATTAGGACAGTAAGTACAATGTTCGGTTTTGGGATAATCCATGTTTTATAACACATTATACTATTTTGATAATTTTCCGAACACGAATCAAATCACGCAAAAGAACCTGATTTAAGACATAAAACGCATTTAGTTTTCAAAGAAGATAGCTAGAGATGTTTTCAAATTTGACCTTGAATTATAGGCAAGATGTTAAATTTCGACTACTATCATTTTCGAACATATTTTCTAGGCTGGTAACAACATGAATCAAAGTGACGTGGACTAGAGTCACTTATGAAAGATTTTTCTTGTAAAATATATATTGTGAAAAGAGATTCTGATGCTCTTAAAGGCACTAGAAGACTATTAGTTTGCATTTCAACTCTGGCACAAGCCTACGGATTGATTATTTCAGAAATCCCATAATCTAAATTCTTATTTGTATATTTTGGATACACATATGATTGAATTGACGCCGAAAAGTTGTGCAAGTTACGTTGGATACTGATTTTGACAAGTTGAACGGAGATGGTTTAGTTTCTTGCTTATCTTGATTTTCAAAATAGATGGCAAGTTTTCTTAGATATTTTACATATATATAAATTTGGAAGGTTGTATATGAACTAGTAGATGAACTTTTAATATTTAATTCAATTAGAATCCTTTCTTATTCAAATATTCACCTTTTTATGAATTCCAAAATCAGAGGTGTAGACCAAACGTGATTTCAAATCTAATTGCTTAAGATATTTTTAATTTTCAAAGCCCATTCTCTATTATATATAATATGGTGATAATTTTAGAAATGATAGTAATGATATAAATAATTTAAAGATTGATTAGTTAGTTTGCCTATATTTTGAAATAAATAGATCTTTTTAACAACACGGATTTCATTTTTATAAATGGAAGTTAATATATTTTGAAAAGTTGCATCTTTAGGATAGTCATCAGCTTAGAATTCAAATTTTGATGCTTTAATATGGTTAGATACATTTTCTGATTTCAAAATCTTGAGTGATTTTAAGAATTTGCGAATAAATAATGGATATTGTTTTTTTCTTTATGAATTTATTTATCTTTGATCTTCTATGAGCTCTTATTTAAAAGTAATGAGTATATTCTTTGCACAATGTCCAACTTGATTATAATAATTATCAAGCTACAAAATTAGCTTAGATGATATTATTTCAGTCTATTTCATTTTTAAATGGCAAAAAAAAATAATTTTTTACTCTGTCTATAACCAAATAATTGGCGTATTATCAAACATGTAATGAGATTGTTAATCATATAGCAAATTAAAAAGAGAATAGGTAATTAGGGAATATTTTCAATATATCAGCCAATCAAATATGATTTTTGAAGGAAGCCAGTATTTATAGATTTATTTATAAACAAGTAGTTTTAGATTCTGACATAGTTTAGCCACTAGCGATTAGAATGAATGTTCAAACGAAAAAAATCAATCTTTCAAAATAATCATCTAGAGGCAAATTTTAAATGGTTATATAAAGAGGGTAATTTAAGGTAAAATTTGAATTTTAAGAGGCCAGCATTTTGATCTTTATTGCCACTCACGAAAATATTATCCATGGTAACATTTTATGATATCCCTATAATTAGGCGTTGAAATAATCATCAAAATGAAATATTTGAAGATATATTGATATATAAATTTTTGAAAATTATAAAATTCATTATTTTAAAATTCGTAAATTATTAATTCGAGTACTTTCGAAAATTTTAATTCCTAATATAAACAAAGAATATAGAAAGAGGATGTATATTTCAAAGACAACTAGAGAAAGGGCGATGACAAATTTCGATCATTTTCAAGAAGACAAAATGAAAAGAATTTAATAGCTCTTCCAGACCATTTATTACAATCTGAGACAATCTTTTATAAGCTTAAGGATAATATTGGAAAATTAACCTTCATCATTTTGATGTATTTATAATTGTAAATACGTAATAAACTACTTCGCAAAAAGTTTCTTTTCTAATTTATTACCATCAGCAAGAAAGCTTCTGAGTTAAAATTTTCCACAGGCTTTTCTTCCAAATATATACATTTTAAATTAAATATTTATAAACAGCCCTTACGCACAAATGAACTTGAGCCCATCAAACCTGTTTGAATAATTCTTCCATACATTTACTTCAACTATTCACTGATATCTTGAAGATAGAGGATATCTGGCTGCATTCGTTGTTCTTTAAAAATAGATACTTCGGCCAGATGTAGTTTCAATTTTCTCAGCGTTTCAACAAAAATATTTTGTCTTCATCAGAAGAAATTAAAAAATAAAGCATTAGACAAGGCATTATGAATTATTCTCTCGCCAAACACTTTATTTGTATTTCTCCTGACAAGAACAAAATGTTTTTGTTGAAACGTTGGCTGAAGTGTCTATTTTTTAAAGAAATATTCACTGATACTAAACACCTTGCTGATACCATCACTATTGTGGTTGAACATGTGCCAATTGTCCATCACCTTGTTTTGTAATAGGTGTAAACTTCGAGGGTAGTAGTTGGTTATTTAAAATAGTTTATGAAATTTACAACGCGATGAAATACATATAATTGTTTTTGTATTCAAAATGAAGGCACCAAAACAAAGTTTATCAATATACCAATCAAGATAATTACAACACAACATTTAACAAACATTTAAAATGTTTTCAATATTTTCAAGTAAGCATTATATTGATCGTTAAATTTCGATGCGATCAAATATTTGAAACAAAGGAGAAAGCCATATAGGGCTAAACATGATATCATAGAATATCGAAATTTCTTTCTTCAGTAATAAACATTGATTCAGTATCTTTAGATACAAAAAGCGAGTCAATATTTTGGCTGTTTGCAATCTCTGATCAACTTGCAAAATATCTCGTTGAAGGTAAACGCTAACTTTTATAAACATTTATTTTCAATTTAGGTTTATATTTTTGACAAAAGCTTCCATCCCATGAAAAGGGGTTAAACGGATATTGAATGTTTCAGATATTTTCTTTAGAACATAAAAAAAGCATTTGGTTAAAATACATTTAAGAAAAAGAACAATGGTTTCAGTCTATTTTTTTTCCTCCCTCATAAAATATTTAAACCCCTTTCCACTCCACTTCCTAAAACTTTAAATAGTCATAAAAAATTTAATAGCCAAATACAATGTTTTTATATAAGAATTATAAACCCAGATTGAACAAATGTTTAAAGAATTCATATCTATTTTTGATTTAATATACCTCATTTGATATCTATCCATATTCATAAATTAATTTTTAGAGTCACTGAAGAGAGTCATAAATAGTTCCCTATATTCTGAGATGAAATAAAAGCTTCAATTCATTCATTTTATAGGAAAATCAAATTAATAGATCCGAATTATTTTTAAAAGTTTAAAATTATTCTTTTGGTTGATAATGATGTCTCACTTAGTCCCTTTTGCTCATTCACTTTTAGATGTCAAAAATCCCAAAGAAAAAAGAAAATCTTTCCGTAAAAATCTTCAAAAAGAGATTCTATAAAAAATAAAAGTAAGGAACCTGTAGAGCAATCAACTTATGTAGACCGTCAAAAGGAATCGAGGTGCAGTTCTAAGCACGAAAATGAGTCTCACAAAGTAAAACGTCATTCGGCAGAACAAAAATATCCCAAGTCACATCATGACCGTGTGTTTGAAAAAACTAAATCAAAATCTAAAGCAACAAAAGAAGTTGAGAATCCATCTATTCAAGCCAGTAAGTTGAAAATTGAAAGATATGATAGAGAGAAAGACAAATCACTCAAAAATTTTTTAAAAGTTGAAAATATATTATCTGAATATATAGAATATGTTGATGGTGGGTTGAAACGTACAAAACCTGAACTCTAGAAAAATACTCAAGGATTTCATACTGAGCGATAATCTACCTATAATGGAAGGTGATTATCCTAGCAGGAAACCTCCAGTGAAAAGTCAAGATGAGGAAATTATTGTAATGAGCCGTGACAAACATCGCAAAACTTCAGTCGATCAAAGTACATCTATCGAGTTTCTAACACGAAAAAAGTCTAAATATACCCGGAAAAAATCAGTTTCAAATGAAGACATGCGCAAGAGTAAGAAAAGGTTAACCAAATCTCGAATTAAAACCAAGTCAATAGGAATACAAAAACATGTTTATGGTATAAAAGACGATAGGCGGTCCGGTGTTTTGCTGTATACCATTTCAAGTATAAATTTGCTTAAACCACATATTAGTAAAGGTATTGATAACTCCGAAAATTTATTTAAAAAGAAAAACTCAAATATATATTTTATTCCAGAAGCTAAATATTCGAAAAAAAAATCGAAAAGAACTTTCAAAAAATGAACCAGACAACTATGAAAAATCAGAAAACGAAGAGATTGAATGTATTTATGATATAGCCAGTATCCAAAGTATTCCTTTACCGCTAAGAAAGAAGAGCATATCTGAAATAATACGCAATAGAATCTCAAAATATATTGAAAAAACTTTCATGCCATTACTATTTCCCAAAGATATACGAGAAGTTAAAAGTGGATATTATCCTTATTATTATTCGTATAGCGAAGATTCTACATATAAATCACAAAATTCAGAGAATGGATCGACAAACGATCAGGGAATGCCAATTTTAGAAAGGTCAGAAAGAACATTCACCCTAACTGATAAAAGTGATCCACTTGTCCAAGACATAGCTTCTCCAACAGGAAAAAATTTGAAATCTGAATTGATTTATCGAATCTTTTCACAATCTAATAATATTTTTGAATCCAAACAGAACGTTTTAGCTCTTAAAATTAATAAAACATTTTCTACAGAATACATCAATTCGCCAAAAGCGGAAACTGTATTTAAAAATGAAATTGAAGATCAGTCATTTTTAGAAGAAACTCCAGTATGTATCAAAAAATCAAAACATAAAATATATGTGTTGATACCTACAGATATAAAGATATTTCTTCAAAAGAAGCTCTAAAAAGGTTTGTAAGGATGATCTAATTTATGGGATTAGTTTTGATCTTTTTCAAGAAGGAGTGAATTACGTGCATAATCTCAATAAAAAAGAACCTCATAGGAAAGATATATTCACAAAATATCATTAATAAACAATACTATAATCAGGTTCCAAATCAGACAATCGAGATTGAATCAAATAATGAAAAAGAGGTGCATACAGAAGATAATACCGATAAAACTGATTCTGAGTATAAAACAATAATTCCAGCAAACGTAATAACTTATGATGAAATTCCTTTAGAAGAGAAACCTATTGAATTGCCCGAAATAAAATATTTTAAGGAGTCAGATATCACTGAAAAAATAATTCATCCTGTTTCTACTGAAATTGAAATTGATGTCAACGAAAAAGACACATATGAAATTTCTAATCAAGTAAAACAGAAACTTGATCTAAATATAAACGATTCTGTAATTGCAAATAATGATCAAACGTCTCAAGTTTCGCCTCTTATAAAGCTAAACGATAGACACTCTTATTATCTTCATTCGAAACTAGAAGCTATTGCTGATGAATCACCAATGAAAGAAGTTAAAAACGATGTCGATAATATATATGAGGAAATTCCTTTACTTGAAAATTGTACCTCGTTAAACGCCCCAGGAAAACCACAATTAGCGTCTAAAATCACCCATTCCCGAACATCTTCCAAACAGAAAAATGAATTTTCATTCAGGAGAATATATCCTATTATTTATTCCAAAGGAGAAATAACACCTGATAAAGAATATCCTCCTCTTAAGGCGCCTTCAGAATCCTTTTCCAAATTAAACAGCCTAATAGTAGAAAAGAATAATAACAACAATTAAAAAGAGAAAGAAGTTGAATACGTTCAGAAAATATTTACAAGACCAGATATAAGAAAATTGTCTAAAATAATTCCAATTTTATATGATGAAATACCTATACAAGAAAAACCAAGTTTATCTTTTGAGAAAGTTTTACTGAGACCCCCAAAACGTTTTTCAACATATCAAATAACTAAAACCTCTGAAAATATTCAAAGTGTGTTGGATAAGATAAAAGACCAGAAAGATATGCCGCAAATGTACAAAGTGCAAGAAAGTGAACCATTGTCATTGCTTGATACTTATCAGGTTTATCAAAACTATGAAGATGAATATAATATGAGCTTTAGATCTCCTAGCATTTATGAACAGCAAATTGATTATTCATCTGAAGCCATACCTAAAGAGATATCCAATGAAGAATTATTCTATCAGACCCCCCATAAAGAATTGTTCTATCAGACTCCTCAAGAAGAATATTTCAGTCATATATCTGATAAAGACATCTTCAATCCATCCCTTCATAAAGAATTATGCTATCAGACCCCTCAAGAAGAATATTTCAGTCATATTTATGATAAGGACATTTTCAATCAAACCCCTCATAAGGAATTATTCTATCAGACCCCCCAAGAAGAATATTTTAGTCATATTTATGATAAAGCCATTTTGAATCAGACTCCCCATAAAGAATTATTCTATCAGACCCCCCAAGAAGAATATTTCAGTCATATTTCTGATAAAGCCATTTCCAAAAAGATTCAAAAAGGAGAAATATTTAATCAGAATCATAGTGAAGACACTGTAAATCAGATGCTTCTTGATGAATACTTATATCAAATTCACCCTGTAAGGGTCTACCAGCCTAGATCTCAAGATGAACTTTACATCAAGAATCCGGCTAGAGAATATATTTATAATAGTATACAAACAGATTTATATAGAAATAGTCTACGCTGTAAAAGTGAATCCGATATTAAAGTCAAATATGATATTTATCAAACGTTTAATGATTCTTTTAAATATCATCAATTATTATCTCTGATATTCAAAAGAAGCGCAGTGCCAGTAAATTTATATGTGTAAAATTTTAACGATAGATAGTAGTTTAGTAAAGCGCATCCCCAATTCACTTTAATTGTCGTACGTCCTATTAGAGCCCGCTTCAAAAAATTTGTGTATTATAATTCATTCTAATTGGCTTACGTCTGGAGATTCCCCGTAATAAAACTTTAAATACAACTTTTTTTTTTTAATGTGTTGCATCCCCAATTCACTTTAATTGGAGCCAATTCATTTTTTAATATATGTTTTTTAACCCCCTTCCCTATGTTTTTCTCGTCTCCTCCTAAAACCCTATAACTATACATCTTTGCTTTGAGTCCAACAAATTCTGTCATAATTTGTCCGCACAATTCGTCTTTCCACTTGCCTATTACTTTTTTATTTACTTGCGAATATAGTGGGTGGCTTAAAGGATAATCTGAAGTGTCTAACTGATCTCGGATTTTATCGAGAATAGAAAAAAGGTCGGCAGAAGGTGGAGTAGTTATATGATAGAGAAAGCTGTCAGTATCGGTGAAGCATAGACTTATTTTGAAGGACGGAGCTTTGAATAAAGGAAGCATAGTGGAATAATGGAATTGAAAAATTTTTAGTTTAGAAAGTTCTAATATAGTAAAACCGATATAGACTGGCTTGTTGAGAGTCAGATTTCTTTTTTTCATTTTAAGAATAACCAAATCTTCTTCTATAATATGAAAACTATCGAGAGTGGGTTTTGCCATAAGTTTTGCGGCTCTTTCCGGCTCTGTTACAACTTCTACTCGAACCCTTTTCCTTAGATTTTCTATGGTTTTGCCGTAGACACTATTGTTAAGCAACTTCCAGAAACTCTTCTCAAATTCGGACTTGGCTTGTTTACGTTGATCTGTGTTAAAATCTATATAGGGTTTCAGCCAGGGACTCTGATTAAACGAAAGAATTTTATGAATTTTTGTTAGTTTAAGTCCCTGACTAAGGTAGAATTTCAAAGTTCTGTAGTGAACCGTGTAGGAAGATTTGGGGAAAAAATTGGGACAGAGTTTGAACGAGGAAGCGATGCTGTGTGGAAGAGACTTTTGAAAATCGCTCAACATGGATTCTACTATTTGTAAACGTTCTGGAGCGAGGGGAAAATCATTGTGCGAATCGTGGAGGTGTTCGGGATAGCAAAGATCAACGACAAATATATAGCCGATCGGACTGTCGTCCTGGAGAGCTAAAATATCGATTTGGTTGCATTCTTCTGAAGTCAGCCACCGAAACCTACCAGTTGGAAGAGGTTGACACATACTCCATCCGTATAAATTATTGCAATCTGTGTAAAAAAGGTATGATGTATCTTTACTTGAGTCAAATTCATCTCCCATAAAAGGATTGTTTGCTTTGGCATATCGCTTTGATATCATGGCGACCCCTCCGCGAATTTGCTCGCACGTCAGATACATGTCAGGATCGCTGATTAGATCTAACGAAACATTTGTCATTTTTAGTGCTGCGTCAAGAGAGAGAGACGGTGAAGAAAAATTTAAAATTGGGTCCAGCTGATAGTGTCTTAGACAGAGGTCTCTGAAATATTGAAAAATATCGGCTAGAAGAGCCACGTCGCCAATTAAATATATATCGTGGTAGTCTCCGAGCGTTGTACAGTTAAGTTCCTCCCATACTTGTTGCGCGAAAGCGTACGATTCGTTGGAGCAGGATTCATTTAAAAGTTTGCTGGAAAAATATTTAATGGGAGGGAGGCTTGTTTCTGAAAATTTTGAACTATCCGTCATGTACTCGTAAGGATAGACACCTTTACGACGAAGCAGATCGGTCTGGTACGGAAAACATTGGGAAAGAACCTTGAACCCATCTTGCGGTAAATTTGAACTAAGAGTATTTAACGATGCGGATAGAAATTGGAATGAATCCAAAAATATGACATCATCTACCAGAATGACCGAATATTTTTCCATATTTATAGGAATAATTTTAAGATGTTTATGAGGCACATGACGGAGAGCTTTGATTAAAAAATGGTTGTCGTAGTTCTTTGCTCCGTGTAATAAGCATCGAAATTTTGAATTATTGTGGTAATTTAAATTACAGATGTTGTGGGCGGCCCCTCTATACCGACCACTCCAATGACAATGATCGATTACTTTTGTCTTAATGTCCAATTGTTTTTTACAGATGTGGCAAGTTTGCTCGTTTAGAAAGTCATTTTTTTGTTGCTCGTTCATATCGACGGAAGGATATTTTCTGAGACGTTCTTTTAGCTTTGAAACTGTTGAGAATAAACTCAACAAGAACTTTTCCGCCGGATTCTCGCCGCGATAAATTTCTTTGTGGACGATATTTGACTCCGGATCTACCACGATATAGCAATACGAACAAGGTACGTGGACAGAGTATTTGGAAGGGTCGGGGTTGGGCTGTAAAATGGCTTCGAAATCTGCGTATATAGCGAAGATCTGCTTAAAATTATTAGAAAATTTGGAAAATGAAAGCTTAGAACCTTCTTTTGGATATTTGACACGTTGAGCTCCGTGAACCCTACATGTTTTTTCATGCTCCATTACCAATTCTTTTGATTTGAAAGAATACAGACAATAGTGACAAACGTAGCGCGATTTTGAGTCAAAAAGACGATTGAAGTGCCTAATCAGAAAATAATGGCTTTTATATATAAATAAATTTATTTCTTTGCTATCTACATTTTCGGAAAGCTGGAGGGGGAAGATTTCTTTTTCCTCTACACTATAAACATTGATCGCGAGAGAATTTAGCTCCTCAAAATGTTTAATGCGTTCGCGTGGCATTGGAGCTGGTATAACGCCTTTGAGATTAGAAAGAAAAGGTTCGTAGTGCTTAGAACGGTGAGGATTGCTAGATACTGGGTATAAGGCAGCAAGGATAGAGTAATAAAAACACATGTCATCGGGTGCATTTATGTTAAGTAGTGCCCTTCTATTCGCGATAAAAGCCGGTGGTTTAACACCTTGACACCCAGCATACATCGGCGTATATCTACCTATATTTAAATTAATTTCTAATAAGTTTGAAAATATAAAAGATGACCCCTCTTTATTGTATGTTAATAGTCTATTGTAAATTTGGCTTAGGGATTCTTTAACTAACCCATTCAACATTGCTGGGGTAAACACACGCTGACACTTGGAAACAAAATGGGCTCGCCTACCTGAAGCATCATTTGTCTTGATAAGTTCCACTTCCGTTTGTAGAAAAAATCGGATGGTCTTATGTCGCTGCAAGGCCTGTTGCAGAATGTCGATGATATCTGCTTCGAAGCTGTCAAGTTTTTCCTCTAGGCTGAAAACATAAATATATTAAGTATATAATTTATAATAAATATTCCTTCTTCTTACCTCGAAAAATGAAATTCCGCCTCTAGAATCCTGCTTAATGTGAGGTCGTCGACTGTGGGAGCGTTGTCGAGCCCACCCTGCTCGGGAATTCCGAGCACTTGCTCTATATCTAGTGGTGAGAGGTGAGAAAGTTCACCTGGCATACACACATCCTGTGGTGATTCAAGAATGTGTATCAAATCATCCGCTGAAAGTTCTTCCATACAGACATCTCCCGATGGTCCGAGAACTTGTTCCAATTCACAAGAGAGGTCTGGAAGTACATCTACCGTACCTTCGGTCGAGCGGAAAGACCACCTTTCTAGATAGCCATTGAGCGCACTTGCCTCCAAGCGTAGACACCTAAAAAATAATAATAATAAATATATATATCAGGTTAATTCCATTCCAAATGAAAAAAACATTAGCGTATTGGTTAACTCCATTGCTCTAATGTTTTTGTGAATTGGAACAAGTTCTCGGACCATCGGGAGATGTCTGTATGGAAGAACTTTCAGCGGATGATTTTATACACATTCTTGAATCACCACAGGATGTGTGTATGCCAGGTGAACTTTCTCACCTCTCACCACTAGATATAGAGCAAGTGCTCGGAATTCCCGAGCAGGGTGGGCTCGACAACGCTCCCACAGTCGACGACCTCACATTAAGCAGGATTCTAGAGGCGGAATTTCATTTTTCGAGGTAAGAAGAAGGAATATTTATTATAAATTATATACTTAATATATTTATGTTTTCAGCCTAGAGGAAAAACTTGACAGCTTCGAAGCAGATATCATCGACATTCTGCAACAGGCCTTGCAGCGACATAAGACCATCCGATTTTTTCTACAAACGGAAGTGGAACTTATCAAGACAAATGATGCTTCAGGTAGGCGAGCCCATTTTGTTTCCAAGTGTCAGCGTGTGTTTACCCCAGCAATGTTGAATGGGTTAGTTAAAGAATCCCTAAGCCAAATTTACAATAGACTATTAACATACAATAAAGAGGGGTCATCTTTTATATTTTCAAACTTATTAGAAATTAATTTAAATATAGGTAGATATACGCCGATGTATGCTGGGTGTCAAGGTGTTAAACCACCGGCTTTTATCGCGAATAGAAGGGCACTACTTAACATAAATGCACCCGATGACATGTGTTTTTATTACTCTATCCTTGCTGCCTTATACCCAGTATCTAGCAATCCTCACCGTTCTAAGCACTACGAACCTTTTCTTTCTAATCTCAAAGGCGTTATACCAGCTCCAATGCCACGCGAACGCATTAAACATTTTGAGGAGCTAAATTCTCTCGCGATCAATGTTTATAGTGTAGAGGAAAAAGAAATCTTCCCCCTCCAGCTTTCCGAAAATGTAGATAGCAGAGAAATAAATTTATTTATATATAAAAGCCATTATTTTCTGATTAGGCACTTCAATCGTCTTTTTGACTCAAAATCGCGCTACGTTTGTCACTATTGTCTGTATTCTTTCAAATCAAAAGAATTGGTAATGGAGCATGAAAAAACATGTAGGGTTCACGGAGCTCAACGTGTCAAATATCCAAAAGAAGGTTCTAAGCTTTCATTTTCCAAATTTTCTAATAATTTTAAGCAGATCTTCGCTATATACGCAGATTTCGAAGCCATTTTACAGCCCAACCCCGACCCTTCCAAATACTCTGTCCACGTACCTTGTTCGTATTGCTATATCGTGGTAGATCCGGAGTCAAATATCGTCTACAAAGAAATTTATCGCGGCGAGAATCCGGCGGAAAAGTTCTTGTTGAGTTTATTCTCAACAGTTTCAAAGCTAAAAGAACGTCTCAGAAAATATCCTTCCGTCGATATGAACGAGCAACAAAAAAAATGACTTTCTAAACGAGCAAACTTGCCACATCTGTAAAAAACAATTGGACATTAAGACAAAAGTAATCGATCATTGTCATTGGAGTGGTCGGTATAGAGGGGCCGCCCACAACATCTGTAATTTAAATTACCACAATAATTCAAAATTTCGATGCTTATTACACGGAGCAAAGAACTACGACAACCATTTTTTAATCAAAGCTCTCCGTCATGTGCCTCATAAACATCTTAAAATTATTCCTATAAATATGGAAAAATATTCGGTCATTCTGGTAGATGATGTCATATTTTTGGATTCATTCCAATTTCTATCCGCATCGTTAAATACTCTTAGTTCAAATTTACCGCAAGATGGGTTCAAGGTTCTTTCCCAATGTTTTCCGTACCAGACCGATCTGCTTCGTCGTAAAGGTGTCTATCCTTACGAGTACATGACGGATAGTTCAAAATTTTCAGAAACAAGCCTCCCTCCCATTAAATATTTTTCCAGCAAACTTTTAAATGAATCCTGCTCCAACGAATCGTACGCTTTCGCGCAACAAGTATGGGAGGAACTTAACTGTACAACGCTCGGAGACTACCACGATATATATTTAATTGGCGACGTGGCTCTTCTAGCCGATATTTTTCAATATTTCAGAGACCTCTGTCTAAGACACTATCAGCTGGACCCAATTTTAAATTTTTCTTCACCGTCTCTCTCTCTTGACGCAGCACTAAAAATGACAAATGTTTCGTTAGATCTAATCAGCGATCCTGACATGTATCTGACGTGCGAGCAAATTCGCGGAGGGGTCGCCATGATATCAAAGTGATATGCCAAAGCAAACAATCCTTTTATGGGAGATGAATTTGACTCAAGTAAAGATACATCATACCTTTTTTACACAGATTGCAATAATTTATACGGATGGAGTATGTGTCAACCTCTTCCAACTGGTAGGTTTCGGTGGCTGACTTCAGAAGAATGCAACCAAATCGATATTTTAGCTCTCCAGGACGACAGTCCGATCGGCTATATATTTGTCGTTGATCTTTGCTATCCCGAACACCTCCACGATTCGCACAATGATTTTCCCCTCGCTCCAGAACGTTTACAAATAGTAGAATCCATGTTGAGCGATTTTCAAAAGTCTCTTCCACACAGCATCGCTTCCTCGTTCAAACTCTGTCCCAATTTTTTCCCCAAATCTTCCTACACGGTTCACTACAGAACTTTGAAATTCTACCTTAGTCAGGGACTTAAACTAACAAAAATTCATAAAATTCTTTCGTTTAATCAGAGTCCCTGGCTGAAACCCTATATAGATTTTAACACAGATCAACGTAAACAAGCCAAGTCCGAATTTGAGAAGAGTTTCTGGAAGTTGCTTAACAATAGTGTCTACGGCAAAACCATAGAAAATCTAAGGAAAAGGGTTCGAGTAGAAGTTGTAACAGAGCCGGAAAGAGCCGCAAAACTTATGGCAAAACCCACTCTCGATAGTTTTCATATTATAGAAGAAGATTTGGTTATTCTTAAAATGAAAAAAAGAAATCTGACTCTCAACAAGCCAGTCTATATCGGTTTTACTATATTAGAACTTTCTAAACTAAAAATTTTTCAATTCCATTATTCCACTATGCTTCCTTTATTCAAAGCTCCGTCCTTCAAAATAAGTCTATGCTTCACCGATACTGACAGCTTTCTCTATCATATAACTACTCCACCTTCTGCCGACCTTTTTTCTATTCTCGATAAAATCCGAGATCAGTTAGACACTTCAGATTATCCTTTAAGCCACCCACTATATTCGCAAGTAAATAAAAAAGTAATAGGCAAGTGGAAAGACGAATTGTGCGGACAAATTATGACAGAATTTGTTGGACTCAAAGCAAAGATGTATAGTTATAGGGTTTTAGGAGGAGACGAGAAAAACATAGGGAAGGGGGTTAAAAAACATATATTAAAAAATGAATTGGCTCCAATTAAAGTGAATTGGGGATGCAACACATTTAAAAAAAAAAAGTTGTATTTAAAGTTTTATTACGGGGAATCTCCAGACGTAAGCCAATTAGAATGAATTATAATACACAAATTTTTTGAAGCGGGCTCTAATAGGACGTACGACAATTAAAGTGAATTGGGGATGCGCTTTACTAAACTACTATAGATGGCAATTAAATTCAATTTATTAATAAGATATCTTAGAACAATTTTACAGTATTTCGAAACATATATTTCTGAGTAAATCATTGTGTATGCATTGAAATCAATACTAGTAAAACACTATTAAAACTAGTTAATTTTTATATTTTGTAGTTATATATATATATAAGGATAATAATAATGATGATATATTGATATTCTACAGCTAACATTTGCTACTACTACCAATACTACTACTAATTTAATCTGAACAGATTTTCGATCGTGTTGGGATAGGGCTTTTGGAGTCAAGTGACAGGAGGAAAAAATCAAGCATGTTTGAACCTTTTTCCTGACACTCGGAGTGGTTAACAGCATTACTGGAGGGAAGAAATTCCGGGAAGAGAAAGTCAAAGAAAAGAGTTCATGAACAATTAGGAAATTCCAAAGGCCAGCAACGGCCGCAGCCTTGCAGAAAATTGAAATGGACACAGAGCAGCAGCTTTACACGCCCAAGATAGTGGGCATTGCGACTGCTGTCATAGAGATGCATGGAGACATCTGAGGCTCTTCATTGGACACGACAACAACAACAATCCAACAGTATAATATCAAAATACTAGGAAGGTTCTTAGGGAAATAATACTGCCCATCAACCTATGGCTTGCGGAAAAATGTCCACCAACTTAACATTAGAGGCGGTCTGTTGGATTAAACTTCCATTGAGAAGGTTCACCACATATGAACCAGACACTCTCAAGATGTTTTCAAACATAGTAGAAACTGAAGAAATATTTCAAGGTATCCTAAAAAATTTTTACATTGCAATTAAAGACAACCTTTTTTGAAGATCATTTGCTGGTAGGAATTTGATTTGGAAAAAATATAGCTATATCAAATAATGATTAATTTAATTCTCGAGGTTTCAGTGACTCGCTGTCATTTCCTCCTTTTGATTTAGAAACCAAAAGAACTTTGTATATTCAATCTGAACACTTTTTTTTTCAGAATATTGAGATGGATATTTTTAAAACTTAAATATTCTTTTTTAAAATTAAAGAATGCTTTAAGTCAAAATTTTAAAATAATATTTTTGAAAGGTAACAATGGCTTTTGAACAAAATTTTATTCTTCCCCAATTTCAAGCCCCGCATTTCCATTCCTCCCTCTCCTCAAACATTTTATTGAAAAAGAAATAGATCACATCAATATACAATATATTTTACATTACTATATTCAATTTGAAATCACTAAACACAATATATATAATTTTTTCCAAATTATTTCATATAACTGCTTCAATTGATTCCCTAACCACTTTTTACACCAATTTTCAATTCCAATGACGAGCTACTAACCCTCTAATATTCTAATATTCACGCAAAAGTTTTAAATGTCTCAATTCATATTTCTATTCAAAATCTAATCACTAAATCCAAATTTTATAAATATTTTGAATAATTTTCGTTAGGTTGGCAAAAAATGTTTCGGAAAGTCCATGCTTTTCATTCCCTTTTAAAAGTTGACAATCCTGTCACAAGAAGAATATCTTCAAAAAGAGTATTCCCCAAAAAGAAAAATAAGGAACCTGTACATTTTCAAACTCCTTTTATTCGTCGATCGCGATCAAAGCGAAATTCTAAGCCTCAAAATTTTAAGCGCCATATAGAATATGAAGTGATTCCCAAATTTCAACCAAATCATGACTACGTGTTGAAAATATACACATCCAAACAAAAAATGACAAAACAAGTTAAAAAACCATTTATCAAAGCTAATGATCCAAACATGGAAAGATATAAGGAAACGGATCTATTATCAGAAACACTTTTAGTTAAAAAACCATCTGCCAAAGCCAATAAGTTCCAAAGATACAACAAGAAGAAGGGTCCATTATCAGAAACTCTCTTTAAAAATGAAAATATTTTATCTGAATATAAAAATAATGTTAATACTGGTTCGAAACGTGAAAAACCCGATATTTTCAGAGAATTAGTCAAGAGATTCATAAGGGACGATCATGATCCCCATATGCTAGATAAGCATCCCATTAGAAAACCATTAAAGAAGACTGAAGTGGAGGAAATAGCTGTTGAAAAACACGACAGACGTCTTAGAACAACTGTCGATCGAAGTACATCCACCGAGTTTCTAAAACAGAATACAATGAATAATACCCTGAAAAAATATTTTTCGGACGAAGGCATACGTATGGGACAGAAAGGGTTGATCAATTCTGAATTACATACCCAGTCTATAGGAATACAAAACAATTTTGCCGATAAAAAAGGCAAAGATCAATCCGGTATTTTGTTATACAGTATATCAAATACTAATTTGCTTGAACCACAAGTCAATAAAAATATTGAGAGCTCAAATCAAGTATTAAATATAAAGCTTTCTTTAAAACAGGAAAACTCAAACATCTATTTTATCCCGGAAGATCCATTTTCAATAATAATGAAAAAAGAAAACCCATATTCAAAAACAGAATCGGATATTTTTAAAACATTTGAAAGTGAAGATGAAGAGGTTGAAGGTATTTATGATATAGCCAGTTTCCAAAGTAATCTATTAGCTCCAAGGAAAAAGAGTTTATCCCAAATAATACGCAATAGGATATCGAAATATATTGATAATGCAATAAAACCATTGATATTCTCAAAAGAAAAAAAGGGAGATTTTCATATTAATATTCCAGATAAAAAAGATTCTTTTTACATTTTGTTAAATTCTGCGCTTGGATCAGAACTAGAAAAAGAAGCTCCAGTTTTAGAAAAATCAGAAAAAAAATGTACCCAAGTTGATAAGACTGATTTTGCTGTACAAGATATACAATCAATTACAAGTAAAATAGAGGATTCTGAAATGATTTATCAAATTCTTTCACAATCTCATAATCTTCCTCAGCTCAAACAGACGGTTCAGTTTCTAATAAAACTGAAATTCGTTCTCCAGAATATGCTAAACCTCAAGAAACAGTAAATGTATTGAAAAATGAAGTTAAAGATTATTCATTTCTAGATAATTCAGAATTTCTATATGAATGACCAGTTAATATTTCACTATCAAAACATAATATTTATGATGAGATACCTATAGAAAAGAAAATTTCTTTGAAAGAAGTTTCAACAATTTATGATAACATTTCTCATTTTATTCTTGATCAAAAATTTGATACTAGTGGCTCTAACCTTAATAAAAAAAATCACAGATTTTCATAAATAAAGAATCACTTAAAGAATCCCCGTTTCACCTTCCCATCCAAACTAACGAAAGGATCGATTCAAAAGGCAAACAGGAACTAGATACCATATATGCAGACAACACATCATATTCAGAATTTGATAACAAATTTTCAGCGAATAAATTTGTCATGTATGATGAAATTCCTTTAAAAGAGAAAAATATATATTCTTCAGAAAAGACAGATCCTAAAGAATCAAGAATAAGTGAAAAGGTAAAGCATCAAAACCTTACTGGAAGGCAAGCATTCGTCGATCAGAACTACTCATTCCAAATTTTGAATCACGAAGAACAGGCATTTGGTCTAGAGTTAGAGAATGAGTATGAGTCCTCACATGAGTACCAATATGCACAAGATTTATTTCTCGTAATACAAAAAGATGCTCTAAACACTTATTATTCTCATTTGAAACAAGAATCTACCGCTGATAAATAATCAATTTTTGAATTTAAAGGTTATCCCACTTGAATTTATGATGAAATTACTTTTCTTGAAACTTGTAGTTTCACCTCAGGAAAAAAGCCCTTAGAAAAATCAGTGTCAGCGTCTAAAATCACACGTGGAGAAACTTCTTTCAAAGAGAAAAAGGAAGTTTCTTTCAGTAATGATTATCCTATGGATATTAAAGAAGAAATAAACCCAGATATTAAAAGCTATCCTATATTCAAAGCTTTTTCCGAACCATTTTCTAAATTGAAGAAAGAAATATCCTTTATTTCCTCTTCCTCATTGGAGGATTTTAGGAGTCAACTGAAAAATAATGTATTTCAACATTATCAGAGAATAGAAATAAAACCATTACAAAATAAATCGCCTAAAATGAATCCAATTTTATATGATGAAATACCTATGCAAGATAAAATCAAGTTTAATTTTTGATAAAGTCCTATTGAAACCACCAAAATGTTTTACAAAGAAATCGATGCCAAGGTTAGACAAAACTAAAAGTGAAATTGTTCCAATGAAAGGCAAGAAAAATATATCTAAAATAAACAAAGTGAAAGAAAGTGAACTATTGTCAATGCAAGGTCGTTGTCAGTTTTACAAGAATTATGGAAATGAAGCTAAAAATATGGTGGTTATTCCACGGCTCCCTAGCATTTATAAACCTCATGGATATTTACCACCTGAAGATATTTACAGTCAATTTCTTTGTAAAGAGAATTACCATCAGATTCCTAATGAAGAAAATTTTAATCAGCTACCTTGTAAAGATATTTTCAACCAGAAACCCCGCGAGGGAATGTACAACCAGATTCCCTGTGAGGGACTTTACAATCAGATACCCCGTGATGGAATGTACAACCAGATTCCCCGTGATGAAATGCACAACCAAATTCCCCGTGATGGAATGTACAACTAGATTCCTCGTGTGGGACTTTACAATCAGATACCCCTTAATGGAATGTACAACCAGATTCCCCGTGAGGGAATGTACAACCAGATCCCTCGTGTGGAACCTTTCCATCAGTTAGATTACAAAGAACCCTTTCACCAGATTCCTCAAGGTAAAATTTGCTATAAGATTCATCCAGAAGAATTTTTATTACTAAAGAAAACAGATATGAATAGAAGTATTCCACACTATATCACAAACAATCAGAACTTCAGATAATAAAAGATACGTATGAAAGGCTTAAAGTGGAAAAAATTGGAAATTTCATTGCAAAATAAACATCTTAAATCTGTAAATCAAAGGTTAAAAAAACTTGTAGATAAACTAAATATATCTTTAAGTAATTTGGAACATAAGCCACAAGAAACTTTGCCTTTTTCGAGATTGAAGCTAAATGAAAGAGAATGTAGCAAAACTTCGCCAAACTCTTTGAAACCGTTGCCAACTTTGGAAGCAGATACGGAGACTAAACATGAGCAAATTGTAGAACCTTCTCTTGAGAACAAACCTATACCTCGGCTATCCCATGGAAGAATTCCAAGTATTTCCCACTATCCTGATGAATTGGACAACATCCTGGTTGCAAATAAAGACGCTACACCAAGCTGTCAACTTGACATTGAAAAGGATTTCAATCTCTTCGATGCATCTTTCAACGAAAACCTGGATTCTTTTGAGGCATGCACAAGAGAGTGTCCGACATTTCAAAAATCTCCACCTATATACAGAACGCTTACTAAATATTTTGAGGCAAACAAAAAACTGCAAAAAAAGGATATGTCCAAACTTCTCAAATTCAAAATTTGAAAAACCCACGTGTATGTGTGAAAATGAATTTCTCTCTAGAGATGGAGATCACAAATCATTTACATTTAAACTTGATCAAAAATGTCCCAATCAATTCTTCTTGAATCCCTGTTTCCATGAAGGAAGTGCTACTTGTGTCAAATGTGGAGTTAAACGTTTTCCAATTGTTGATCCATGCTATCCTGGGAATAATCCGGACTGGGGTAAGGATCAAATCGTGTCTGTAATGAAAATAGAGAAGTTCTCGCGCACTCATGAAACCAAATGTCCGGCAACAAAACCTTTATGTTTCTCACTTGATCGAAGAATTAATTGTTGAATAGTGTGTAAATCGAACTCCGGGCATATAAATCGTATTCCTATAGGTTATTCTCTGTTTTCATTCAACCAAGATAACTCATCATTTTTCTTCTACAAAAACGAAATTTATGAGTGAAAACAGAATCTAAGGTCACAATCAATATACAGAAAGTTAAGTAATCTATCCAACGTGATAACGATATGGAATACAAAACATTCAAATCATACATTTTTGAAACAGTGATAGTGTCAATTTCTTTACTCTTGTTACTTTCTCCGATCTTATCAGAATCAACAGGTTTTATTCAACCGAACTGTGCTTTTTTAACCGAAAATAACCTCAACCACAAAAAATCACACATTGCTTCAATGAGGAAGCTGTTTGAAATTAACTATTTCACTCGATTTGCATATATATCTCACCCATAATCGTTGAAGGTCGCCCTGAAATGAATCCTAAAATTTACGGATGACAGGAATTCTCCGAAGGTTGGAAGTTTTTAAAAACTACAAATATGTTCTCACACACCACATACACAAGAGGAGTTTCCTTTTATTTTAAAATGCAAAGTTTCAAGCGATAATCGCTTTTCAACGGACTTAATTAAAACATCGACTATATCTTTACAAGAAAAAATATAAAAATATTCGCGCGCAGCGTGGATATTTACCACTGAAATTTTCAAAATAGAAATTCAAAATTTAAAAATAAATATATATTGGTAAAAAATATTTAGTTTAACATTTCTTTTATATATAATTTGTTATTTTTATTTTATATTTTATACGAAAAATCTTTTTAAACATAGTGCAAATAATTATAAATATAAAATAGACGTTATTGTTAATTTTCAAAATATTCACACCCATATTTTCCAAAATTTACTTTGTCCATAATATAAATATATATTAAAAATAAAGAAGGCTTCTCCTGACCACGAGCACATGTGCTTTTTAGATGGCAGAGCACATGTGCTCGTGGTCAGGAGATGCCTTCTTTATTTTTAATATCAACACCTGACCCACTTATCTTTTATTTTTTTCTATTGTTTTTTCATAAATATATATGTCAAGTTTTTCTTCCCATTGAATATAACAAAATATTTTAAAAACTTAATTCTGTTGACGTTATGTGGCGCTAAATTTGTTGTTGACACACATTAAATATGTTACAACACCTTGATAAAGGTTGGTGTTTAGCCAACTGAAATATTGGTAAAATAAATGATATTTTGATCCAATATATGCCTTTTTAATTAAATAAATATAAATATATACATATATTATTTTAAAATATATGATGGCTATTTACATTTTAGCGTTTTTTCTATTATTAAGATTTATGGAAAATATATTTTTAGGGCAACTAGAATTAATAAAATTAATATATAGATTTCTTCTAAGATATTGTGATGGTAAATCCATCTTTCTGTTTATGCTACTATATTCATTAGATATGAGAGATTTCAAAAGTAACCGTTGATATTTGTTCTTGATATTCTTGTAGTGGCATTTGGCTTCTGATATGTTAAAAAGATGACCGGTCTGAGCAATATGTTGATAGATCATAGACCGTTGGGTTTTTTAGTTCTAATATTTCTATTGTGTTAATTTAGTCTAATCTGTATCTTCCTGTATCACCTATGTAGGTAACATTGAAATCTTGGCATTGGATTGGGTAAACTGCAATGGTTTGAATAATGGGTTTAAACTGTTTATCAGACTTAGTTTTAGGATTTCTAAGAATTTGAATTATAAATTGATGGTTACTGAAATACATTTGGATTCCTTGTCTGCGAAGAATATGTGCTATTTTCTCATTACCTTTTGAATAAGAAAGGATGCATTTGTTTCTATATTCCCTAGTTGTTCTTTGTTGCGAGGCGTTAAAACTGTGTCTATTGATAAAATGAGATGGATAACCTGTTAGGCTAAGGTTCTTGAGAATATTTTCTTTTTCAACTTTCTTAAAAGCAGGTAGGGAACAATTAGTATGAATTCTTTTACTAAGCTTTTGACAACTGTTATTTTATGTCCTATTGTATTGTAGAATCTAAAGTGAAAATGTTAGAAGTTTTCAATAAAGAGAAAATATTGGTTAATGTAGGAGTTTCTATCACCCGTCATGGAAATGTGTGATTAAAGAGAATTTGCTTAGAAGCCTAAGCTAATGTAAAGTGTCGTAGTCAAAATGCTATTTCTCCTTAGCTCTAAGTTGATTAACAATATTCCTGTTCTTTCAATGCTTCTTTTTTATGCGTAGTTGTTGAGGATATCACATAGGTCTTCTCCCGAAATTGTCCACAAATTCCATTCTCGGCCTTTTTCTTCATGGTCGTTCCCCATATATTCCTCTAGCAATACCTCTATCTCCTTCCAGTGACGGAAAAGATGTACAAACCTGTACCATCATATTGTGTTCTTCAGGAGGGTAAAATGGCGTATTTGTCCCCTTACGTTCCACACACACATCGCTATACATGCTATAATAATATAACAATACAAGCCACAAATGATTGATTGAGAGGGCTGGTAACCTACAATGTCGTTTTCGACAAACAGAATCTCACATTGAGAGAAGGTTTTTCAAATTTTACACATCGCTTCAATTGGGCTGACATGGACAAGTCCATTCTCCCAGTGAGTATAAGTAGATTTATAAGTAGATAAATGGAACTTCTTTCTACCTTGTAAGTTAGAAATTGGAGTGCTTTCTACATGCTCAGGTATATTGAGAAAACTTATAATCATACCCGCTACAAGCCCCCTAATCGCCATGATTATCATGCCCAATGTGTATTTAGCATCTTAAAAATGGGTATGTTTATCTAGTCTTATTAGACAATTAGAATATTTTATTGACATCAGTCAATATTTACATAAATTAGTGCGAAAATAAACAAAGATAAATGATATTATTTACAATTTTGTAATAAAATATATACAGTTGTTCTCTCAGGGAGGGAGGCTCCACCCCCTTGTCCTCCAGACAAGGAGAGGATCTCTCAGTTCAATGTTGACTACAAGTCTACTACAAGAATACTTGTATATACGACTCCACTACCTGACCTTGGAACAACTCTTCGCTTGCTCAAATATGGCGTTGACGTCATGATTGACTGGAGGAACTTTCACACGTGACACCAAGGTCAAGGTGGGTCCATTCCGGTTGTTAAAATTTGTCGTTTCCATTTGCATCATAATGTGTTTAATTGGAAGGGTGTTTGATAGGATCTGCGGTGTCAGGAGCCAAGGGCTACAAAAAGTAGGCTTCTGGCTGCGCCCTTGAAAGTATGATTAAGGCCACCAGAGTGAGTAAGCCTCACTGCGGGCTAATCATATTCTCTTTTTGCACCAAACTTGAATCCTGACCCTGAATAGACCTCCACGCCTACATTTCCTTTGTTGAAGTTAATTGTTTCGGATTCCATTCGAACGTTTCTATTGTTATCAGGCGGTCTCTCTTAGCTCTTAACATTGAAGATGGAAACATCTTTTAAACAAGAATAAGATATAAATGAGAAGAAGAGTATCGGGTATTAAAATGATTATAAAAGTTGATCATTCCACTAAGTCTTGCCGGTGTTTTCTGCCATCTAAGTGAATGAATAACAAGTAAAATTTGATCATATTTCTGAATTGGCCAATAATTTTGTGTGCATCAATTGTGACGGCTAACAATTCAAAGCAACAACCTAAATGAGTGTTTTTTTCCAGAGTTGTTAAAACGTTTTATTTAGCTAATAATCAAGAACAGAACAAATTTTAGTAGATATCTTTCTGATATATGGTAGCATTCATCAATAATATCCTATTTCAGGAACAGATGTTTGTGTGGCCATCGAAATATTTCTAGCAATGTAGGCAACTGATTAGAATTCAGTTTTACCTTTTGTAAATACAACGGAAAGATACTCTAAGATTGAAATCGACAAGTCATGAAGGCGGAGAGAGAGAATAGACTGCATACTGTTGGAAAGGGCTTTTCCTGTTAGCTCTGGCATGACGACACCAAGAAACTGTCCAGCTGTCCTCTCTCGACGGTCCCATAAGCATCTCCCAATGCAGACCCCTCGTCTAGAATGGACTTCCACTTACAGTAGCAGCACCTCTTTTTCTCTGTGTTCATATCTTATTAAAATATTTTGAGCTTTTCTCATTGTATTTACACTCATGGACAAAACCTTAAGGAAGTTGTATCTTTTAGAATAAAAAAAAACTCTCCATTTCTCTCTTTTATCCAAGTGTGTTGTTCAAGAGTCTTAAGGCTGACATAGCTTCCAATCAAGACATTTATTGACTTATTCTAGCCTGTATTATACACCTACAGCGCATGATAGTAGGTCGAATACGAATCCGACTGGTCCATCATAGCAATTCTGATAAAACATGGTTTTTGAGATTTTTTATTTGGTTCCAAGCAAAAATGCACTCCCAGGACAGGTTGACTCCGAAGACATGTTGAATAAAAATGGTTACAATAAACCTAAAATTATTTTTTTTTGAGCAGATTAAATACATCAGCCTTTAGACCTTTATTCCTGTATATATCTATGAAATAAAAGGCGTATTTCCAGATCTAGCTGAATATTTCTCAATGGGGTGATAGATAATTTTTGGAACATGAATACCATCTTCCCGCGACTTGAGATTATACATTTGAGAAGTATCTTTCCATAAGTTCGTCAAACACCATCACTAAGAGTAAACATTCAAACACAGACTTTATTCGCAGAATCAACATACAATACAGGGTGTCCTATTTTTAAAATAACGATTTTACAACGCTGTAGCTCGCGAAAGAAGCGCGCGATTCGTGTGATGTTATATTTATTCGATAGAACAAGCATTGATTTATATTTCACACAAAAAAAAACTATTTAAAAAAATTCGAAATACTTAAAATTATAAGTGATTTTGCAAAAGGTTACGTTCTCAGACTTTCCAGAGACCCTCTAGCGTCTTCGGTTTTCTAGATCTAAGAGCAGTTTTAAGCAAGCCAAAAGCATAAAAATCCACATAGAGGCCAAGTCTGGAGATTTGCAGGGATGTGACTAAAATTAATGTACGAAATTCCGGTTTCATCCTTCTTTTTGTCCAGGTATTGACATGTTGAACGTAATATATGACGCGTGCCTTTATCCTGGCGCAGCCACTCGGATCTTGAGTTACTTGGATACAAAAACGGGATAATAATGTGTCTAAGACAAGTCTTTGGTAGATTTGCGAATTCATCTTGATATTTGTAGCACAAACCTGCAACGATCATGAAGCCCTTTGAGAAACCTTCCTTGCATTGCTTGACCCATTTCTGAAAGGTGTTTACTTGATAGTTAGCGTAGTAAATGACACGGAGTTGGTTGCTATCATTGAGGTAAACCCATGTCTTGTCCAGTATAACAACATTCTTCCATTTTTCACCTGCTAAGTACTTTTCATAAAGGGCCCTGCTGCAGGTCTTTCGTTCCTCAATATGGTGCGGCTTGAGGACATGAACCTTCGCCTTTTTTCGTATTTTTAAGCCGATTTTTTCCTAATAATACGGTTAACGGTATAAAGTGGTAAGTTAGTTATTGTGGAAATGTTTCTTTGAGAAGGTGGATTCTCTCTGACAACCATTTTCTTTATTTTTCTTTCGGTTGGAGCTAAAGGTTTCTTCAGGCACCTTTTTTCAGAGGAATATTTTCGCTTAATTTATATATATCAAAAATTTCTCTGTTTTCCTTTATTATTTGACTGATTGTGAACTAGTAATATCAATATTCTTTTATTTGATAGTTTAAATAATTTGAGAGAACGAGTATTTCTCCTCGGAAAGTTTGAAAACGTAACCTTTCACAAAATCACTTATAATTTTAGGTATTTCGAATATTTAAAAAAGATTTTTTTGATGAAATATAAATCATTGCTTTTTCTTTCGAATAAATATAACATCACGCGAATCGCGTGCTTATTTCGTGAGCTACAGCGTTGCAAAAAATGTTATTTTAAAAATGGAACAACCTCTGTAGTTGTATGGTATGATGCATTAGCGCGCCATCTGTTATGAAAATTCGAAACTATTATAGACGCGTATGATTCTTTCAAAAATTAAACAATTTATACTGCCCTTACTGCAATGTAAAAATTAATGATGGGCCAGGCTCACCCATTAATTTTTCCATTGCAGTAAGGGCAGTAGAAATTGTTCAATTTTTTAAAAAAATCATACGTGTCTATAATAGTTTCGAATAGCTGTATATAGCGATCCAGTGAATTTATTTAACGAAATCGCTGGGGAATGTTCGCCACTGATAAGACTAGCTTTCCCAATTCTTTTTCATATCCAGTTTGATAATTATAGAAATTTGTCCATTATATTAAAAAAAGACAATAACGTTGAATGGTTTCATCCTATACACACAGTGAATTGTGCATTGTTTAGTTAGATATATAATTACAATCCTAGTTAAATTTGAAAAAAAAAAAGAAGATAAACGCATCACATTTTTAACGCCTTGCAAATGCTTCATTATATTTCTCCTGACGAAGTGTTGTACATATTTTACATGTGTGGTAAGGACAAAATACTCAGGAGATAAGTTTCTTCATTAATTTATTAGGACATCAAGCTTTCGGGCACAGCGTGGCCCTTCTACGATCCTGTAGAAGGGCCACGCTGTGCCCGAAAGCTTGATGTCCTAATAAATTTAATGAAGAAACTTATCTCCTGAGTATTTTGTCCTTACCACGCATGTAATTGGGAAGATTTTACCTCGTTTAAAAATATATTACATGTATTGTATTGTACATATATTGTATATATATATATATATTAATTAATTGTTCCACAGAGAGTGTGTGTAAGCTCACAGGTAAATAGGCGCTAACCGAAAAAAAAAAAGTTCCTTTGTTTAATATTAGTTTCCCTTTTATATTTTGTTCTCTCTCTTGTAAATCAATAAATATAATGTTTAATTAATAATTATTGGAATCAGTTTCATTAATAATTCTAAGCAAAGTCAACACGAAGACAAAAGAATTGTGTTGAAACGTTGATAAAATAGAACTTTAACTGGCCGAAATGTATAATTTTCACCAAAGAAAATTGAAAATCGCATCTCAACATTTTTAACGCCTTGTCAAATACTTTATTTTTATTTATTTCTCCTGACGAAGTGATAGACTTTAATTAAAAATATATATAGATATTTAGATTATATAAATTTGAAATAATCATATAATTATTAATTTTTGACCAGTGGTTGGTTGTTGTTATTAGATTTGTCTTGAAGCCTTTTTTTTATAGAACTGTTTGTTTTGTTTATTATATTTCTTTAAATTTAAACATATATAAAATAAGATATGTGTTAAATATCTCTCCCTTTGTTTTGTAAGTTAATAAATATAATCATTTGTGCATTTAATTTATCGTATTATTTAATAATAATCCACGCCTTATATAGATTCGACAACAATATGGTAGCAGAGCGTGGTTATTAAATAAAACGTAATTAAAATATTTAGAAATATATAAAACTAAAGAAATAGAAATAGATTTTTTAGCTTCACCAAAAATCGAATTGCTCACAAATAGTAATTATGCGATTTGGAGTATGAAAATAGAAGCCTTGTTAGATTCAAGGGATCTTTTTGATGATGTTATTAATAATCCAAAGCCTACAAAAGATGATAAAAATGGCGATGCTTTTAATGAATGGACTAAGAAAAATAAACAAGCTCTTGGAATAATTATTCTTAGTTTGTCATCTGATCAGGCTATCCTACAAAGGTATTAAAAATGCACAAGAATTATGGAATGCTATAAAACTCAGATATGAAGGAGAAGCTGAAGATAAATCTATGAATCTTATGCTTGAATTAACTCGACTAAAAAAGAACTATGATGAAAGCATTGAAGGTTACTTGACCAGAGGTCAAGGGATTTCAAGACAATTAATTGAAATGGGAAAAGAAATAACAGATAAAGAAATAATTAGATGCATCCTCGAGGGATTACCGGATAAATATAACAATGTGATTACATCAATCCTCGCTAATAGAAATATGGACTTTAATGGCATGCGTCAAAATTTATTGAACTTTGAAAAAAGAAATCCAGAAAGAAGACAGGAACATGTCAAAGTATATAAAACCTCCAGTAACCAGAACAAAGTTTAAACATGTTTTTGTTGCGGAAAAACAGGACATTTTCAAAAGGACTGTTGGTTTAAAAATAAAAACAAAGTTGACCATCAAAAAACCAAACAGTTTCCAACCAAGCGTTTTACTAAGAATCATGAAGAGAAAGCGAATATTACTAAAGAACATATCCCTAATAAAGACAAACAAGAATTTGCTTTAACAGCTGGAATTGAACGAAGAAATATGGTAAATAAATGGCAACTTGATTCAGCGTGCACTTCACACATGTCATGTGATAACTCATGGATGATTAATGAGAAAGATGAGGTACGACAAGTTAATCTTGCTGAAACTGGTAGAAGTATCAACTCCATATCAAGGGGAGATATCAAAGCAGTAACTGAATTGGATGATGGACAACATAATAATGTCAAATTAGAAGATGTGTTATTTGTTCCCCAACTAAATGGCAATTTGATGTCTGTACCGAGCCTGGTGAAAAGAGGAAATAGTGTCACCTTGAACCAAGAGGGTGCTTTCATTTATGCACCAGATGGACAATTAATCTGTAAGGGTGAATTTGAGAAAGACATGTTTACCATCAGCTTAATCCATGAACTTAGACAGGTTGACTCAAAAGAAAAATGCTTTAAAATTGATAAGGACTCTAGGATTTTATGGCATAAAAGATTGGGACATATTAGTGACGATTACATGTCAAGAATGAAAAGAATGGTCCGAGAACTCCCTGACTTGAGAGGCGAAGTCGGAATATGCCAAGCATGCATAACAGGGAAAATGCCTCGCACACCTTTTCAGGCAACTTATGATGAAACTGCAAAGGGTACTTTAGAATGCCTACATGTTGATCTATGTGGCCCCATGAAAGAAGAATCCTTAAGTGGAAACAAATATATGATGGTTGCTGTTGCTCAATATTCTAGAAAATATTTTGTGAACCTTTTGAGTTTCAAGGATGAAGCATCTAACAAATTGAAAGATCTGATCAATAGCATGGAAAATGAGTTAGATAAAAAGGTCAAAAGAATTAGAACAGATAATGGATTTGAATTTATCAACAGATCATTAGAAGGATATTGTTAACTTTGATGTTTAATTAATTTTCTAGAAATTTATATCAAACAGAAGAAGTCTGCACTTATAAAAGAAAAAGAAGTTTATTTTTCTTCCTTAAGTATATTTACATGCAACTCAAGCAAAACTAAAATTAAAATTAAAATTGAACGAACAAAATTTACATATCTTTTGATAGATTGAATTTTACCTTTTCTTGGTCAAAAAACAATAGAAAAATAAATTAATTAATATTCAATCACTCATATTTAATTATTTTTTTTAAAGTTCATCCACATCAACTCCCCCTTTTTTAAGATAGCAATACTCATTAAGGTACATATCTATCCGGTGGTCTCCTCTCTCGTAGTGGATATCTCCGGGAAGGTGTAGATTCAGTCGGTGGTCCAGGTGTAGATTCTGCTACTATTGTAGCAGGAGTCAGGGGACTTGACGTCTGAGGCCTTGGGTAGCTTATTCCTTCTTCTGATGACGAAACATCCTTTCTCTCCATACTTCTCCTCATATAGTTAGTGTGTACTTTCCTTTCTATTCCATCAGTTTCTATCATACAGCTGTTGCTTCCCACTATTCTCTTTACAATCCCAAACATCCATTTCGGTTTTCCTCTTTCCATCCATCTGTATCTTACTCTATCATTTACTTTGTATCTATTGTTCTGTTTTTTATTTTTCAATCTCCCCACTCTTACTGATTTCTTGCTCAACATGGAAATCTTCGTTCTAATCTCGCGATTTAAAAATATTCCAGCCGGGGATTTCTCCGTTCTAGTCAAAGGACTCAGTCTATATGCATATAAAGCCTTAATCAAAGCAAACTCAAGGGGCAATTCCCTTTCCTCCGAAATAATTCTTTTCATAGTTTTTTTTTATCTCTCTTACAGACACTTCCGCTAGTCCGTTGCTCTCCGGATGGTAAGCGGGGCTGAACATCGCATGTATGCCATTTCTTTCGAAAAATGTCTTTATTTCATAACTTCTAAACGGGGGCCCATTATCCATTACCGCCACCTCCGGGATACCATATCTCGCTAAACATTCTCTCAAAAAGTCTATGCAGAATCCCGCCGATGTATTTGGAACCATTTGACATTCTATCCAATTAGAATGCGCATCCACCAATATCAAAAAAGTTTTCCCCGCAAAATAGAAATAGTCAAGATGAATTCTCTTCCAAACTTTGTTTGGTGGAGTCCACTCGGTAAATTCCTGTTTTGGCAGCTTTGATGTGTTTTCCATACAAGTGCTACAGCTTTTAGACAGTTTCTCAATTTGCTCATCCATTCCCGGCCAATAGACAGAACTTCTGGCCAGAGTTTTCATTTTATTTACTCCAATATGATTTTCATGGATGATTTTCAAAACATATTCTCTTAAGGAATCGGGGATGATCATTCTATTTCCGAAAAACAGGCAATTTCTTACTATTGTTATCTCGTTTTTAATTCTATTATAAGGTTTTATATCTACCTCTGAGTCAACATCATACCTATCGTACTTGACTAACTTATATAGTTTTCTAAGAGTTGGATCTTCTTGGGTTTTGTACGATACCAAGACGTAATCTAATATCGAATTTTCTATTAATAATATTTCTCCCATTTCCTCTTCCTTCTCCCCTTTTTCAGGATTTGGAAATCTTGAAAGAAAATCTGCAAGAGGTATTTCACTTCCCTTAGTATACTTAATTTCAAAATTAAAATTTGATATTGAGAGTGACCATCTATGTAATCTATTTGCCACTAAGGCTGGTAAATTATTTTTATCGCCAAAAATGGCTAGTAATGGTTTGTGATCTGTATTAATAATAAATTTTCTTCCGTAAAGGAATTGTTTTAGCCTGTTTAAGGTAAAGAATATTGCTAATCCTTCTTTTTCTATTTGGGAATATTTCTTTTCTGTGTCATTTAGTGTTCTTGAAACAAAAGTAATTGGTTTCTCAGTGCCGTCTACAATATGGGAAATATATCCTCCAATACCATAATTTGATGCATCACAAGTAACATAAAGAGGTAAATCTTGCGAATAATGCGTCAAACAAGTTTTTGTACTAATCAAATTTTTACATTTTTCGAAAGCCTGGTCATGTTCATTTTTCCAATTCCAATTATAACTTCTTTTCAATAGAGAGAATAAAGGATTTGCATGTATGGATAAATTTCTAACGAATTTACTGTAGAATGACAACATGCCCAAGAAAGATTTCAATTCTGAAATGTTACTCGGTTTAGGACATTTTTTTATACTGTCCAGTTTATCCTCAAGGGGATAGATTCCATTTTTATTTATTTTATGTCCTAAATAATCGATTTCATCAACAAAAAACAAAGATTTTTCTTTATTAATTGAAAAATTAAAATCCGATAATTTATTCATGACTGTTTCAATATCTGAAATATGCTCATTTACATCAGACGATGCTACAAGAATATCGTCTAAATATATTATTACATTTTTAAGACCGGAAAAAATATTGTCCATAGTTCTTTGGAAAATAGTTGCTCCGGACTTGATACCGAAGGGCAGCCTTTTATATTTAAAAAGGCCTTTATGGGTAGAAATAACTGTCAATTTTTGAGATTCCTCGTCTAGAAGTATCTGATGGTATGCGCTTGAAAGATCAATTTTACTAAATATACTTTTACCAAAAAATGAATGTAAAACATTATCGATGTTCGGTATCGGATACTTTACATCCTCGATAAATGGATTTAAGGTTCTTTTAAAGTCCGCGCAAATTCTAATTTTGCCGTTTTTCTTAGGGACGCATACTAGCGGTGAAGCTATTGGGCTATCCACTATATTTTCAATAATATCATTATTCAATAAAAATAATAGTTCTTCTTCAATTAAATTTCTAATAGCAAAGGGAGCAGGTCTAAATCTATAAAATTTTGGTGCAAAATTATTTTTTACATTAATGTGTACGGAAATATCCTTTATTGGCAAGACTATATCTTTGAAAAGTTTACAATATTTATTAAAAATAAAATTAGTATCAAAATTATTATTTTGTTGGACATTAATTTGTACCATATCAAAATATACTATCCAGTCTTTTCCTATGAGAAATTTATTATTTTCAACATTTGTTACTATTAAGTTTAAATGGCCTATTTTATTTTTATATCTTACTTTCACTTTACATTCTCCAATAGAGGAAATGCCCTTTCCTTGATAATCGGTTAAATAACATTTAGACGGAAATAATTTAACATGTTCAAAATATTTTAAAAATAGATCTTTTGACATAGTTGTTAAAGCTGCACCCGTGTCAATTTCTGCTAAGAATTTTATGTCGAAGACATACAAAATACTTTCTAATTTATTAGCCAGATATTCTATATTATTGATGGACTCACCATTCTTTACCGAAAATGATTCTCCGTGGGCAGATGCTTCGCTCTTTCTTGGTTGAAAATATCCATTCTTAGATTTTGAATGACAAACAGTCGATATATGTCCCAATTGTTTACAAGAATAGCAGAAAGAATTTCTAAAAAAACATCTGTCCGAATGATGATTCATCTTTCCACAATGTTTGCATTTAGAATGAAATTTGTTTATTTCTTTAGTTTCAGCATAAGACTTCATTTTCAACACATTACAATCTACCGATTCTATTGTGGTAGCAATATTTACTGCCATATTAAAAGTGAGCTCAGGCTCTTGAAGTAATCTTTTCAAAATAACTTGATTAGAAACGCCTGCAATGAATTTATCCCTTAGATGTTCTTCAATATTTAAGCCAAAATTACATTTATTAGCTTGTTTTTTTAATTTAAGGACATATTCTTCTATTTTTTCTCCATGTTCCTGAATCAATTGGCTGAACTCATATCTTTCAAAAATAATATTTAGCTTAGGTGTAAAATGAGTAAGTAGAACACTAACAATTTCTTCAAATTCTAATGCACAAACATCTCTAGGTGAGATCAATTCTTTCAGAATTCCATAAGTATTTGGTCCAATAGACATAATAAAAAAAGGAACAATCTTCTTACCTTCAATTTCATTCACAAAAATGTACTGTTTGAATCGTTGAATATAGTTTTCGAAAGGTTCTTCTTTCATTACATAAGGTTCGAACGAAAGCCTCGTCGCCATTGTTAACTTTGATGTTTAATTAATTTTCTAGAAATTTATATCAAACAGAAGAAGTCTGCACTTATAAAAGAAAAAGAAGTTTATTTTTCTTCCTTAAGTATATTTACATGCAACTCAAGCAAAACTAAAATTAAAATTAAAATTGAACGAACAAAATTTACATATCTTTTGATAGATTGAATTTTACCTTTTCTTGGTCAAAAAACAATAGAAAAATAAATTAATTAATATTCAATCACTCATATTTAATTTTTTTTTTTAAGTTCATCCACATCAGATATTTTAAAACTAAAGGAATAAAACATGAGAAAACTTGTAATTACTCACCAAGAAGTAATGGCATCGCAGAAGGATTTTTTTTTATTGAACTGTTTGTTTTGTTTATTATATTTCTTTAAATTTAAACATATATAAAATAAGATATGTGTTAAATATCTCTCCCTTTGTTTTGCAAGTTAATAAATATAATAATTTGTGCATTTAATTTATCGTATTATTTAATAATAATCCACGCCTTATATAGATTCGACAACACGAAGACAAAATATTTTTGTTGAAACGTTGAGAAAACTTTAACTGGCCGAAGTGTCCTAATTTTTACAGAAAAAAATATTGAAAGCATTTAAGAAAAATATTTATATATTACCCGGGAATGTAATAATTATATTCTAATCTTGAAGGAATAAGTTGTGTAACAAAATATCCACTGGAAGACGCTATATTTCAGATTGGTTTTATAATTTTGGTGTATTTGTTTGTTGTGTGTGTGTAAATTATTTACATCAAAACCTTGTTTTAATACTCTACTTTCAGGTTTCGTTAACTTTTTTAAAAGGTTTTCCTTTTCAAGAAACTATTTTATAACGTTTTTACTTTTTGAAAAGGACGACAGAGTCGTCGAAACGTTAGAAATAAAAAAGTATTGGTGAAAAGTTAATGCAAATACGAGGGTTGTCCGTTAAATAAGTTCCACGGGGCACCACTGTCGTGAGGATCGCTTTTAGGCTCGAGCCGACTGCACGGGCTCGTAGCTTGTTCTCCTCACTCCAATTTCCCACCAAGGACACGTCGCTGGTAAGCTTAGTCTTGGCTGAGCAGCCGTTAGTGATGGAGCTTCCCCTCGTGTCTCCCGCCAGCTGCGAATTACGGTCAGTAATTCGATTTTTGGCCGCAAAGAAGAATTCGGCGAAGGACATTCATACTGAACTCTGTCAAGTGTATGGAGAAGGGTGTATGAGTTCCGGGATGGTGCGCAGATGGGTCAGAGAATTTAAAAACAGCCGAACAGACGTCCACGATGAACCGCGTGCTGGACGGCCATCGGTTTCGGACGAAACCATTGCCAAAGTCGAAGCGGCAATGCTTGAAGATCGACGGGTTACTGTGCGGAAGCTCTGCGATTTGGTTCCTGATGTCAGTAAAACCACCATCGACAAGATTTTGCGTGAACATTTAGGGTATTCAAAGGTCTGCGCAATATGGGTTCCGAAAATGCTGACTGAAGACCATAAACGGCAGCGGGTTTATGTGGCCCAGAAATTTCTCGATTGCCACAAAACTGACGGAGAGGAATTTTTGGATTCGATCGTTACTGGTGATGTGACATGGGTACACTACACCACACCGGAGACAAAGGAGCAATCCAAGCAGTGGAATCACATTTCTTCGCCGAAACCTCTAAAGTTTAAACAAACACTTTCTGCCGGGAAACTTATGGCTACCGTCTTTTGGGACCGAAAGGGCCTATTGTTGTGCGACTTTATGCGTCTGGGTACAACAATCAATTCCGACCGGTACTGTAAGACCTTAAAACAACTTCGACGCGCGATTTAGAACAAGAGGAGAGGGAAGTTAACCAAAGGGGTGCGTTTTCACCACGACAACGCTCGGCCGCACACCGCCCGTCGAACCACCGCCCTCATCGAAGAATTTGAATGGGAATTGGTGTCACACCCACCTTACAGCCCGGACGTAGCTCCTAGTGACTTCCATTTCTTGCCCGAGTTGAAGAAAAACCTGGGGGGAACCCAATTCCAGGACGATGACGAGTTGGAAGAAGCGGTTTTAGGCTTCTACGTGGCCAGGCGGCAGAGTTCTTCGACTCTGGGTTCCATAAGTGGGTGTACCGAATGCAAAAATGCGTAGAACGAAACGGGGAATATGTAGAAAAATGAAAAAAGTCTGATATTTTCGAAAATGTATAGTTCAGGGCAAATAAACCTGTTTTTCTGTATGAAAAACCTCTGTGGAACTTATTTAACGGACAACCCTCGTATTTTACGACTCAAAATATCCATTGTTGTAAATATTTTAATAATTATTAACACTTTTAAAAAATTATATTATTTATATATATGTGCTTAAATATTTGTTTTTCGAAACTGTTATTTTGCTGCGTTAAAAGCTTTAAAAAAAAAGTAATTCTCCAGTAAAATAGTTACGAAATGCGATGATAGAGGGCGGGATGAGCGTTCATTAAATTAGAATCGGCAAAAGTGAAATTTGAGTTTCTTGTAAAAGAAGGAAATACTTGAAATATAGGAAGTTTCATTGTACCTAAAATTTTAAATAAATAAAATTACATATAAAAATTGTAATTATTGTATTATAAATTATTTAAAAAGCAATATACACAAATTTTAAAAATAAAAATCAAGGTAAAGCTATAAAAAAAAGTCTCGTTAAATGAATGAGTTTATTAAATTAAAATTTTGTTCTAGGTGAGCTTATTTCAATCTCTGGGAATATTCTCCGCTAAAAAGGGTCGCATGATTTTTGGAAAGTTGAATTTCCACAAGTTGATTTATAAAATAGAACTGTGATGGAATTCCAATTTTCCTGCTATTACTGTTCTTGTATTTATAAATGAGGGTAAGATTGACCTTAGGATCCCTAATATATAAAGATAAGAACAGTGGTAACGGTGAAATTGAAATTCCAAAACAGAGTTCCTTCATAATTTGTATAGCAATAGGGGGACTTTTTGGCACTCTTACTATGATCCTATACTTTATAATGAGCTCAAAATCCTTCTGTCAAATTCAATAAAGAAGTTTAGTGTGAAAGAATGTGTGACGCGCGGCCACGCCAGCGCGTGTGTTTAGAGAACACCCCGGTCCTCTCCCGATGCGACCAACACACATTATTTCACACTAAACTCCTTTATTGAATTTGACAGCGAGATTTTGATTTGAGCTTATTATACGGTCTGTCCACAAGCCACACCACGCTCTACAAATTTATCTCTTTAATAATAGAAGATTCGAAACTATTATAGACGCGTATGATTCTTTTAAAAATTAAACAATTTCTACTCTATATATAACGCGTCTATAATAGTTTCGAATTTTTATAACAGATGGCGCGCTAATGCATCATAATATAATAATAGAAGAGTATTTATAGTATGGAATAAATATATCAAATCAAGGAAACTTCAAGTATTCGGTCACCACAGACCCCTCATTGAACAATTTTCTATTCAATGAATTTCTTCAAATTCTCAGGCTCTTGCACAAATCCTCCACCACAAGTAAGTACAAGTAACGGTTCTTCTTGTAAATGCTAAAGTCCAACTACTTCTACATATATAGACATGCAATGTACTTACAGTATAAACAGGCGCAAATCCCTTCCTACCACAACTATCTTTGTCGCTGCTTAGATGTACAAGTAGTTGGGATAAAAATTATCATCACCATGAAAAAAACTCTCTAACTCTCTCTTCTATAATCGAAGAGTACATAAAAACATATTAAATAAAATACTTTTCGTGGAACAACATATTTATTTGGAGAAAAGCACAAACTAACCAGGTTTTGAAGTTGTAAACAGCTTCCAAAGACAGATGGACTACTAGGGCAATGACTAGGAAGGCAAGGGGAAACCATTATTTTCCCTATGGAAGTTCTCAATAAATTGACTAACTGGACCAGAGAAACATCTTCAATCATCTTGAAGGAGCCTTAATCGAAGAAACAAATCAGTTTTAGGACTCCTTCACCAGAAATAGAAATTTATTTAAGGATATAGAAGCTTGATTGGATGACACGTCCTGCTATGCAGCGAGATATAAAAACCTGTTATACGTCAAAATTTCTTGAATATCAATATATTACATAGTAAATATATATCCATGCTATATATTATTGTTTAGTATAGTTCTAATTTAAAACAGGATGAGAGACGGAGAGATATCAAGAACCTTTTAATGATTTCCATGTTTGATTTTGTTACCTTTTGGATAGAGACACGTTCCATATTTTATACGTCAGAAATGGTTGACTTTCTACCCACTGACGTTTGAATGCTTTGAAGATTATGATTTCAAAAATAAATATATTTAATTTAAAGAATTAAAATAGAGTCACAGGGACTTCTAAATTTACTCAATTTGATTCATGATCTCATTATGCTTCAAAATTTTCTATTGCACATTCCAATAATCATATAGCGCTAAGATGGCAAAAATTGTACACTAAATAATAATTTTGAAGATGCAAATTTTTATCGCTATTTCTTTTTCAAAGAGGAATTTCTGCTAATAGTGATCTGAAGATGAAAAGAATTTTGTGTGTGTGAGAAGTCTTGAGTTATCAGTGATCTTACCAGCGATTTAGCCAATCATCCATATTGCTATTATTATCGTTGGTTGATTCTGCTTATTTTACACTCCTGGAAAACACTTAAGGAAGAGAAAAATCACCAGTCCTCTTTTTTCTTTTTTTTTTTAAAGAGACAGAGGCAAATTTGTTCACACTTAGTTATCTCCTATGTCTTCAATGAAGGTCACTGTGTATCAAATACCTTTCAGAGTTATTGTCTGAATCCCAGTATACATGCTAAAAAGGTACAACTTCCTCAAGGTTTGTCCATGGGTGTAGTCTGTATTTGAGAGATTATTCTTGGTGATGATGTTTAACGAAACTATTGAAAGATGTTTCTGTATTGACGAAATTTGACAAATATTTTAGCTACGAGCACAGCTCTTCAGCTTAAATGACAAGATTACAAATACACAAAAGGCTCTGTTTAGGCCTTGTTTATATTAAAAATAATATGATGGAATCAAATGGATAATCAAAAATATACGATAATAAGATAATATTAATGAAATAAGATTAACACACGCGCAACTGCTTTTCACATGTGTAGATATGTGGTGCACTTACAGTAAAAGCAGTCGCCTACTTCTACCCACCATGATTATCATGGCCTGTACTACATGTACTAGGGATAAGCAAAAAAATAAACAGAAATAATTTCATAGTTTATGCATCCTACTTATGATTCAATTTTGTGAGATTTTGTGTCGTGTTTTATTATGTTATATTCAGAAGACGGAGCAAATGATACATATTGATTTGACAATACCAAACAAAAATATTTATTTTTTCAACAAAATTGATACAAATTTTCTCAACGCTATTCATATTTTTGTTTATCAAAAACAATTTCTACGGATCAAATCATACAAATGGCTCTACCAGCCATACCCTTCCAACTTTAAAAATTATATTTTTAACTATAATATTTTTTCTGGAATTTTTATTGTATTTGTAAATGTTTAACGCATTGAAATTTGTTCGCTAATAGTTGTTCTTTCCGACTTCTTTAAATACCCAGTCGTACTCTAAGGGGGTCCTAACAATAGGTACAATCGAATAATTGGGATCATTTCTTTTTTATTGAATGAGCCTAATAAATAAACTAATGTACTATAAAATAGTGTCTGTATCGTTAATTTTTATACTATCGAATAGAGAATGAAAAAGAAAATGATTAAAAATAAAGCAGAGATATACATTTATTTGACAATATATAATCAACGAATATTCGTAACATATTTATAATTTTCACATGTGCAAATATTTTTTAATGGTTGGGTTTTTAAATTTGAATTGTTTATGTATCACATATAAACGCACAAAATATTGAATACTATTTTACAAATTTTCTTTTACATAGCAAATATGTGTTAGAAATATAATAAAATACAAGATACTATATACAAATGAAATAAATATTTATATAATGTTATATAGTTAAAACAAAAAACTGTTAATTATACACTTGCAAATTATACTTATAATGATTTATATACAATATAATGTAATATTAATTTGCCATATAAGTGGTTTACAATTCAAACTTTTTTTATATAAATTACACTAAAAATAAATGCTAAATATTTACAGATAATTATAGAAGCCTATTACTTATTCTAGAAATTAATTTAAAAAATTAGAGATTGAGGAATAAAATAATGAAAATGTATTTAGCATTGAATATATATTTGACCCTCAGCATACACATTTCAATAAACTACAAATATTTATATATATTAAAAGTTTTGAAAAGTTAAATTATATTTTAATAGGTATTATTTCTCACACATCTACAACGCTATATAGATTAAATCACGTTTTTTTGTGTGTGTGAAACAATCATTTTTTCTTATTTAACAATAAAATATCAAAATACTAGTGTATAGATAAGAATTATTCAAAGTAAATTCATAAAATATTTAGAGAATTTTTCAAAAGACTAGAGGGTAGAAAAATCCTAAAATATATTTACTTAAAAACACAATTTAAAAGGTATTTTATAAAAAAAATATATATATATATATATAGCTATATACAAGAGTTGATCCATAAATATCTGGCCTGACCATTAAATCATAGATATTTTCAAAATTAAATTTTGACCTTATTTAGAGAAATCATTCACTATCATATCATCACACACACAAAAAAAAGCAAAACTCAAGCCTATATTCTAACTAGTGATCTTTTATAACAAAAGGTGCGTGCTTTTGTTGAAATAGATAAGCACGAATTACATGAGCGGTAATTAAGATTAAATTAATTTCAATCGACGAATGCATATTAAAAATCATCAACCACCCTCTTATTCTCCAGAACTAGTTATTAGCGCGCGCGACCGATACTTATTCAGATATCTGAAAATATTTGAAAGGAAAGAAATTTGAAGATGATAGATAATCAAGCGAGTGATGCTATTGTGACCTTTTTTGGAAGTCTAAAAGACGATTTTTTTAAAAAGGCATAGGGGCTAAAGGTTGTTTGAAAAATGTATAGATTTACAAGGGAACTTCACTGAAAATAAAATATTATATTTTACATTGTGTAAATTTTTATAGATTGGGCCAAATATTTACAGGGAAACATTCTTGTATATATTAAACTTATTTCAATTAGAATAGTTAAATATGTCTATATATATACTAATGGTTTTAAAATTAACAACAATTCTATTGGAGAAATATTTTTAAACACGTATAGTTTAAATATATAAATATTTTAATATACGTTTACGAATCAAATAAAAATGCTCATTATTTTATTACAAGTCAGAAGACATCTTAGTAAAAAACCGGTTTGCAGTTATATTTACAATTTTCTCATTTTAAAATGATTTATATATAAAAATAAAGAAAAAACTAATGATAATAATATGTTTATATAAATATGCTTATAACAAACTTAATGCGAGTGACCTTATTTGTTGAAAAAAAAGTTTTAAAATGTACAATACATTTAAAATATATATTTGAAAAATAACGTATCATTAAAATTCATCCCAAATTTACTCGAAATATTATAGTTTAAAATTTGTATATAGATTTTTTAATTTTAAATGATGTAGAAAACATTTTAAAATGTTGTGTGTAAAATTTGTTTATAAGCGTACACTTCTAAAATTCAAAAGGCAAAATCACACGCATTTAAATTAGTATTAAAACATTAATATAACAAAAACTAATAAATAAATTCATAGAGTTACACTGTTTTTATCACAATATACTTTTCAATGCTTTGATATGGCATTTGTAAAATATTCGTTAATCAAAAAGGTATAGGAACTTTGAAAGTAGGGGGGAAAGAGAAACATAATTAAAATATAAAATACTTAATTATTTTATCATGTATCTTTTGGCAAGTTCCATTTACTATTTTAATCCTCAAAGCAAAGAATGACTTTGGCATTGGTGGTTTTTGGGAGGAAAATAGCGAAATAGAAGGGCTGTATTGATCAACGTGAATATCACGCAAAATAAATTCAAGTGGTGCATCCTTTTGTTAGACAGGGCTTGTGGGCAGGTACTTCTGCTCGATAATAAAGGCTTGAGATTCTTCCTCCGAACTAGCCACGATTTGGTCTGCCTTCTTCACAGGGATTCCTGAAATCACAGGGCCAATAAGTCAATGAGTGGCGTTTATAAAGGGAAGAGAGTGTCAAATTCATTTTTTTAATCAAAAATATTAAACTTTTCATGAATTATCAGAAACCTGGCAAGGTAGGGCAATTTAATCTATTTTAATGATAAGGCACAATTTGGATTATAGATTATAAATACAATGTAATGAGACCAAATCCAAATTGGATTTGGTCTTATTACCTTGTTTTTTTTAATCTATTTTACAAATATCTTCAATAGAATTTCGTATCCTAATACCTCTAGCAAGGCAAAAGAGAAATCGGATTTTAATATATAATTTTATTTTATAGTGTTAGCCTATTCTAAAATATATTTGAAGAGGTATTTGAGAATGTATATTTACTTATACCTTCAATATATTTTTTTTTAATTTTGGAATTAAAAAGTTTGAACTGTTTCAAAATGATTTTCGTGTATTTATTTTTACTGTATTTATACATAATGACGCCGAATAGATTTAATCAGAAAATCTAAAGAATTAGAAAAATTCTAAATTAATTTTAACGAAGCATCAAACTAAAGAAAATGATAATATTTGAATAACGATATTGTTAAACAATATTTGAACTTCTTATTATAATATTTTTGAATATATATGTCATTTATATATGATATATATTTTTCGGCTAGTCTTCAATTTAAAGAAGACATTTTGAAAATCATTACAAACACGACGTTGCAAATTTTGACCAGAATACTCAAGTTTTATTTTTAAAAGAATTTGTGTTAAAATATATTTATATAATATTTTAGAAATAAAAATTTGAATTAATACATTTCCGAAATTATATTTCTATTTTTAAAGATATGTAAACTGCTAGACTGTTTAGAAATAAATAACAAAAGTTATAACCAACAATAGAAAGGTTAGTCAAAATCCAAAGATAACCAAATGTGAAGAAAAAACCACAATATTCATTGATTCTAACAATCCTAAAAAGAAGAAAGCAAAAAATCTATTTTTAGAAATAATAATTGAAGAATTTCTTTAAATAACTTTTATATCATTAATTCTCTCACATGAGAGAAGATTGATGAAAGGTTGCCTAAGAATTGATAGCTTTGCTAATCGATATCAAATGATTTTTTTTTTTCAATTTTTTTTTTAATTTGAGGGCCGTTCGCGGCCATTGAATCCTTGAAAAATCGCATCCTTAAAAAGATCTGTTGGATTTTAAAATGGTATTTATGTAAATAGGTAGTTTCGTTTAATTATCATTGAAAGAATTTGTAATTAAATGCTTGTTTTTACCATCTATCTCTATTTTCGTGTAAAGAATCAACCTACCATTTGGCTTCTTCTCGTTAACATCGGGGGCCCAGAAGCGTTTGTAGAGCTGGTAAGAAATGCAGCAGATCGTGACAGTTCCCAGAAGTGGGATGGAATAAAGCCAGGGGAAGGCCAGTACATCTTTCTGCATCTGTACACATGCATGCACATGTTGGTTAGAGCCCATCGCTGATTAAATATACCAATAAATTTCATACTCTTTACAATTAAAATTTTTCTTTTTGAATAAGTGATAAAAAAGTACTTCTGAAAACCTTCCCTCTATGATAGAAAATTATAGATGATTGGTCCTTAAGTGGTGAATCCGTTTAGCGAGATTTCGTCAATAAATCTCCACGATGAGTGACAATGGAGATTTTAATTTAGCGAAATTGCTGAGATGTTTCACTATACTACTAAGCCAAGTTTTCTTATCTAATTTTTCTATCATCGCATTAAAGTTTTCAGAAGTACTTTTTCAACATAATTTTCTCGAAAAGTTGCATAGTGTGAAATATTTTCGATAGAAATTTACCAAGTTTATGTAACTCTGATTAAAATATTCGAGAAATCACCAATGCAACATTATTCTATTTATATTAATTCGAGTTAGGTGAATCTTCATTCTATATATATATACTTTCAATACAAATTTCATTATCTCAATATTGATTGTTATTAGCTTTTGCTTTTTTATCTTCATTTGCGGTGAATCCGCGGTAAATCCATGTATAATAAATTTCTTTTCCTCCACACACACACACACACAATTTACCCAGACTAATCTATTAGCTTGATTGTCTTTATATAATATTTCCTGTATATAAATATCATATTACCATTAAGGTACTATTGCTTTTTTTCCTGCATGTATTCTACATTTCTGCTTGGAGAATCTGTATAAGACTAAAATGTCTTAATAAAGCTTTTGGTTGTTGTTTGTTGTTATATATATACTCTCAATCTCTCTTTTTCCTTTTGCTGTATTACGGCATTATTGAAAATTACCAGTATTTTTACGCTACTTTTCTTTAAAAATATAGAACTAAAGTTTATTTCTTTAGTTATCTTATATTACAATGTGAATAACAAATGGAAAAAGAGCAGGCAATGCTCCTCAGTACACCATTATCACAATCCTAAAATATGCAACCCACGCTCCTATTTCGACATTGCTTCCGTCATAAGCCAGATGTTTGAATCAAACAATTCTTCCTTCCAAAATGGCAAGGTCTCATTGATTTCTTTAGGGTTGGTTTCTTGATACGTTTTAATTCTCATATGCTTATGTAGATTGTGTCATATTTTTAAAGAATCGTCAACGGATAAAGAATACCTTTTTTTAATAAAAAAAAATCAGTGTGTGGAGCCTATCTATTGGTTGAAATGAACACCTTTTATTACTGTGCTTTTTTGAATAGAAAAAAAAAAAACTTATACAATACCTATTTAGGTAAGAAAGTGTATTAAACGAACCATCATTATCTGATTGTTTATTTTTTCTAGAGAAATGACCACTACTAATTTCTTGAATTATATATCACGCAAAATACGACCAAGTACCCGTTTTGGACTGTTAGCTTTCGTCAGCATGGTTCAGGTTGAACGTTAAAGAACCACCATTGGGATACTCGCAGTTTCATTTTCAATTCCAGAAAGGTACACCTAAGGCCAAACTTCCTTGAGCACGATACATAGGTTTCTGAAATGTTTAAAATTAGAGAATATGTGCCAGAGAGAGAGATTAAGACATGTTTTTACCCTATTTAAGAACAAATTTGATCTCTTTTTATGAATGCACTCGCAAAAAGTTGAATCTCAGGTTTTCTGAAGTTGGGCGAAAGAACCATCTTGACTTACCGTGATGGGGAAGGAAAGAGAGATGACGGTGAGAGCCGTTCCAATGTTCTGGATGCTGCACTCGATGGCAACAGTCTTGCGCACGGGGGCCACCTGTCTACAAGCCAGAGCCAGACCGTAGCCCAGAGCCAGTCCCGTGGCAGGCAAGCTGAACAAGGCCACCCAGAACTCCCACCCGATGCCTTGGAAGATGTCAGGGAACACGATCAACTCCAGAGTCTGACATAGGAAGATTATGGCAAATCCTGCATAACTCCCTGCCTGCAAAACACACGCTATGTTAGAATATAGACAGCGAGGAATCTGCATTCTAACAATATCTCATATATTATCTCAAAATAAACACACGAAATACTTATTATCATTCTCAGATTGTCTTTGCGAAGGCAAAAAGGCGTGAAATGGGCATTTAGAGAACAATCAAACAGTTAAAAATAACAATCATAAAACCTGTAGGCAAACCAATACTTCGAGTTATGTCTTATCAGTTCAAGGCTGTTTCAATTTGGAGAAGTACTAAAACCACTCGATTAAAAAAAAGTTATCTTTTAAAAGGGAAGTACTTCTTTACGAGTATTTATACGAATTTCCTACGATAAAAGAAAATTTTCTATTAAGTGAAAATGACAGTAAATCCTAAGAAATTAGATTGTCAACAGAATTGATGCCTCTTTCAAGACGAAAATGTGTATTCAATGTAATTGTATAATAATCCAAACACCCTGCAATAACTAGAACAGATGATAACTGCGAAACCACTTCCAAGTTGGCAGTCATTCCGCCGAGTCACGGCCTCCTAATATACCAAGAATGCAATATCCAGAAGCTAATGTTAGTGTTTACACTGTCCATTCATTCTTTGTTTGACAAACTTTACTCCATTATTTCAAATATATTTCATTACTTTATAATAAAGAGTTTATTAGAATATAGTTTTCAAAATTCGAAACTATTTTAAACGCGTACGATTCTTTTTGAGATTAAACAATTTCTACTGCCCTTACTGCAATGGAAAAATTAATGGGAGGGCCTGGCTCATCAGTGGTGAACCCTCCCAGCGGTTTCGCCAGTTTAATCTACCATAACGCTGTTATATTGTTTTTTAGGAACTTCCTTTTATAGTGATACTGTTGCTAGACTCTTGGAATGGGTATTTTAGAAGAACTATGGACATAAGCTTTTAGAACAGTAGAATTACATACAATTACAAATATATAATTATTGTTTGCCGTAGAGCATTGCTCGATGCAAATATTTAAATGTAATTCTACTATCCTAATAGCTTATGTCCTAGTTTGCTTGAATACCATTTCTAAGATTCCACCTTTCAGTGTTAGCATATAAAAGCAGAATGATCCAATACAGTATTAGAGCTTTAAAGAAGCGGTCTGGTAGATTAAATTGGCGAAACCGCTGGGAGGGTTTACAACTGATGAGCCAAGCCCTCCCAATATTTTTTTCATCGCAGTAAAGACAGTAGAAGTTTGATTTATTTGTGAAAAGAAACATTCGCGTTTTAATGTCTTCATTCGTTATAAAGATGGCAAGCTTACGACTATCAAGAACTCCTCTATAACACTTGTTTATAAAATATTTTCTTTCTTAACTATTTTCTGAATAGACCCGTAGAAGAATTCTCAATACTCGAAAACGTGCTACCTTGATATGTACATTGTGATAAAGACCTTTAGTGCAGAATGGTGAAAAGTTTCATTCAGAAAGTCTTCAATTTACCGAGATACCTTTTATACCAATATGTTGCTTAGTATCATTCAATCATTAAATTTTCATTAAAACAAATTCTAACCTTAAAAAACAGTAAAATTTTGTGTATCAAATTTAATAAAACCATCCTCCATAAAGGATACTCTTTATCATTTTTATTAAATAGTGGCGAAATGGAGATGGCAAAATCTCTAAATATTTTCATCGACTGGCGAGTCAAGTTCTTCTTTTATAGTATTCAGTGTTATAAAATGCCATGCAATGCGATTTTTAAAATTCATTGTGCAAGGTAAATATATGAACTAGCTTTCAAAATTGGATTCTTTATAAGACCTGAAAACAAGTTGAAGGATATGAGCCAAGTATTTAAACAATTGCATTAATTTACATACATAATATAAACATATATGCATTATATAACTAATTTATTTACTTCTTGATGTGGAAAATTTAATGAAGTTTACAATATGATTTTGTTAAAAAAAATTAGAGTAAATATTAGATAACAAAACGGTAGAGTTAAAGGATAATCTCTGATATTGTTATGGATGAATGTGAAGGTATTGTTGGGGAATGTCTATATGTCTGTTGATGCTATTGCAGTGTTTGGAAAAATGATTAACTACAGAAGTTGTCTCTGATACTTGTCCTTTCTATTCTAGATCACAAATCTAACATTTGCTGATACTTATACAGGTTGGCTTTCATATGATTTTGCCAAAACTGGTGTTGTGGCTCATTCTTTATCATTAGTAATAAGATTCTTACTAGGGTGATTAAAGGTACATCGTTCTGATGCATAATTAAAGGGAGAAGTGCCTCTCTTTTTTTGGTACCTGGCTCAAATTCACATTAATATGTACCGCACAGCAAGAGCAACCTAGTTCATGATAATTGAAACAGTGAATAATATGTGAAGTTTATTCACATATTAGACAAATTTTAACGCGGGATTCAATCCCGGTTCATGACTGTCGGGAATCGAGCGTGTTACCCTCTCATCCACCTGAATTTTCTTTTGTGATACACACCTATAAGTATATCTCTATACAAGAATATATTTTTAAATAAAACTATTTCTAAAACTCTTAGTGCAACAAGAAAAAAAAGGCCTTCACCAATAATGGGCTATGACCTTCTAACTAAATTATTTTCTTATGGCAATAAGATCAATAAAATTGAGATAATTCTACATTAAAAAAGCGTTTAGACACTAACAATATTAAGAAATAAATAAATATACGAAAAGAAAAAGGCCACTCTACTCTGTCAAAATGGTGCAATAACTATGCACCGCCGTATCTCGACCATTTCTGCAATTTAGCGAATTCAGAATTAGGAAAATTCACAACGCCCACCCGGAGACCATGGTTTCGAAATAATGACCATTGTCAGCCCAGAGCAAACTTTGATTTCATGAGGAACACAAAGGTTTCATGAAATCTTCAGAATCTTCCAAAGTGGTGTTTACCTGATAAAGTAACCAGACCAATTCTATGGCCAAAATATTGATAAAGATTTTTGTTTGGAAGATTTTTTATCTTAAAAGATTCCCTCCATCTGAATATTTATTTATTTTCGCATATAAGGGAACAAAAGCCACATTAAAGAGTAAACGAAATATTAAGGTAGAATCCATAAAATGGTATTTATCTGAAAGATTCCCGCAATATTTACAAGAAGCGTAAAAATGAGATAATTTACAGAATGTTTGCATGTTGTAATAAGTTAGGATAACATCAGAGGAAATTATATTACAGAGCGCGCGTCTTTAAACAAATTAGAAGGGCGTCAAGAGACCCGAAAGCTTGAGATCCGAAAATGCAAAGATTTCTACAATAAATCTTTCTCTAAAATAAAAATATAACTAGTAGCAATGAGTTTATTTATTCGTTAAAAGCGAAAGCTTTTGGATAATAAAGAAATGCATTCCTACTGGTTATATTTTTATTTTATACTTTATAGCAATTTTCTCTTTTAATGAAACCTTTCCCTGGAAGATTTCCCCAAATGGAAGTTGTATACAATCTGGATGATAGATATCGACACCCTAGATAGATACCACGATATATGTGAACCACCACAATGTAGTTGACCTTCGCCAACAGTCGCATTGTAGTGGAACCTAGGGTAAAAACGGTGGCGAGCAAAAACCTGACGTTTTTGTAATGCCAATTTCCTTGACCCACATTTAGAATTCTAGGAACCGTACCTGTTCCAAGTGTAGATACCTTTGCATCTACGAGGACTGGCACATAACCTTTACCCTCTCTCTCTTCCTCTAGATACCAAATTTCATAGTCTGCTACCAATATTTTGTTATTAAATACAAATAATTTATCCAGTATTTGCTCTAAGCAAACTCTACATGCCATATTAGCTAATAAATCCGTTTGAATATAAACAATAGTTATATATTGAACAAAAGGGAATACATTTCTAATCCGTGAAAAAAAGCTTTAAAGAGTTGTTAAGGATATCGTAAATATTTTTATAAGTTTGAACGTTTTTCTATCGATTTGCAGTATTCCTTCTTAAAGCACAACACTTATGCAACTTTTTACAACATATTCACATATTTGATCTAATAAAGATATTATTCGGTGAAACATTTCTCCTACTAAATTGTAATGGTCAATATTGTAAGCAAATGAAACTTTTGTTAAGTCTTTTAAATTTTTATTCAGAGACAAGAGAGCTTCAAAATAAAATATAAAGATTTTCTAAAGCAAGTGAAGACTACAGTGATATACATACTACTTCATACTCATGAAATATAAGATTAGATGAACTCTATTCCATGTATAACCATATGTCAAACCTAATTACCCATAAAAAGGAGAATTTAGAAATATCGAAAGCAGAAAGGAATATATAAAACACAAGTTCAAATGCTCTACCTAAAAATGATAATGAAATAGATACATTTGAGCTTCACCTGTACTGATGGTAATGGAGCTGTGTGTTTCGAAGAGATGTAAAATAATTCATGAAGGAGATTAGACATCTATCGAAATATTTTGATCTGCATCTAAACGCTAGGAATGCTCTCTGATCAGGTTCTTCTAGGACCTGTGTAGGCGCAACATGAAAGAATTCAACATTAATACATTCCTTAGTTGACATTGAATTCACTTTTTGTCTACGAGGACCTTGGTGTGACCCAATTATCATACATGTCCACGTTTTTCATCTCCGTGTTACAAAAGAAGGTTTTTATGTTCTCACCTTTCTGTTAGATAATCACGTAGGCTTGGACGTAATTTATATAATGCTGTGAACGTTAAATCTGGTGATATAGGTAGTTTGTCATAAAGATTTGTAAACAGGATTCTAATTAAGTAACGTTAAATATTTTTCACAGATGAAGTAGGTGGGAAGCTACGAAAAACTAAAGAGTAGCGTATAAGTGACATAGCGCCACTAGAGACCAGTATCTACTCAAGGACAGAGATCAACAAGAGCAATATTTAAAACCATTCCCACCTACCCACACCCATTAATAGACCTATTATAGAGCTAGGGTATTCACATTTTTGCTCAGATATACTTGTTTCAAGTAACTGATTTGCTTACTATTTATTTCAGATAGCTTTTATATTCTGAGGTAAAATTTTATAGAGTCAATTATGATACGGAGTTTTATATATATATATTTGAGAAGATTTAATACTTATCGAATAGAGCAGGATTAATACTTAGTTTTCCAACAAAGGTGAGAATAAAATTTACACAACTAGTCTTCCTCAGAATATAAGCTAATGCTTTTATTTACAATTTTCAAAATCAGTGATAACGTAATAATTCTTATTATGATCATCTACGAACAATGACCTTCCATAATGGTTGCAAGGGTTTCTAACTATGTACTAAGTGTAACTCTCTACCTGAAGCTCCAAACCACATCATTAACTGCGTTTGTTCATCCATTGATGAGCTTTACTCATCCCCAGTAGACACCATCAAAAATATCAAGCTCCATAGGCTATAGGCTCGGCATCCTAATATGATTGAATGGGGATGAGAAAGAAGGCGAATTTTTGTAAAGTTTAGAGCTGTTATAAATGCTCGATGATAATCCAAATACCTTCAAATATTTTTATTTTTTCCAAGCAAGAAAAATATAATGAGCGATATTGACCTATCACTAGTATACTTGGTACAAGCCATCATGTTGGGTATGGGGTTTGTGACTGTTCAATCTCTAAGTGCACCACATATTTACACATGGAAAATAAATTCGATCAATGCACTTGCTGGAGACGAGTTTGTTAACTTTCACTCATTGGTGCCGTTAGATTTTGGACAAAAATTCGGTAAAATTTTGAAGCTATTTTTTTTTAGAAAGAGTGCCCAATGCGGGATTTGATCACATGTTCTGGTTATCAGAAATCGACATCTTAATCCACCATTGTTCAAAAGAAGAATAGTACCGAAATTCGACATTATCATCACTATTGTAAGGAAAATCTGGAAGGTTATCTTTGTTGACGGCTTCATCTTAATTTCGATTTATTTATTAAGATTTAGTCCTACCCCCACTATACACCCCAATAATACTTTAAGAAATAAAATCCCTTATAAAATTGGTCTATATCCAATCCTATCTTTGTTAACAGCTTTATTTTATAACTTATATTGTTTTATTTATTTAGAATTCTTATTGGAGTCTTACCACTACCACAATAATACACTCTTCCAACAATATAAATCCAATAAAATTGTCTAAATTCAATTCTATCTTTGTTAACAGACTTACTATTACTTATATTGTTTTTCTTTTCTTAATTTATAATTCCTATTGGTCTTATCACTACCACAATAATACACTCTTCCAGAAATATAACATCCCATAAAAATGTGCATAATCATTTTAATCTGTGTTTGAGGAAGTAAATTTCCCAGAAGGTTTTGCAGAGTTAATCTGGACAAAATAATCACGTATTCATTGCTCGATGTCTTTCAGAAAAAAGAATTATTAAACTAAAATACGTTTGCATGCCAAGAGTGTGACAGAGCGCTTGCATGTGCGTGTTCCAGCGCTGGCTCTGATGACACAACCAAGTCCTCAGTGCTTTGGGAAGGAAAATTGCTGGAGTTTTTTGGCGGTGGAAAATTTGAATCTAAGGTCATCCGGTACATGCAAAAATTTCATCCGCATTTCCTGGCTACCTTATTCATCAATTTACACTTTCCTTGAGTTTTTCCTGAGAATATTTCTTAATATCCTTGCATAAGAGTATTCCATATGCTGAATTTGTCGCAAGAATTCCACCGTTCCAAGATATCCAATTGGTAATGCCAACTGCGTCAGTAATAAGGATATCGGCAATTCTGGATCTTAAAGTATTATTGCAGCAATTTATATAAAGAAAGATAATATTTAGAAATATATATTATAAGAAACATATTGACAAAATAATTATTATAAATTTTTATCTATAGGTTGATAATTGAATTTATAAATAAATTGTTAATACTTTTGAGGGTTTGGGAATTTCTTAAAGTTCGGGAGATGATCATTTAGAAAAGTCCAACTCCTTTTTCAGGATAATATCTAGTATTTACAGGATGGTATATATCCGGACTTTTCAGAAGGATCTCTGGACATTTTAGGATGGCAAATAGACTTTCCCAAATTATCTATGTTTTTTTTTTAGGAAGACCACTGAACTTCTTTGTATGTGATCTCTGAACATTTCAATATAATAATTGAGCATTTCAGTATGATCTTTGTACGTTCAGGGTGGTCTCATTACTTTTTAAAAATGACACATCAACGACATCACTAATAGTGAGTTTCAATCAATTTTGGAGCTTAAAGGAATGACTCTGAAGGAATTAGAAGCTTTCATTTGGAAGACCTTCACATCTCTCAAAATTAACGATCTGATTACCTAGAAGATTCGATATCTTTCTCGAGTGAATGTCCTATGTCAAAACCTTGACCATGACAGGGGTTAATGTTCTTCAGGTGGCTTTCCTAACGGGATCTAACTTCCATTTCTAGGTTATCTGACTAAGGACTATAATTAATGGCTGTGCTTAAATCTCCTATAATCTACTTAGAACTTAATTCCTGAAGGTATCTACACTCATGGACTAAACTTTAAAAAGTTTCATATTTTGAATGTTCGGGTCGTCTTGTTTTTTGAAGAAGACAGAGGCAATTTTGTTCACACTTGGTTTTCTCGTTTGTCCTCAATAAAGGATACTGTGTATTAAATATATTTTAGAGTTGTGGTCTGAATCTCGATATATATACTAAAAGGTACAACTTTCTTAAGTTTTGTCCATGAGTGTATGGTGTGAATGGTGGCATGAATCCGTGCATGGATACAAGCGATTATAAAGCCCTCAGTCCAATTCGAATCTTCATTAATATCATTTATCGTTCTCTATTTGGATTTACTTCGTTGCAGTTTGTTTGTGATTTAATGTAAAATTGTGAAAACATTTAAAAATATATTTTTTTAATGTTTTCTCAATGAATATCTTTTTTATTTGAAATGCAACCCCCCCTTTTTTTTTTTTTTTTTTTTTTAAGCGAAAATCCTTCATCTACAGGCTAATCTCAAGAAACATCGACTGTTCCGTAGCTAGGACAGTTTGAATGAGTACGCAGATATTTACAACATAAATTTGAAAGACATTCAGAACATTTGAAAGATTATAGCCATTTAAATTTTTGTGTTTTACTCTAAGATAATCAAAGATAGGTTATAAATAATAACGCAACGGTTCTAGGTTAGAAATAGATTATGTTTCTTGATATATATAAATATATGCCTGCAGAAAGCAATTTTCGCTTGTATTCTTGCATTTCAAATAAAGAAGAAACTCGCACATTGTGTAACATATTTTACAGTTTCGTTTTAATTTGCATATAGCTTAATCATAAGGCAATAACGCGCTATCTATAAATAAGAAGTGAAACCATTAAAGCACAGATGTTTCTTTCACACATAATACAAACCTCTACTGTCTTAAAAGCTTATTTCCATAGTTTTCTTGAAAGCCATTTCTAAGATTCAACCTTTTTCAGTGTAGCATATATAAGCAGAATCGTCCAATACAGTATTAGAGCTCTAAAAAACGGTCTGGTAGATTAAATTGATGAAACCGCTGGGAGAGTGCACCACTAATGAGCCAAGAAGCCCTCTCGCTATATTTTCATAGCAGTAAGGACAGTAAATATTTGTGTATTATGTGTAGAAGAAACATCCGTTCTTTAATGCTTTCATTTCTTATGTATGAGAGCGTAGCTCCTTTTCAATCTCTGAATAAAATATATTTAGAATCTCTGAAGTTGTAATCAAAAGTCTTAAAAGCGTAGTTTCCTGATTGTACAAAGAATTGTTTGTAAATGTCATTATAAACATGTACATATTTATATCCGGAAGATCTACTCAAGGCAGCATCCTGATATGAAGCCTTGAATTATTTCCTCTACTCAATGAAGAATTTGAATAATTTAAATGGGTTCGTAAAAAGCGATGCTAAATTACTTCAATTATGGGAGAGTTGAAGTACCCATTAGATAGTTGGAGTGAAAAAAAAAAGAATAAGAAATATGATCATTATCACTGCAACTTTAATTTGATGTCCTTGATGAATTGGCATCTCTCTCAAAGTTCTTCCTGCCCACAGATTTTTTATCTTTTTTTTTTTTTCTGAAATCCTTCCTGTATCGGACTTAAATTACTAATTATCTCATTTGATCTGCTTTATCTTGTTGCTATTATTTTTGAGTGCTCTTTCTGTATGCATTCTTAAATTTCTTTTTCCTGCCATTTGAATCTACCCCGAACATTTATTCTGATTCACCAGCCTACAAAGTTTATGTTCTCGGGACTTTGAATTAATCCTGTATGTGTTAATATCTTCAGGTATATATTATGAAATTTTCCTTATATCATTTATGGATCTGTGTATTAAATTTATTCTTATAAATGTATATTAGGAATCATTAAATTTAATTTTACTTTGTATTTTAAAGCGATAATGCGATATGTATCGACATTCAGCTTGTTATATAGTTTAATTGAAGTGAATGAAAGGGTAAACATTGAATTGAGTTTACAAAATCAAAAATTTTTGAAAATATTTGTAAAATATTTTAAAGAGAGATAAAATAAAGAGCAATAAAACACGATAACCATTCATGACATAATTTTGAATAGCGGAACACGAATTTCATATATAAACACCCATAAAAAAGGGCCTTGAATAACAGGCCTAATAATTAATGATGATATGTAATGACATGAGAGTAGATGATATTTTTGGGAGTTTATAGAATAATATTTGATTGATATGTAAATATTATTTTATACCAACTTCCTAACCATCAAATGTTTTATTCATATCGATACCTTTTTATTACATTTATAGAAAATGAATATTCTTAGTTTGGTTTTCAAGATCGAGTTGATGTAGTTAGATAGCTTAAAAGTATTGTCACCTGAAATTGTTGAAAATTTTTGGACGCAGAAAATGTTTCAGTGATACCGATGGCCGAGTACCTTGTTGAGCCAATATCCTGACAACCAAGGACAGCAAGCTGGCTTTGGACGGTTGTCTGATTTAAGAGGTCGTTTGAATGGGATTGAAGAGAGTAAACTTGTCAAATTAAGATCCTTATAGTGTTGATAGGATAGTCGGTACCTTGTTAAACCAATATCCGTACATCGGGGAGATCAGGAATCTTTAGATCTTTATATGTACAGATATTAGTTCAACAAGGTACCGACTAACTTATTAACACTACAAATACGAGGATCTTAATTTGAGAAGTTCACTTACTTCAATGTTGTTGGCTATTGCTGGAACCTAGAATTTATTTATTAATTGAGAGATTAACTTCGGGGAGATCAGGAAATATTTTCTACCCGAAGTTAATCTCTCAATCAATAAATAAAATGCCAAGTTCCATCAATAACCAAGGACATAAAGGAAGTCGTATGATCTATCCTGATTTGACAAATCAATCACACTCAATAAATCTTAAATAGTCAATCTCTGATATAATCAGCGACCAAGGACATAGAGAAAGTTGGAATTGAGCGATGAATCATCCGATAAATATGAAGTACTCAATATCAAGTAACATCCAAGGACAGTAGCGAGATTGCGTGTGATAAACACACCAAGTTGAATAATCAACATCACAGATTCATCAAATCAATCAAGTAGAATCCCTAATATCCAATTAAAAGCCACTTACAGTAAAGGAACTACCTGTGATGTACCCGGAATTAACTGTATGATCAATAAATGAATCAAATATATATAGTCACATCGTATCAGTTTCATCCAATAGCCAAGAGCAACAAAGGAACTGTATGACATAAGTGAAATTAAATGACAATCAATCAAGAATCAGACATCACACAATCAGATTCAAACAATCAATCAAGTAGTCAACATCAGTCTCTATCAATAGCCAAGGACAGCGAAGACACCGCGCGATCTGCCTAGAGTTGATTGAACAATAAAAAAAAATCGAGCAATTTTCGCCAGATTCAATCAACATCCAAGGGCATTGCTCAGGTACCTGGATGTTTGATAAAACAACAAAAGTCACACCCAGCCAGCACTTTTCACCAAAAGGTAACCGTATTTTTATCCTTTTGTTATTTGGAGAGAGATCTTTTATTTTAGGAATTACATCTTCAATATCGCACACACTTCTCCGTCTTTTGATCTTTTAACACACTGACTTCCATTCTTACCGGAACATATGCTCTATTTTTAGGTTAAAGAGTTTTGAATAAATTTGAATTCTGAATAAATTTGAATAAATTTCTCGATAATTAATTTTGAAAATATGTTAAAGCCAAATTTCATGCTTTATATATTTATTAGTTCACTAAGGCACATCATTAAAAAATGTTCTACCATATAATAATGTATTCCAAGATAGCTCTTGGATCTTGAATGTGGACACGCTACCCTGAGCCTTTGTAGTTGGTTCCATGTACAAGAACAAAGTAGGTACATTTCTGTATGAATAATCAACATGTATATAGATATTCAGACAATAACTCTGAAAGATATTTGAAATACAATGACCTTTATTAAAGACACACGAGATAACCAAGTGTCACCAAAATTGGTCTCTGGCTCCTTAAAAAAACAAACAGACAACCGGTGACATCGAACGTTTTCCACTCCCATAAGTTTTGTTTATGAGTGTGAATGAATAAACTAATTTTAAAATATTCCAGATCTCTGCACTTAAGTATCTAAAGAGATATGTACTATAAGTTTTAGTAGTCCAATAACCTTTGAGAAATATGGAAGAATATGGATTGTTAAAGTATTGGAGAGAGTAATACTATGTGATTTTTCTGAATATTGATAAAGAAATGTGTCCTTTGTATATATTCCTAGGTCTATAACGCGCTAGGTGGGAGTTGTACTAACCTTGGTGATGTAGGGAGCAAACTTAGGGGCCTTCCAGCGGAACGCCATGCCAGCTCCGACCGGTGCCGTGACCGCAGCCAGGGAGATGGCCATCTTCTCGTATGGAATGTGGATGTTCCCAGTCTCCAGGTGGTGGCCATATAGCCACATGTTGAACGGCATCATGCCTAGGGCCACCAGAGTGGAGCATGTCGTCATGGTGATGCTGGAGACACAACATGCACATTGGTGAACATAGTACACCTTGGTATGTAACGAACATGTACTCTGGTGTAACTGGCGTGATCATTGGTGGAACTTAATTTGACATAAACAATCTGCACTTTGGTATCTAAGGAACATGTACTCTAGTGTAACTGACGTGTACATTGGTGGAACATAACATAGTACATCTTGGTATGTAACGAACATGTACTCTAGTGTAACTGACGTGTACATTGGTGGAACTTAATTTGACATAAACAATCTGCACTTTGGTATCTAAAGAACATGTACTCTAGTGTAACTGACGTGTACATTGGTGGAACATAACATAGTACATCTTGGTATGTAACGAACATGTACTCTAGTGTAACTGGCGTGATCCTTGGTGGAACTTAATTTGACATAAACAATCTGTACTTTGGTATCTAAGGAACATGTACTCTAGTGTAACTGACGTGTACATTGGTGGAACATAACATAGTACATCTTGGTATGTAACGAACATGTACTCTGGTGTAACTGGCGTGATCATTGGTGGAACTTAATTTGACATAAACAATCTGCACTTTGGTATCTAAGGAACATGTACTCTAGTGTAACTGACGTGTACATTGGTGGAACATAACATAGTACATCTTGGTATGTAACGAACATGTACTCTAGTGTAACTGACGTGTACATTGGTGGAACATAACATAGTACACCTTGGTATGTAACGAACATGTACTCTGGTGTAACTGACGTGTACATTGGTGGAACTTAATTTGACATAAACAATCTGCACTTTGGTATCTAAGGAACATGTACTCTAGTGTAACTGACGTGTACATTGGTGGAACATAACATAGTACATCTTGGTATGTAACGAACATGTACTCTAGTGTAAATGACGTGTACATTGGTGGAACTTAATTTGACATAAACAATCTGCACTTTGGTATCTAAGGAACATGTACTCTAGTGTAACTGACGTGTACATTGGTGGAACATAACATATTACACCTTGGTATGTAACGAACATGTACTCTAGTGTAAATGACGTGTACATTGGTGGAACTTAATTTGACATAAACAATCTGCACTTTGGTATCTAAGGAACATGTACTCTAGTGTAACTGACGTGTACATTGGTGGAACATAACATAGTACACCTTGGTATGTAACGAACATGTACTCTAGTGTAACTGACGTGTACATTGGTGGAACATAACATAGTACACCTTGGTATGTAACGAACATGTACTCTAGTGTAACTGACATGATCCTTGGGGAAACCTAATTTGACATAAACAATGTGCACCTTGGTGTGCAATGAACATACGCCTTGATGTAATCAACATGTGCCTTGATGTAACTGATGTGCACATTTGTAGAACCTAATTTGACATAAATAACGTACACATCGGTATGTAACGAACATGCAACTTGATGTAATCATTAAGCACTCTTGTGTAACTGACGTGCTCATTGATGAAATTTAATTCAATATAACAAACATACACTTTGGCGTGTAATGAACATTCGCCTTGATGTGACCATCATGCACTCTGGTGTAACTGACGTTATCATTGATTTAACCTAATTTAATTAAACCAAAATACACTTTGGTATGTAACCAACATGCACCTTGATATAATCAACAAACACTCTGGTTTAACTGATGTGCATATTTTGGTGTGTAACCTAATTTAACATAACGTGCACCTTGGTGCGTAACGAACATTCATCTCGATGTAAACAACCTCCACTCTGTTGTAACTGACGTTATCATTATGTAACCTAATTTATTTAAACCAACATTTAATTTGGTATGTAACCAACATGCACCCTTGTATATATCTAATGGGTGCCATGAACATATGTTTTCGAATTAATTTACTTCATATTACATACAAACAATTTTGGATAGAATTTCACTACTTAATCTTATACTACCAGTGAATATATGTATACATTGCTCAAATATTAGCAGGGCATTGAGAAAATAATGTTTTCTCTGGATGGTAATTTTTGATATAAATAATAAAATATATTTATCCGTACATCAATCAAATACTGTAGTGGGATAGGAAAATTTGATGTACGCGATACATTATAACGCGGACGAAAGAAGTCGCCAAGACTCTGGAATCCAAAAAGAAGGAGGTATGCTTGATTGGTGTCATCTTCCTTAGAATTGACGTCGAAATTATGCTTGAACTGTAAATGGAAGACTAAAGCATCACATAATCAAATCTATATACAAATAATCATATTTCAAAACTCAAAACTTTTAAATAAAAACCAGAAAATATTTCAAATTGAATATGTAAGCGCATCACTGCTTCATACCTAGCATTGGCTCGAATAATGAAAGTACTTTAAGTCTTACCTCCATTCTCTAGGTAAGTACTTGATATCTTATCAATGATTATCATTTATCTCTATTTCCTAAATATTCTTATTAACGTTTATATTCGTAGATGCTGAAATATCGAATAGATAGTATATATATACACAATGATCATTATATATTGCATTATTTATTTCATAAAATTTCTTTTTCTATTCTTTTTACAAATTATTCTCACGTTTTTATTCTCAAGCACACACACAGATATGACTATATATTAGAGATGTTTATAAATATTAGTTTTCAAACCTTACAGCGCGCTTACTAAGATGTCGTGAAAACTCATCATCAATCTTATGCAAATATTAAAAGAAGATTTACATATAAATAGCTTAATGCAACAAGTCGCTGTGTGCTAACGAATCCATCACGAGTCCCTTAATGAACAATAATTAGAGGTAAGGTGAAACCATCACACATCACAGGACTCGCCCTACAGGATTCCCGTTTATTGCAGATGAAAACACTAAAAAGAAAAATCCTGAGAAATGTTGCAGTCGAGGGCGTAACTTCTTTCTGGAAATTTCTTGTAATCGCTTCACGGTCAATACCCTGTAGATGGAACTGTTGACCTTAGGTCGGAGGCACTGCGGAGGTTATCCACAGCTTGTTCTGGTGCAGACAGCACTGCGTTACATAATAGAGAACGTGGGAATAGATGACAATACAATCGCATCTATTGTACGTGTAGATCAATGTATTTGAGATTTGTAGATGGAAACATCCTAGGATCGACAATATTTGATGAACAAGAGATTGATATTATCGTTGTGTGAAGACACATAGATAATGTGAATGTATATCGATATTACACTTTCTTACTAAATCAATAAAATAATTCGTTGCAGAGATGTGAAGTACCTCAGAAAGACGTCAGAGAAGAAGGTGACGAATATTGATTCTCTTATATAATATAATCAAATCACAGTAATTTTCCCGAAAGGTGTTTCGATTGTAAATTGATAGAACCAATTTTAGGCCAAAAACTGTGTAAAAGTGAGGAACGAAGGCATTAAAAGAGAGTAGTACTCCCTTATCGAACATGACTACCATCCTCTCACAACATTGCACTATACACGTGTAAAAATAATTTCAATTTTTGAATTTACAGCTTATTAAGCTCTAGAATTGATCTACCCCAACAGTTCCAGCATATTCAACGCAAATGATGCCAACCCCCATTGAAACTGTACCTTCTACAACTGGAAACTATTTTTATTTTTGATTTTTTAAATGTATTTCTCTGAATCTCTATTGTATCTGTTGCACGCCTTTGGGGAGACAGTGGCCTGATGAAGCGCGACCGCGCGAAAGCTTGCCTCCCATACCTTAATAAAGAAACTCTGCAAATATTTTGAATTTATTTAACTCAATTATTAAGCTCTGTTCACTTACACTCACTTGTGGGTCTGAACTCACTCAAGAATCAGAGAGGAAATGAAGCTATATGTAACTTGAAAACTTCTCAATGGTACTGGTTTTGTGGTAATATGACGGGCAAGATTACCTCTCCAACAGCATTATTTATTGTAGATATGTAGAGTGAGGAATCTGTAACTTTCATATTTTTGTCCAATATAAGATGTAAATTTACACCAATTTAACTCTTCTTCATTAACAGCATCAGCTTAATGTGTTGTGATGTGAGTCACCTGAATGAAACTCATTCAACAACATATAGAAAATGTAAAGCTACACACCAGCCTAACAATGTTATCAACATCATTAACCCTTACATTGCAGTGATATAATCATCGGATATTTTTGAAAACCATTTGTTGGTTGTAAGTTTGTTTGGAAAAAGATATGGCTACATTAATCAATTTTATTTATTTATCTAATTCCCGACTTTTCAGTGACTAGATGTTACTCTTCTCAAGGGAATGGTCATTCCTCTAAGGAGAATGACATTGAGTAACTGAAACGTCTGAAACTAACTAAATAAAATAATATTGATGTAGCCATATCATCAGCTAAGTGCGGTAGCTCCCTGCGAGGTATGTACCTGAGGGAAACGTCGCCGTCACAGAAGTACGTGAAAATGTTGGACGTTACGCCCCCCGGCGAGCACGACAGGACCAACATGCCCGTGGCGTGCAGCGCGTCCAGCCCCAGTCCCGTCATCAGACCGAAGGCGGCGAGCGGCAACAGGACGAACTGGCTGGCCATGCCGATCAGCACTCCGGCCGGCTTACGGATGTGGTTCCACACCTGCACAATCGCTCTGGTTATCAGGAGAATTTACTAGCATTCAATGGTGCATTTGAACTTATCTAGAAATCGTGATGGCCATAGGAGCAATTTTTAGAATTTCCTCGGGTTCGAATATAGGTTTTGAATGCTGCAAACTTGAATATTGATATATTTTCAACATTGCAGACTCAAATCCATAAAATATTCCTTTATATTAGGATTCCAGGGATAAGTTGAAAATAAACTTATATCTGGAAGCCTAATGTTTTCACCCTAATAATTGTGGACTCACCTGCTCCGCTGATTATGACTGTTGAAAGGCATTCAGAGAGTCAACAATACGGTAATTTTCAAGAATCCTTATTTGAATTACGTTTATTGAAAGGTTTGTTTATCTCTCAGACACATGAATCTTATTGTTAGCAAAGCAACGACTTACATGTCAACAGTTTTACATGCCTGCTCCGTTTTCAACACCAGAAAGGAGAACACGAGTAAAGACAACTCTATATGAAGATTTGATTTTGTGCATGTAGACTTTAGTTAAAAGGAAGTCTTACCTCTGTTGATCGAATAGTAAAAGCGAAAATTAACGACTACTATAAATGCATCACATGACTGCACATGTGGAAATAGTTTTATATTTTGAATTCACAAGGTACTGAATCTCTGTTTGGTTAATTGCATTCACTGGATTTGTTTGAACTTATACAGGAATCAAGAAAACCATTGATTGCATCTGAAGAAATTAATAATGTTTCCCACAGTCCAACTTGTGGCGTAGATATCTGGTTATAGTCCATTTTGTAGAGCTCAACACCAACTACAGAGTAGAGACTATCATGTAGACCACAACTACAGAATATAAGTAGGTAGATTATTCCGGAAGAAATGCACACAGCCTCGGCGTATATCCGGGCCAATATTAATAGCACCAATTAAAAGAACTACCGTTTTTTCCACGTCGATATAAAATTAGTTGTTTATAACCTTTCACAAGCAACTTGATTTTTACACTTTGGAGAAATTCCAGCTACTTTTCCTCATTCTTCGACCAGAGAATTGCTACGCAGCTGAATTCCTGTTCTTTCTCAAGACTTTCCCTCTGCAAATGGACGAGGAAGTCATGCGACAAAGTCCCGAAGTTTGGTTAGAACTCTCAGTCACTGGTTCAAACTGAGCCTTAGAGATCCTTGAATAAATCTTAGGAATCAATTTCTCAATAAACTAAGACTTCAAAAGAATCTTGTTAACAACGATTGCACATTTAATAACATGAAACACATATAGAACATAAAAAGGGATATTTTTATGAAAAATTTGAAAAATTTCGAAGACATTTACTTAATATTATTTTATAGCGGCGATAAATGTTTCAGTCACAAAATGCTGAAACAAATAAAATGTACCAATTGAAGACTCTATCAAATCTGAGTCTTATCAATATACGTATTAGAAATCCCATCTCTTGAACGTAGAATTTTATGAAAGTGCTATAATATTTTACCATTATTTTATAGAACTTTCCGTGTATTTTCCTTTCTCTCATCAATTCCAAGAATATAACTAGCAGATATTCAAATTTCTGTTTATTGTGTAAAGGGGATATAAGATATTATTTACATAAAATTTTGAAATATTTTTTATCTACCTTTATCAAGTTTTTATTTGATTTACTGAACTTAAACGACTCTCAGGCTCTTAGATATTCTTAATACATCAGTTAGACATTTAATAATATAAGATATGCATTTGAGATAGAAAGAGATAGAAATAGAGAGGAAGATAGATAGAGAGAGAGGAAGAAGAAAAGGACAGAAGGACTAGATGTGGGAATAAGAACCTAAGAATAAATAAAGAAAATAGATATTTATAGATAAATATGGCGCCAATGGAGACTAAGACCTGCTGAAGAGCAGAAAAACTAAAGAAAATTTAGTATATAGAGTAATGTCAATACTTTGAACACAAATATGTTAGCTTAGAGAGAGAGAGAGAGAGAGCGACCTTCCGCTTAACAACTTTTTCGCTTTAACGGTCTCAGCATCCAACAGGACAGATTAAAGAAAGTCATTGCGTGATGTCCTCCAATATTTAATTCTAACTATATTTACCTGTTTTTTTTTTCTAATACATAAATAAATATTCAAATAAAAAGGCATATATTGGATCAAAACATCATTTATTTATCCAATATATGCCTTTTTATTTGAATATTTATTTATGGATTGCTCTATTTTCAAAAATAATTAATAAATATAACTATTAGAATTTACTGAGAAAAATATTTTGCAGTTAAAAATTTAGTATATACACAATATAGAGGTAATGATATCTCAACATCTTTAAGTATGATCTTAGTAAAGTATGATAATTACCCAAAGTATCTTGACTCTAATAAACTTTAGGGCAAAAAAAAGAGTTTCTTCTAATAGAACATATCCGGACTGGCTTTCTAACTCAACCGCTTTTTTCTACAATGTACTGACCCAGTACTTGTAGAAGTGCGTTAAATTCTTTTTCGGATATGTTCTATTAAAAGAAAGTATTTGCCTTGACGTTTAGCGATCGTTTTATTTGTCCTTAAGTATCCTCTTCTGCTCGCTTAACGACAGAGTCGCTTAACAACATCTGTATTGGTCACTATTCTCGTGTGGTTATCAAGGCATGCCGATGTATAATCCTTCATGGAAGAGAGAGCCGAGTGTGACTAGCTGCTCTCAGTGAGAATAACCATGTGCACCATCATGGTGTAGTAGTTAGCCATGGTTGGTTTCACACCAGGTATAGTCAAGAGGGGTTATTCAGAGACTTAGTAATAGTGAGTCACATGACAATGTGGTGCTGCTTCACCTTTACCATGGTGATAGCCATTCGATTCATGTTTGTTCCTTGGTATCTCCCTGACCCAGCCTCTATCCGTCTCCCCACATATTTAGTTGCATCCACATTCTTCATTCGTTTATATGTAGAATTTGGCGTTCAAATATGCACTCATGAACAAAACTTAAGGAAGTGTAACGTCTTTGAAGTCGCCGGCTGTCTTTTTTTAAAGGAGACAGAGGTAATTTTATTCACACTTGGTTATCTCGTGTGTCTTCAATAACTGTCACTATATATCAAATATCTCTCAGAGCTATTGTCTGAATCCCGATATACATGCTAAAAGATAAAACTTCCTTAAGTTTTTCGGATGAGTGTAAATGCCGTTTTATTCTCTTTTCATATATATATAGATTCGAAAATAATGTATTTAAAACTGGGATATTAGTGCGTGCTCTCCTGTGCGTACATCCGACAGAAATGTTCTATAGATTATGTCTTTTTAAAAGCCATAAATAAATATTTAAAATTAAATATTTTATAATTTTACACACACATCGAAGCCTTAACTCACGTATTCTATGAAAATGAACATTTTTCAGATGTCTTTTGTATTTATCAATTTTATTAAATATATTTATAACTGTGGAGTCCTTCTGTATAATATATCAGTTTCTATAACGGTTTTTCGAATTTCGAAAAGTTTCAAGTACAAATTGCTTCCTGTCTAAAAAAAGAGCACCATTTGTTTAAATCTATTAAGAAATATCGGAGTAGTTCTCAAGATAAGAGAATTATCATGATTCAATTAAATCTATTTTATAACCGATTTGATTTAATAGATATTAAATTCTAAAGTTTTGTATAATGCTTATACATAGGTTTATTATAATCTTCTCTACATTGTTCCAATATTGTAGCAACAATTATGTATAAAAACAGAATATATGTAATGTATCGATAATTGTGCCTAGACTTTGTAGTTATTGGAAGAGTGGATGCTTCCTATGAGGAAAATGACCAGCCTAATGAATGGCAAAAATAAAAAGCCCATAAAACACAACCACTTTCACTGGACCTTGAGGGTTTCTTACGTCCATGGCATTGTTGCCATTCGATAAAAAGATGGCGTAATGACTTTTAAATGAAGGTCTCTCCCTGTTGGATTTAACAACCTAATTGTTAAACAATTATATTGTTAAAGGGTGTGTTTGAGAGGAAGAAATCTTCACAAACATGTCATAATCTTTTAAAACACACTGTTTTTGATAGTATTTGCTGTTGGCGATGGTCAAGGTGAGGGGTATAAATCCTAAACATTTTTTTATTTCATTTCTTCATAGAATTTGTCTCCACATACTTCGATTCTTAGTGATTGATTTATATTCATCCTTGAGCCTTGATCTGGCGATTATATTTCTGTTTAATGCTATATCCTGAAGACAACTTTGTTGATATAATTTTATTATTATATCGCCGATTGAACAAACATTATTAATACTGGTAAATTATTTGTTTGTGTAAATGCACTGGTTCGTCTAATTACTTTGATTTCAATAGTAAATATGAAACGTTCATTATATATAAGATTAAACTTGTTCATCTTTATCTAGGAGAAGCGTCTGTAGACAACGAGGACAACTAATTTCTAAATCCGCGCCTTGAATGTTTTCAAATAAAAAAATACCCCAATGGATCTCATTGTTTTTTTATCCCTACTATTATAATCAAAATGAACTATGAAATTTTGAAAGCGTAAATATACCCTCATGGACAAAACTTATGGAAGTTAATACCTTTAAGCATGTAAATCGGGATTCATACAATAACTCTGAAAGATATTTGATAGACAGTGACCTTTATTGACGACACAAGAGATAGCCAAGTGTGAACAAAATTGTTTCTGTCTCCTTCGAAAAAAAAAAGACCACTGGTCGCATTCAAGACTTACCACTAAAACACACATGCCATTTGTAGATTGAAAATGACGAAATAATAGGTTTTTATCTCTGGTTTTATCAAGGATATTCTCCAAGTATTTTCCTTTTGGGGAGTTTTACAGCGAAGCAATAAATGCCCAAGTTTTCAGCGTCCCCATAAATTTTGTTCTTCTCTCTCGTCATAAACCACCTCCGGCATTAGTGCAATTCACAAGGAAGGATAATGGAAAGATGTGTTGTTTTTATACTTAGATGCTATCTCTGGATCTTACTTTAATCTATATTCTGTTAATCAGACACATTGGGTGACGTTGGGGATCGTTCGCTCCTTGGCATTCAGTCGAGTTCTTCGTACATCGTGACACAGCAAATTTACGATGTTTCCCACTGTTTTGCCACTATGTACTAGGTACAATTCTCAACCTGAAACCCCCAAACCACACTATTGATTGTATTATTGACTTATCCATTGATGATCTCTACTTATCCACATCAGACACCATCAAAAGTCTCAATCTCTACAAGCTTGATACCCTAATATGATTGAGTGAAGATAAGAAAGAAGAAGACGGTGTTTCCTATAAATATCGATTATTAAATAATTTAATGCGAGATATTTTACTGGAAAGTTGTATCGACTAAGAATATTCAACCGCATAGGTATTATAGGCTGTTGGCATTTGTCAGTGTGGTGTAAGATATGCCTCAACAATCCCCCGTAGTGGTGGTCGGGGAGACTTCTTGATGAATCAAGAAAAATACATTTTAGACTAAAAGTACGTGAGAATGCTAAAGAGCTAGTGCCGCATCAGAATCCGTCTATAGCATAGCCACCGTATCGTAAAGCTGAGGCTGAATTTGAGCACTTTCTCCCAAAAAACATTCATTTTGATAAAAATCAATATTTACACTTATGGTAATTCCTACTACAAACAGACATTCAAATTCGATCAGTTTATCTTCGTTAGAAAGAAAGAGAAAGACGGAGTATACTTTACGTAAAGTAAAAGTCCTAAATTACAGTAACCAGGAAGTAAGTTACTTATTTCCGGGTTAGTAATTCCACAATAGACGCGTTCATGTAAATGATCCGGGTAATTCTGGCAGAAAGAGATTCCATTCTAGCGACCTTCCAGAGTTTGTTTCTCCATCTTTCTTTGTCTTGGCGGTGTCAGCCTTGACCTGGCCTTACCACAGCCCCTGCAGGAAGTGGACCTTTGTCTGCTGCTCTATCTTGATGTGATCTTCTGGTTTGTTCCGACTGATTGCTTAGCACTCCAACCTTCTCGTCTGCTTTCTTGCAACATTTTAATGGGACCTTTTACATCCTCTCGTCGTGTGGCTTTGAATAAATAAATTGTATATTATTTGCCCAATGGCTTTTATTGATATAATGCGTAGGTTATTTATGTAAATATTGCTTTAAAAATGCATTTACATTTGTTTTGAATTAGTTATTCAACCAAGCTTATATTAGACATCTAAAATGAATTTTAAGACTGGTCAAACATGCAAAATGTCATTTTTTGACACTAAATAATCAAAGTTATTTAATATAACTGATAGATAGCAGTAATGTTTGTGTGCCTTTCATAGTATATAATGGAAGAGCAACTCCTGGTTCTGGAGCTTAAGGTTTATGCCGATAAATGGCGTCCCGCCATCATCAACACCTCCTTTCATAATCAGGGTAAGTTTTCTATTATGTTATTCATCAATCGTCTCTAGTTTACACTTTTTTTTTAACATTATCATTTATATGAGACCACCACACACAAAGATGGAGATTATCTCTGTAATGGTATATAATGGTGAGAGAGTGTATGAGATGGTGAGATTCACACATGGGAGATATAATCTCTGGAACTTGGTGAAGTCCATGATGAGGACTCTACTGATGGTACATTCTCCCGGATCAAGCACAATGTCAACAAGAGCATCGGCATGACGTTCATCTTGCTGTGTTACTAGTATAAAGAAACCTCGGAATCTTAGTTTAGTGAAGTGTTGTTTTAAAGTGAAGTTTTAATTATCATTTATGTAGGAAAAAAAGAGTACAAAAGTAAAATTGTACTGGGATCTGGTAGATAAATTAAGAAAAAGGCATCTCCTTATTGTGTAAATAAATAGTTTAGTTGCATGATCAGGAGATGCATTTTTCTTAATTTATAATTCATATAATCACGCACATTAAATTAAACAATATCATCTTTTTACAATTATCCTTTATATGTCATCATAAAAAGAATGATAAAATACCAAAAGAATCTACTCCCTGACTATGAGTACTCAAATGTTTAACACCTCATTGACTCTGATTGACTTCACATTGATGTGATCCTGGCTCATTGCAAGTACTTGTATATCGGTGCATCTACTCCCTGACTATGAGTACTCAAATGTTTAACACCTCATTGACTGATTGACTTCACATTGATTTGACCTGGCTCATTACAAGTACTTGTATTTCGGTCATGAATCCTGCAATCACCATTTTCTTCCATGTATTAGCTCAACGTAATCATTCCTTATAGCGGGGCACCAATAACAAAACTATTCCGCGAATGTTTTTATTAGTACTTAAGTATTTCCGGGTAGCTCTATTTATTATATATATATTTATTCATACTTTTGAAGAATAATTTGTGAAATGAAGAAAGGCTAGTTTCTTAATACTCATTAAAGGAGTTGAGATAGAGTTTTAAAATCAATCAGTTTCCATCTATCAAATGGAGACAGCAATAAATAGTATGTTGTGTTTGAAAGACGTCTATAGAGTCGGTGGTTCTTCCTACTTCATGTATCCGTTAGTGTGTGTGTATATATGGGAAGTGTCTGCTGACCAAGGTCGCCACAGTAGGGACTCGTGCATCCACTGGGTGCTGTTGTCCTTGTAGCGGCCATTGGGAAAGTGGCGGCTCCAGACAGCTGCTCAATTACACTCAAATTGCTTCCTCTGTGTTGGGTCACGGTTGTGTAGGACGACACCTTGGTGATGACATGGCGCAACACTTCACTAAACTAAGATTCCGAGGTTTCTTTATACTAGAAACACAGCAAGATGAAAGTCTCGCCAATGCTCTTGTTGACACTGTGCTTGATCCGGGAGAATGTACCATCAGTAGAGTCCTCACCATGGACTTCACCAAGTTCCAGGAATTATATCTTCAATGTATGAATCTAATCATCTCATACACTCACCATTATATACCATTACTGAGATAACCTCCATCTTTGTGTGTGGCGGTCTCAATAAAATTAACGTTTTAAAAGTTTTTTTTTTTTTTGAACTCAACAAGATAACTACGTCAAGTGATGAACTCATAATAACATTCAAAATAGCGCGGAAATGAATTCAATACAACACAGCTGACTGAATTCAACAACACGGTAAAATAAATATAATACAACATAATAATAACTCAGCACAATTTAATAACAATGCAACCGCGCCTGATCAACTCAACATTGAGAACATGGCTGAATTCAATACAACACTGTGACTGAAGATAACACAACATTGCGGAATTAACTCCATACAATGAAGTTACAGCGTAATACAACCACACGGCGGGCTGAACACAATAAAACACTGAGGGCTGGACTCTACACAGCACAAAAACAACATTGCATTCTTAACTCAGCACAGTTAACATCATACGCGATACAACACAACAACAACACAACACCAGGGTGGCGGGGCAGGTTATAAGAAGCTGCACAAATTCAAGGTCCTGATACCAATCTGGATAGACTAGTTTTGCTGACGCACTTTCAAGGAAGCAAAAGCCGGTAGAGTTTGGCTAGCCTGCCCTCCTATATATCTTGCCATATACACCAACCATATCAACATTTATTGCCATTTTAGTAAACACTATTGTAAAGGAATTAAACCTCAGAGAACTGGATAAAATGCCGATAATAAAAATCCTTTAATTGTTTCACAAATATTTCCTTAAGAGAAAATATACTAAATCTCAATTTATTTAAATAAAAATAATAAATTCCCAATAAATACTTTCAATAGTAATTTAAACACAAAAAAAAGATATCTAAAATATTGAAGAAAATATCGACATTTAAAATTTTCAGGGTATATATAATTCAGTGTGGAATAGAAGAAAACACACACACCTATATTTGGCTTCCATTTTAAAACACTTCAGTAAACTATTTCCAATACATCATCTACCTAAGCGGTTTTGCTCAATAAACAAATTTCGAAAGGATTCATCTCTCTCTTTCTTTCAAACATTTCCTAGGTCTGGAGATGCGGAGGGTTCGAGAAGACCCTCTCCATGGTCTGGAAGAGGACCCTATCAAGATGGTGGTGCCTTCCTCACTCATAAATTATTGTAAATTCTCATTGATTTTCATTTATTTAAAATGTATTATTGACTAGATGTCAATAAAAGTGTTTCAATTGACTCTCTCTTTATAATTTTATATCACAAATTTTGATATTCCATTGTGTTAACACCATTTATAATATATCTAGATTTTTTTATGGCTTTTGGTTAAGATCAAAGTGTAGTGCTTTTCGGGTTTTTACGCCCTTAACAGGAATATTCTTGGCTAACTACAACGCTAACTCTAGGAGGGAAAAATATATTTATACATTATGCATATTTCTACCTATCTAAAGTTTAAAATTTTTAGAAATATAAGGTGAAATAAAATCTATATATGAGCAGTCAGAATATGCCCCCTTTTCTCATTAATGTATACATGTATTTATATATATATACATTTATATATCCATGAGAAAAGGGGGGGGGGGGGGGATATATATTATAATGCTTAAAAAGCTTGGTTAAACAAATAGTCATAATAATATATGTGTTAAAATGACAAAATCTGCAATTGCTGAAAAGGACAATCTATCAATGACAGATATTTACATGAAATGAATTCCAAGATATTAAACGCCAAGAGGTTAGTGTTGTTGAAAGAATTCAGTTGAATTTTGTGGCTTTGTGATTATACAATAGTGACGGATCTATTTGATTTGGATTTGAGTACACCAATAGACCAAGTTGGAAAAGAGAATTAATTTATGTGTCGGTTGTTTATGGCACGTGGAAGCCTTTCGATTTGTATAATTTCTCGGTTTCCTTACGTCAGATAAATCCCCCCAGTAATATATGCGAGGACATGACGGAGGAATCAACAGCTGGCAAATCTGATGTGTGATGAATATTTCACAGACTTTTAAGCAACAATAAAAAAATGGCTTACACCTCAGAGAAAATTTATAATTAAAATAAACATTATAGAAACATTTCACATTTTTCTTTCACATATGTTGAGTATATTGCAAATTGAATGATATATTTATTAGAACAATTTAGTAGTCTAATCTGAAGAGGAGTGGGTTCACAACTGAAATGCAAGGCTCACAATACTTAAAAATCTCTGTTCATATAGTTCCGAAGATTATTTGTTTGTTGGAAGCTGATTTAGAGAAAAAGTAATGATTCCCCTAAAGAGAGTGAAAGGGAATCACTGAAACGTCAGGAGTTGAAATAAACTATGGTTGATGTCGTTGCGTTTTTCTCTGAATATGTTTATATATTTGTTAATAGTAAACATTTGATAAGATTGTATATTTATATTTACAGTTAAACCTATCTATAGCGCCCCCTCTTGGGACTCGCCAAAATAGGGTGGTATAGAGAGGGGGTACTATAGACAGATCACTTTTAATGTAAATCGCAACGTACTTCGTATATACAAAGGGGGATCAATAAATAAGGTGAATTATCTTATTTCTTAAAAATTAAAAAAGCAAAAATAATTTAAACCACAGAATAGTAAAATATAACATCGAGAGACTATTTAAGGTGTTCTGTTATTTTTTCCCACGCGCGGCGCGAAACTTATAAATAAACTAAAATGAAATCTCCCTTGAAGGATTGCACCACCTATTTCTAGATATATTTATTCTGTAGGAACAATGGGGGAAGGTTGTAAATCGATTTAAAAAATACATAATTACACATTAGCATATGTTCCTTTTCTGCTGGCTTCTCCCGCCCAGTGAGCACATATTCAAAAGGAAAACAAAGTAGGCGACTGAATTTACTGTAAGTGCACCACATGTCTTCCCATGTGAAAAGCAGTTCGATTTTGCACTTATAAATGTGCCAAAGACCCGTTTGATTACTTGCACTCGCTGGTAGAGTTGGATTTTTGCATGAATCGGGGACCATTGGAGCATTTTTTTAATTATAAAAAAGTGCCCAATGCGGGATTCAATCCCGGGTCGTAGCGGTCGAAAACCAACGGATTAGACCACCCTTCCACCGATCCCTTATTTTCTTCCTAATATTGATATATGGAATTACTTTATTGATTTCAGATGTAAAATGTTTGAAACATCAATATTTTAGAAACGTGTTATGTGTATATTAAAATAATATTGACATTTCCGCACTGTCAGTATCTCAATGAGAGATGAAATCCCGTTCAAGAAAATGTGTTTCTCAAAAAAATATATTCCATATCAGAGCCATCTATATGTAATAATTAAAGTTATTTAGTGCTTATTATGTTTTATAATCAAACAAATCAGACGAGCAATTCGTGAAACATTTATATATTTATACTGTCATCTTCTCTCGCAAAGCTCATTTTTTATAATTTTCCTGAATTATTCTTTAGCCCTATATTCCCTGGCCTTATCCTCTTTAGCCTTCAGCTTTTTCTTCTTCTTTAGCTCTATCTTCAAATTTTTCTTCTTTACCTTCTTATCTTTAACTTCAGCTTTTTCTTCTTTACTTTCTTCAGCTTTAACTTCTAATTACCTTCTACGGCGCAGTGGAAGCGTTCTGCTGGGCCCCTAACCTGTTGGGAGCTAAGACTTTCCTATTCTACCATCGAGCAGAATAATCACCAACACCTCCAAGAAATTAACACTTTTAATTCCCTTTCATAACTCACTATTTTCTAAAACCAAATATATACATGCAAAGTCGTCCGGTCATCTGGTCAAATATAAATATACTAATCTATGAAAAACAACTTATAAAATGCTAATAACTTAATTAAGAATTTTTTTTTTAACTGCAAACCATATTATATTCAGAACAATTCAATGCAATAGTAGAGAGGTCTGGTGTAGATTAAACTGATAAAATGGATGCAAGATTTCACCACTTCCATCGCAGAAAGAACAGTTAGAAGTTGTTTAATTTGAAAATAATATTCCTAGATTGTTTAAATTCTTATATATATATATATTAATGTTATACTATTTTGAAAATGTAGCAATTATTTTTAAATACTAGAAGCATATCGTTGAATTAAAAACGAGTTCTCACAAATGCAGATATTTCGGTGGGCACTTCGTCTATAGTTTTCAAGGTTGCCCTATTACTGCTGCAATGGCGTCACTCAAGTTAATTGGAAATTTTTGTTTTTGATATTCCTTGCGTTGTTTTGTTTTTCATTATAGGTACATTTTCACATGAGTAATAAAACCGCTATACAATAAATATTTAACACTTCAACTGGCTAATTTAAAAAAAAACTTTAAAAAACTATATTCTCATGAACAAAACTTAAGGAAGTTGTACCTTTTATCATGTATATCGGGATTCATATAATAACTCTGAAAGATAGTTGACACACGTGATAACCAAGTGTGAAAAAAAGGTCTCTGTCTGCTTAAAAAAAAGACCGCCGGTCACATTCAAAACTTTTCAGTTTCTTAAGTTTTGATGAGAGACAACATCAAAATATGAAACTACCTTAATTTTGCTCATGGGGGTGAATAGGGTAATTAAAAAAAACAAACAATTTTAAAACACTTTTAATAATTTTCGGCTACATGTGAACTCAGTAGATTTTGTTTAAATATATACGAATAAAAGATTACATGAGGAGCTTCTTTTTCGATTTATTGCGAGCTTTCGAACCTTTCGGTTCTTCTACAGGCACGGATAGCATGAATATACTAACAGTTAGTATATTCATGCTATCCATGCCTGTAGAAGAACCGAAAAGTTTGAAAGCTCGCAATAAATCGAAAAAGAAGCTCCTCATGTAATCTTTTATTCGTATATACTTTTAATAAATCTACTATATATTGATAGTTCTCATAGGCGATCAACTCAAAATGCTATAAATCTGCATTCCATTTATAGGAAGTTCAATAGGAAAACACATACAGTTGAGATACTCTACAGTATTGTAAGTGTAGCTTGCCAAAAGCTTCAACTCAAAATTTCCTCCACTCTTCAATTGTCTATTTTAGAATAGCCTTTGTCAACTGCTGAGCAAATATCGGCTCTGACTAAAGATTTGAATAGCAGAAAGAATTTCCTCTTAGTCAGACGCTAGAATATCTCTATATCCTCACCTAATATTCGAAAAAAAATGTGTGGGAAAAATTTATCCTCTGATAAGATTTTAGAACCGAAAATCTCTTTATCCTTAATCAAAGATTGTGGGAATGTTCTCCCCTACATACAAAAATCTAACTATCATCATAAAATATTTTTTAAATGTGGAAAGATACTCCAACCCATTCCTGGTCAGACATTTGATCACAAACTTTCTCTAACCACATCAAGAATTCGAAAAAATGCGTGGAAAGATACTTTCCCTCTTGACTCAGACGCTGGGAAACTGGAACTTTCTCTATTCCCCCATCTATAAGGTTTGGCATTTTTCGAGAAGCTCTTCCTGACTATCCTATTTCTCTCTTTTACAAAGATTAGATAGATTCTGAAATATCAAAAAAACTTCCTATATCTCATTAATTGTTTGAAAATTTACAAGAATTTTCCTTAGTCAAACCCTAGATAATCAAAATTTTCTCTATCCTCAATAAAATTCCGAAATTTTATGGATTTTAGCCCAGGTTAGACACTAGAATATCAAAACTTAATCAAATAGTTGAAAACTGTGAAAAGTTATTCCCTCTGATAAAACGGGAGTCCATCGGAACATTTTCTACCCATATCGAATATTTGAAAATTTTCCTCACTACCTAGCCTTCTATATCTATTTCAGTAAAATTAGGATCATTTTTGGTTCAAAGGTTTTAAGATACGATTATAGCCCCCCCCCCCCCCCCCCCCAAAAAAAAAAAGAGGAGAGTCTATTTACATTTTTATTGGAACAATAATGAATTATTCTATTTTATAAAAAAATCACTAATATAGAAATAAAATATAGTTCTTATTGATATCTACCTGCTTCTTTTATATTATCTCAAATTTATAACACAAGCTTAATTTACTGATTGATAATTATCAATAGTAAGGGGTAGATTATAATCCACCCCTTAGCTATATAAGAAAAGTTTATGAGCGATAGAGAAATGTTTTTAAGAGCTCTTCAACTTTTCGTTGCAAGCATAATCACATATATAGGAGCTAGATAAAATAATCACATCCATGCCTTCAGAAATCGACTCCCATGTTTACAACTTAAATTTAAATGGAATGAACAGCAGGAAAATGTAAATGAGAATGTTGTACTACAAGTACCACAGTACCACAAGTACCACAGTACAAGTACCACATACTACAAGTATATTAATCAAATAAAGTAGATATTTGAGTACTATCATTTATCTGAGATTATATTAAGTAGAATTTTAGCTTTCTTTTTGTATTTATTTTAGGTATGTGGGAGGGTGTGGTGGCGTGGTAGAAATATTGTACAGAGAAAGAGTAAGGCTTCTACCTAGCAAGTAGAGTAGAAAGAATCGCTGTCGAAGTGAATCGTAGAGATAACTTCGCTCCATCCAAACTACCACTTTTGACAAGAGCATTGAAATCCAGAACGAGAAAGTGCATGAAAGAGGTTAATTTATTAGTATGGGGAAATTTTATCAGTTTACTTTTTTTTTACATAAATATGAATTTAGTGTTTTAGAGGAAACGAGCAATAGATTATTAATTTTTAACTTAGCAGAAATTACTTTCCATATTGCATTCTGTCCTAAAAAGCTTATGTCCATAGTTTGCTCAAATACCATTTCAAAGATTCTATCCTTCAGTGTAGCATGTAAAAGCAGAATGATCCAATACAATATTAAAGCTCTAAAGAAGAGGTCTGGTAGATTAAATTGGCAAAACCGCTAGGAGGGTTCACCACTGATGAGCCAAGCCCTCCCTATATTTTTTCATCGCAGTAATAACAGTAGAAGTTTGAATTATTTGTTAAAAGAAACATTCGCGTCTTAATGTCTTTATTCGTTATATATAGATGGCGCGTTAAATCTTTGTATCTTTGTTTGTGGAAAGTTAATTCCATATTCTTAACAATTTGAGAGAAATTCAAGTTTTCTTTCCAGATTTCTCTTTTTAAAGTTATGAAATTTTGTAGAAATAAGCGCACTATATATTCGATATAACTACAGAAAGATACTTTTTTTTAAATGTATAAAATCATTCATAAATCATTCAATTTTCACAGCGATTTTAATGTAGGATGAAAAATTATGAGATGTTATGGATTACGCACAAATGATAAATTTTCACCGAATTTTTATCAGTTTTATATATTGTATAGCTTTACATTAATCATTTTTACTTAAATAGCCGGCATTTGTAAGTGTATTTACACTGGGGCGTGATTTATTTAATGGCACTATATATGAAAGATACTTCCTATGATATATAGTGTTAAAAGAGAGAATTCTGAGAATATTTATCGAAATACTAAAATAGAAAAATCCTTTTAGATGTGATGGTATAGCTGAAAAAGAGAAAGATAGGAAACTACAAATATGACAATAAAAAGAAGTTACGATATCATTTATATTTTAGTTTAGATATTTTTATGCAGCTTACGGATATATTTCAATTGAAACCTCTATAGATTCTGTATATTTTAAACATCTAATTAACTTCTCTGCAAAAGGTTTCAAAAGAATAGAAAAGAAAAATTTAGCGAAGTAGTTATTTAAGTGTTTCAAATATATTTCTGCAATTTCAAACAGGAATACTGTATAGTCGGAATTTATTGATTATAAATAATAAACTTTGTCGGAAATTTAGTTGATGAAGGGTATGTTTGAAAAAGTTTCTTCTATACAATTATAGCACTTTGCTATATTTTTACAGTTAGGGATGCTAAGGATTTTTGATTTTATATGAAAATGGAGAGTGAATGACTTACCTCTCCACAGGTGATGTGACAGCCCATGGCGAACATGACTGCCACCAGCAATAGGACGATAAGGACATCGTGCACGAGCTTGACGACCGGGGTATTGTCGACGACAGTGGCGTTGACAGCCAGAACCGTGAGGTTGTCCATCCTGAAACCAACTCGTTCGCCGCCGTCTGTGAGACCATCTTGTCTGGCCCCGGCGTTACGTCAGCCTGACGTCGCTGGCGTCAATCATCCAGGTCACCTTCCCACTCGCAATGTCCAAACTCCGAGGAATTTTTCGTAAAATTTTTCGTCCAATATTATTACAGGAATCGATGAAATGTATTAGAGAACAATCATCTTCAAGTCAACATCCGGTGAGATGTGACGAAAGAATTGGAAATTTTTATCTCATGAGTTATGTATGTGTGTGAATTTTCCAATGTGAAATCAAATTCTGATATCGATTAATAAAATTCTAATTCTTTGAAACTATATTTTTGTCTAATAAAAGAAAGAGCTCGTAGAATATTTCGTCTACATTCATGGACAAAACTTGGTGAAGTTTCTTATTTCAATCATGAAATTATTTACCTCTATAACAACGGATTTCCCATACATTTAAATTCGAACCTTTTCCTTTAAACCAAACGGGACTCTGGCAAATTTGTAAGTGAAAAGTCGAACTGCTTTTCACATGTGTAGGCATGTGGTGCACTTACAGTAAAAGCAATCGCCTACTTCTACCCACCATGATTATCATGGTCTGTACCATGTGTACTAGGAATAGGCAAAAATATATATATATATGGAAAATTTGCCGGGAGGAAATTATTCCATGGAAGCAATGACGGGAGAGGCGACCATTGCTTCCATATATATATATATATTCATCAAGACTATTCTTGAGTTATATATTTCAACGACTCCCTGTCACCAGGGGAATAACTATTGAAGCAGTTGACAAGGAGTCACCAAAACGTCAGGAGAATAAATAACTCACAAGAACAGTATCTACATGGTTTTCCAAATAAACTAACCTAATGTCGAGCTTTACCTAACCTCGTTATTTTGGCGGACAACCGTAAATAAGGAATGAGCAGTTTACCAACCTATCTAACCAATTTTATGGATCGTGGGGAGGTTTATGGTCGGATATAATCTTCACCGAGTAGCTAGCTCCATGGATCAACAATGTGAAACATCATAAATCCACAGGGCTCTTCCACCAAAGCTGATGTTTCATTACTTAGGAACGGAATTTTGGATAGGAGTGGATTTCAGGAATTGGTTTAACCATGTAGAAAAGCACCACCACGGAAATTTGGGTTAACCCTGTTTTTCCAGATAGGTATTAGCGATTTTGTCATTTTTCGCTATTATTTATATATTTCGCCATCATTGATATATATTTATAAAGAGTCGAGGAGAGTGAAAGCAAGTCACTGAAACCTTCACATATTATCCATTGTTGTAAATATCATAAACTAGGTTGCTATTTTTGAGCGGTACCTAATAAAGTGGAACAAGATGAACATATATATTCAACATAATAAAAAAAAAGAGGAAGTTTAAAGTTACCTTGTTACTAATAAGTTTAGTTGGATGTTGAATCATCTCATAACAATTCTACAAGTCATGACGGATGATTATCCTTCGACATCTGCGAGTCATGAAAACAACGTTTTGTTAATCAGTTTATCTATATATACAGTCGACTCTCGATAAATATCTCGAGGCAATTATAATTTGAAACTCAAGAGAAATTTTTCAATTTATCAAGAGTTCATAATAACAAGAGTTTAAACAACTAAAACGGAGGGAGGGGAAAGAATCAAGTAAACAATAGTTTGAAGTTTTTGCCGTTTCGGGATATACATATTATGCTGATACGGTGACTTACCGCAAGTTTTTAAAGTAATAAATTTATTGGGAGCTTTCAGGTTTTGCCCTTTCTCAAACAAGAGTTTTTGATCGCAAAATTCAAGATGTATTATTTTAAATACTCGTACAATTATTAACAAATTTTCATTTTAAAAAGAAGACAGTAACTTTTTGTTGAGTGAGCGACTTCAGTCTATCATTGTCCAATGGATTTTCGGTAGTAGTGAGAACTTCAAAGAAATCGTTATTAGTGTCGGTTCTGAGGCACGTAGTATCTTAGGGTAGTAAGAGATTTCCTTGCCTCGCTCGGCGTGGGGAATTTGAGCTCTCAACTTTGTTTAGTTAGTTGACGGGCTGTCTGGCTTGAAAAAATCGTTAACATATTCCCTCATATTTTAATATTTTCAGACAGAATCTTACATATTAATAAAATCAAGTAAACAAGAGTTTGATCAAAATTCGTGATTTATTACAGTTGTTAACAAATGTTAATTTGTGGCAAGATACTATTCCTTCAACTTCAAATTACCGAGGGGACCAATTAATATTGATTTTATTAAACTTATCGAGTGTTTTTCAAGGGACCGGGAAAATATTTCAAATTATCAAGATATTCAAATTAACGAGTTTCAAATTATCAAGAGTCGACTGTATTTGTTGTATGCTCCTTTTCCCTGGAAATCTACCCGAGCTGTGTAGTCTTAAATATTAGCGAGTTATATATTATACAACATTGAAAATAGAAGGAAATCGTCTTTTTTTTTTTTTTTTGCTGTACAAACAGGAGACTCTTTAGAAACGTTTCTTCATTTTATTATATACTAGGCGAATGACCCGGCTTCGCCCGAGAAATCCCTTGAGTGCAATTTCTTTCATAATGAAAGTACATCAATAATAAATAGAATAGAATGCCATAGAATAGCAATACAGAAGTAACACATAAACCACAGAAAAAAAGCGTGTGTGATTTCAAAAATTGTATTATATTTGTGTTTAGATATTTGATTTAATTATTTTTTTGTAATCCTTTTAGTTGTTTCAAAATCAATATAGTTTAAATAGATAGCAGCTTTTCCACCCAACCCCCGAGTTACCGGCCCCAGCGCATTAACCCTTGAAATTGCCCGAGTTGAGTGAGTGACTGCGATGGATCTTGACTGAGATGCCCATCTTCTCAGTAAGAATAAGAAAAAATAGGTTTATAAAAATATTAATCCAAAATACTGGCATGTAAATATTTTTCTGTAAAAAATAAAAGAGCACATGGAAATTAGGCAAACATATGTGTTTGCTAATGACTGCGACTGCATTTTGAACTATTTTTTTAAAAGGCATAAAAAAACAAAAGGCAAAACAAAATTAATAAAAAATACGAAAGCAATTATTTACATACAGTAACGTTAATTTTGTAAAGTTTATTTTTTTAAATTGCATTAGGTGCACTTACCGTAAACTTAGTAATATAAATTTCTCTCTCAATACTTTTGTGAAAAAAAGTAACACTTGTATAAAAAGATATTTCAAAAAAAGTACGCAAGCAACTTGAAAAAAAAAAAATGCCGAACGCTCATTGGTATCTTAATTAGCCTGGTGTTGTTACTTCGCCTCGTATTTCCTCCGCGTAAAAATAAATTCTTCACATGAAAAAAATAAATAGTCGAAAATACTAATCAAAATGCATCCGAAAATTTTCCTCGTAGAACTCGTAGAATATTTCGTCTACATTCATGTGGACAAAACTTGGTGAAGTTATATATTTCAATCATGAAATTATTTACCAATATAACGACGGATTTCCCATACATTTAAATTCGAACCTTTTCCTTTAAAAAATAATAATAAAATAATAAAATAAATCTATAATACTAAAAGGCACAACTTGCTTAAGTTTTGTCCTCGAATGTATTTTTAAAAACAAGTCATTTATCCACTACAAGAATAGGTGATTTTAACCGAAAAACATTAATATTTTGTGTTCGCAACAAAAAAAATATAAATTTAAAATCAAACATGAAAATTCTCTCTATTATTTTGTAAATGAATAAATTGAAACCTTTTATACAATCCTGGTTCTTTTATATACGAAAACCCAAAGAGAACTGCCTCAACCATTTATTCTACAAGCATACGTACATTAGGTTGGGAAGGATTCTATTAGCCAGTTCTCCTCAACAATTTTATAGCCATCAGGATACTACTATGGAATTAAGTCTAACAATTAGGGATTCAAAAATGATGATGAAAAAGCTACTGCTTCAAACTGAACTTTGGTTAGTTCTATATATATTTCAATGTATTTTAGATACTATGATGGGGTTAAGATATTAAGGAATAAAGTATAACATTTAGGAATTCTGAAAAGTTACTGTTTGAAGCAGAACTTTAATTAGAGTTCTATAAATATTCCAATGGGGTTTAAATACTTTGTAATTAAGTCTAACATTTAGGGATTCAAAAAATGATGGTGAAAAAGTTACTCTTTCAAACAGAACTTCGATTATTTCTATATGAATTTCAATCGGGATTATTCCTTTACAATAGAAATGACCTGGCTTCTCCAGACTTCTGCCTAAGAGAATGCCTAACCAATATTGGTTTTAAAAACACTGTTCATTATTATTATTAGAGGTATTAATGTAGATAGAAAATAATTTCTGAATGAAGTTTTGATAATCTAAATCACAGAATATAATAATTAGTTTGTTATGACACTATAATATTCCGGGATGGAAGTATTGACCTCATACACATACCCAACTCTAGAGCATAGACATCGGGATAGATCAAGTATTCCGAGAACGTATACCAAACATTTAAAAAATCTTTATTCATGCTGGAAATCGTGGGATAAGAAAGTAGAAAACCTAAATACTTTGGTAATGACGAAGATCCTTTATTCTTTAAAAGATATTAACTTAAATGTAAACTTATATAAGCAGCAACTGAGCTAAAAAAATCAAATCACACTCATGAATAAAATTTGAGAAGATGGAAAATATTTGATGTCGCTAGTAGTCTGTATTTTTTATTTTAAAGAACAAAAAGACAGAGACAATTTTTCTCACACTTGGTTATCTTGCCTGTCTTCAATAAAGGTCACTGTGTATCAAATATCTTTCAGAATTATTTTTTAATCACGATATATATGATATATAAATGCTACAACTTCCTTAAGATTCGTAAATGAATGTATTTATAGACACCTCTTACTTGACATAGAACTAACCTAGGCTAACCAAACTGAACGGAATTGTCCAAACAATGTTTAAAGTTTAAAATATACACGCAATTATCCAAATTGTGGATATGGCGTGTCTCTCCCAACTGTTAAATAAATAAATAAAATGTTACACTATATATTTTACAGAGAGATATGCAAATTAGAATAGATAACAATGGTTAAATAAATTGACAACAGATTAATACTTAAATATTCCTGAATATTGCAACAATCTCTAATAATAAAACTAGTAAAAAGCCTGTAGAAGGACGTCCGAAAGCTTGCTAATAAAATTCACACAAGATACTACTCTTCAATCTCTGTTGTATTTTCTATTTTAACTCGAAGAGTTTATTTTAGTCAATAAAAAACTAGTACCAACCCGAACTTTAATAAATTTGCAAGCCCCCAAACATCCGACGTTTTATTAGAATACTGCTACCTCATTACTTGATATATAAGGTTGTGGTGTGTGGTTTACTTAAATTATGGATGTCTATGATAACACCGCTCAAAATTTTTATTCTTTTTGTTGTTATCCACTTAACGTACTGCCAGCAAGTAGCCATTCTTTCAACCCTTTCTATTGGTATCTTCAACTTTCAGAACGTCATCCCTCTCTATTTTTATAGAATTTTCAAACTTATTTTAATTAATTTGCTTTTCTTTTATATGATTAAAAAGTTTAAAACTGTATAAATTTTATTGTAAATTCATACATGCAGGGTATATGTATTAATAATCATTCCCATTATGCGCCGTCTAAAAGAAGAAAATTCATTAAAAAGACCAAAATGCAATATTTTACGTAAGAATAGAGCCTCCTTTATATGTCATAAAAATTTACCCACATTTAACCCTTATCAAAATCCAGATTCATTGATGGGAAAATAAAATTTGAATATTTCTCAGTCATTCCATTCTCTAAACATATCCAGCACAATAACTTTCAAAGAATATGCGCCACTTTAAAAAATGTCTCTGTATTCTTGCCGTCACAGTATCGCAAAAAGGAACGCCGACCTGAAGAACATGGTTTTGGACCCTCGTCAGTTCTGAGCAGTTGTAATTTTATGGAATCTACGAAGGACTCATCAAATCTTCAATTTTTATTATTCCTAGTTCATGTGGTATAGGCCATGATAATCATGGTGGGTAGAGTTGGTGACTGCTTTTACTGTAAGTTCACCACATGTGAAAATCAGTTCGACTTTTACACTTACAAGTGTGTCAAAGTCCCGTTTGGTTACTTGAACTCCAATGTGGAATTTTACAAGAATGGGGGTTCATTGGAGCATTTTTTTAATTAGAAAAAAAGCCCAAAATACGGGATTCGATCCCGGGTCGTAGCGGTCGAAAACCAACGGTTTAGACCATCCTTCCACCGACCCCCTTCAATTCTTCCTAATTACTAAAGCGTTGATTAATTGTTAAAGTATTCTGGAAATTTTGTGACGAGGGCTCATAACAATAGTTTTGAAGTGGGCTTTCCGAATTTACTAAACTTGGTGTCATTGACTCGAGATTTTGTAGTCTACAGATGGCAAATAGCTTGCGTCTATTTAGACGGAAGTGGTGCCATTTATTTTTAATGGTCGATTTCCTTCAGTAAAACCAATTTCCATTGTGACATTAGTTCTGTATATAAAATGTATTTTATAAAGAAAGGAACTGTGCTAACACTTAATGTTGCCGTTGAAGAGCGTGAGTTCAAAATCTTGCGGTTTTATGATAAACAAATGAAATGTTTATGGATCCAAATTCATAGGTTTCAAATAGCCATCCTCCTAGGAATGAGTATATTTATCCCTGAAGACCTGCAGAACATATCCAAGTACATTCTGGCGACATCTGATAAACTGGATGTCCACCATTAGACGTGAAGCCTAAACCCGGATAGTTGGCGACTTTAGTACGCCACAGGAATCCAGGTTCTATCAAAGCGTCTGGAGGCACTGTTTAAGAATAACGAACAAATTTCCAGCAGAAATGCTACAAGAATAATAATGGCATCAGTTGGAAATCTTCATGAGATATCGTGAAGGAGTTAGAATAGTAATATAAGAGAAAATGAAAAATCTCAGCTCGAAAAGAAGGCTCGATCGCCTTAGAGGGAATATGGTAGATTGAGGTGAAAGTTTCAAAATCACGACTTCATTTTGGACGATGAACCGTATTTCATTTTCCAGGATTAAAGGAAACGTTGGCTAATACACATCCAACACCTCCTCTACCCATTCTCTCTCTCTCTCTCTCTCTCTCTCTCTCTGACGTTATATTCATCTGCAAACAATTCGAAGAAAAGTTATTGTATGGATAAAAATCGATCCATTCATAAAGTTGTTATATGCCATCAATACAGAACGATATCGGGATCAAGGTCACAAGATCAGATTGAATCCGTGCATCAATCAGGACTACAGGAAGTATCAGAGCTGCTTGGAGGATCAGCCAGCGCAAAGTGGACTTGCGCCCGGAACCAGTCCCCCCGTCCTCTTGCCTGGTGGACATCCACTACGCCCCGCTATCTGGGGTTGTCCCCGCGCCCCCCGACACAACCATCTGTGTGGTTGAATTGCCCGATCTCCCGCCATCGGGCTCCCTGCCCGGAAACGATATGAACTGTACTCTTGGCCTAAAAGAGGTCAATATGGTTAATGAACTTTTATTTTACATTCCTGAAAGTGAATAAAAGCTGAGGCTTCACTACAGGAATGGTGGCTATGTATTCTGTCAAACAGCGCTCATTACGTCAAGACATGGTTCACACCATGAAATAATCGGTTTGGTGGTGAAGAAAGACAACGTCCTGTAAGTTGTTACATCGAAGACTTAAGTCATACCCCAAGTTGCTGCTCTACTTAAATGGGTAAGAAGGCAATGACACTTATAACAAATGGATCCATTATTACTTGCGCAAAATGGATGACGCTATTGTAGCAGTAGCTTGTAGCAGTGATGAGTACCTGGAGGAGACTCGACACTGTTCGACGACGAGGCATTAGTGAAGAGACAAATTAACCGATATGTTATATATTCAGTCGTTATTACTCTTCAAAAATAATATATTTTTGTTAGAATGGAAATGTTACTTCAAATAAAATCTTCCGAAAACCAGTCATTAGTGTAATGGTTGACGCTGATGATTTTTGTAGAGTTAGAACTTTTCATTTAAAAAAATATCATTGATATTATTGAAGGTAGAGAGAGTCAATTTATATGGCTATATATATATATATTGCGTATGATATTGTTTTTTACAGCACAATACAACAATGTTGGCAAGTTTCTCTAGAGTGGAATGTCGAGGTGACGAATTAGTGCTGTAAAGACCAGGATATCCTAAAGGATATTTGGTCATCAGTTGGTGATATCTGTCGATATATAGCTATATAAATTCAATCCATGAAGCCTACTGTGTGAACTATCGACAGACTTTCTAACTTCTGTACAACTGTAGAGAATCAGCCCAGATATTTATATTCGTGTATAGATAAGAAATCACTGGAAGATAATGCTTCTCAGTGCGATTTATTTTATCACCAAAGAGATTTTAGAATTAAAGTAAAAATATCAGGCTTCAAGAGAAACGTTTATTTTCCATGACCTCAGACGTTGTTCGGACTATTTGTTCGTACATTTGCTTTTGTGGTACAATACGGAAGATGATGTATAAAGATTCTTTGATTGTTTTCAATAGAAATATAATGTAGGAATTACAGCCTTGTGTTCTGTTCCTCAACAACCTATATATAGAGCTTCCTTTATCTCTTTGGCTGAGAACAGGTTTTTGACATAATCTTTTATTCTTAAGAATGGGGGGAACTTTATCTGGAAGCCTGATATTCTCATCTTAATATTGATACCAGGGATTATTTCAGTGAAATTTCAGAGAATGTTTACATGTCAAATAGTAAAATAGTATTGTAACGTAGAAAACTAGGAAATACAAACTTCAGGATGACACGGCAATTTATTTAAGACACAAAAACAACATTTATAAGGAATAAGATAAGCAATGAAGAAAGTTTCCAGAGCAGTAAAATATAAATACAGTTAAACCTGTTTATAGCGCCCTTTCTTGGGACTCACCAAAATAGGGTGCTATAGAGAGGGGGTGCTATAGACATGTCGCTTTTAATGTAAATCGCATCGTACTACGTATTTAATATCGGGCGCTATAGAAAGGGAGGCGCTATTTAGAGGGGGGTGCTATTGACAGATTTAACTGTAATATAAATATCAAAATATTTATAATATTTGTACATAAAATATAATAGATACTTTGATACAATATTCTTCTATAGCTGTCGTTTTTAAATGAAGACAAACTTTATTTCGATTTTGTATTCCAAAGTTTCGGCAATCTACTATCACCTTTTATTCAAGGACGTATATATAATTCCTCAATCTACAAGCTTTTTTTCTTCCATTTTAAACAAAGCGAAGCTTACAACCGGTCAAAATTTGAATAGAAGTAAACTATAAACAAAGCGTTATTAATTATAACCTACAAAAAATACTTGCTCAGATATAAAAGGACAATACTTCAAGTGGCAAAAAAGGACTTGACGACATTGGTGACATAAATAGACCAGTAATCACTTCAATAGCACCAACAATAGATTGCTTTTTTATTACAACAGGGACTGGCGTGGTGCTTGAAGGAGAACAAAACCACCTCAGATTTGCATATATAAACTTTACAAACCATTTAAAGTTTAAACGGTTATAGTTCTTCAATTTTATTTGAGCCAATTGTGTGTGTGAAAAGTTTAAATAGATGATATATTGACATTTTATATGGATTTCTCTATACGTTATTATAATACCGTGTCTATCAAGTTAACTTCTGAAACAGTGGTCTCCATTTACACCTGTCCATCAAATGGACAAAGAATAATTAACAAAAGGCTTTTTTTCCGCTACGATTCATTAAAATGATTAGTGATTGCAGGTACTGTAAGCGGTCCAATCTGGCTTTCAGTTCAGACACCAGAATTGACAAAGAAACCACCACATAAATTATACGTCTTACTGATTTGACTACAAGATCTGCAAGGATTCCATGAACCGAGTAAGGAATGAATTTGTGAGTCGTGCGGATTGCATGCTCCCTTGATATAGGTCCTCTTCTATCGGGCGGAAATATCTTTTCCATTTCCAAACTAGGATGCTTGGAAGAGGTGCTAGGTCAGCACAAAGGTAATGGAAAATTTTATATAATAAAGATTGAATCAATTTATAACACATATCCTTTTTTAAAATGAGTCGTTTTTTTATTGAGGCTCATTCGGAAAATCTTTTGACAGAGTATTTTTACAGTTATCAACCTTTTCGGAAAATAGAACTTATATGCATATTGGCTATCTCTATAGGTATCTACAAGTGCATCTTATATATATAGTATAATAAAATTGTCGGCTTACTGTTATGATATATTTTTGTTGTAAGATAAAGATTTGAAGGTGCAGTCGTGTTAAAATAAAAGCAGAATAATAATTATTTACTAATATATATAAATATATATGTTCTATATTCTAATAAAATTATATTCTATTTTAAAATTATAATTCCCAGATCAAATTACTCTGTAAAGTCCACCGCCAGATGTCACGGCTTTCCCTATATAAAATCATTGTTGTTGTTTCCCGTTGGCCGGCTCAAATATTTCTGTAGATATGTAAATATGTAATATTTTATTTCCTTTATTCTACACGCCTTAAATCAGGCAGTACCTTTCTCAAATTAAGTATTCTATATTCCATAAGCTCAATTAAAGCTAATTCTGATCTAAACTATTTTTATGATTATTACCACGACTACAATATCACAAACATGTATCCTCTAAATAATCAGCAGGTAATAATTCTATATCTCCTAAATATATCTCAAAAATATTTTTTATAATATATATATAAATATTTAAAAAAGATTCATATATTGGATTTCTAATTATTTTTTATTGTTCCAATATTTCGAGGGGCAACTCGCCTCTCTTTATCGAGGATGTTTGTGTTTTTCACTAGAACATGCGCGCACGCGTACACCACTCTCGTTCTACAAGGCCAATGAAAGAATTGTATCCCTGATTTAACTATTGCATTTAGTTTATATACAGCAAATAATTATATTTATATTTAATATTATAGATTATTATTTTATCTATGGAAGATATAGAGATTTATATACAACACAGTGTAATTGTAAAAATTGTGTTTACATATTAATTCTAAATTAAAAAATTTTTTAAAGCAAAATAAATTATTAAATAAAAGGTATATACATAGTTATTTATAAATAATTAAGATATGAATTTTTTATAAATTTCTGGAAAATCAATTTTTTTTTGTTTATACTCTGTTTATCTTCGGCAGAAGCCCAACTTTCTAAAAACAGTCTACTATGCTTTTCTGTTATGTTTTTGTATATAATTGTGGTCTGTTTGAAATCTTGTATATGGCTATTGTTTAGGGAGTGGTCTACTAGTAGGCATAATGGTTTGTAGTTTTTTAAAGCTGCCTTATGTTGATTGATACGATCTTTAAGTGATTTACCTGTTTCTCCAATGTATGTAGCTTGACATGTCTGGCAGGGAATTTTGTAAATTACATTGGTTGTATTTTCTTGGTTTGAAATATTTTTTGTATCTGAGTGGCGTAAGATTTGTCTTAGATTTTGTGCAGATTGATATGTTGTAATTATATTATATCTCTTTAAAATTCGGGCAATTCTCTCTGAGCCGTAGCTATATGGAATAGAGCAATATCTTTTTTGAGACTGATCACGACTATTATTTGAAGGTATAGCTCTTTGTTTATGAAAATGTTTTTCAATATTTTTTTGGATAATTATTATTTATTAATTCTTTGAAAATTCTATTTCTTTCTTCTGTTGCACTATTTCTATTTGAGTGGTGTGTTTCTATTCTTTTAGAAAGAGATTTCACTACGGCTATTTTGTTATGTATGGGACCAAAGGAGCTAAAATTCAAATAGTTTCCGGTGTGAGTGGGTTTCCTGTAAATGCAAGTTTCAATGTTATATTGATTTCTTTTAAGCTGGATGTCCAAAAAGGCTAGGGAATTATTGCTTTCTTTTTCATATGTGAACTTTAAAAAAGGTTTGAGACTATTGAGAAAACGTATGAAGCTGTCAATGTCTATTTCTGTTAGACAAAAAATGTCATCAATATATCTTAGCCATAATATTATTTTAAATTGGCTTGAATTAATTATTTGTTTATCTATTTCGTTCATAAATATGTTGGCTAATGCAGATGAAATCGGGTTGCCCATTGGTAGGCCTTTAATTTGCCGGAAGAATCTGTCTTGGAAACTGAAATAACTATTGTCTAAACAAAGTTTGATTAAATCGATTAATGCTTCTTTAGAGAGGGGCAGAACTATTTCTGGGTGGATTTCAAGAAATGATTGGAGGGCCAGGAGTGCTTCATCGTGCGGGATTGAGGTGTAGAGAGATTCTAAATCGAAGGAAACCATCCTGCTGTCATTTGATATTTGAACGGTTTTGATAGCTTCAACAGCTACTATGGGATTGGGTACTGTGTGAGGTAGTTGCTTTTGGAATGGAGAGATGACTGAAGATAGAAATTTCGTGAGAGGATAAAGAGGAGAACCAGCATAGCTCACTATTGGACGTAATGGAATGTTTGGTTTATGGATTTTAGGTAGGCCGTAAAAGTTGGGTAGAGTTTTTTCTTCTGCTTTGAAATTTTCGAACGATTTTTTATTAAGCTTATGTGTGCGTATAATTTTATTTAGTTTTTTATTAAATTCTTTAGTGATATTAGGCAATGGATCTTTTGATAATTCTTCGTAAATTTCTTTATCTTGCAGTAATTGTTCGATTTTAGAGTTATATTCAGTGGTATCCATGATTACAGTATTCCTTCCTTTGTCGGAAGGTGTTACGATTATATCTTTGTTCTCTCTTAATAGATTAATTGCTTTTCTTTCATCTTGTTGTAAATTGGTCTTATTTTGTCTTTCTATTTTTTTAATGATCGGTGTTATTTCTGTTCTAATTCTAGATTTATCGTCATCGGGTAAAAGCTTTATAGAATTTTCTATAGAGGCTAATGTTTTAGGAATATGTATGTGATGATTTAAGACCATGGAATTGTTGTAAATAGTCTAAATATCCACTACCACATGTTCCACCCCATGACTGTATATAACTTCTTATGTACTGTACATAGAAAGCCTCAACTAACATCAATCTGTACCGCGTAAGAATCTAATAAAGTATTGCAACTGTACAGATAGAAGGAATGGAGAGAGACAGGAGAAAGTTAAGGTTAAAACAAATCAGGTTTAGGACAGAAGTCGAAGCAAGGCCTAGCAAAAGAGGCTTAAAACCAGCCCAACTATAAATAATTTACAAGTCAATACTTCCTGACAGGACAGGGCGTATCTGATATCGCGGAAACCATAAAAGCTAAAAGTAACGCCCCGAATTTCCGGAACAAGACCGGACGTATTCTTCCGTCAAAGAGATAAGCCAGGCCCAATCAGAAGACAATACCTAAGTAGGTCAACCAATAGCCCACTACCACGTGAAAAAGTCCCACCAATTAGGAAAGAATCACCTAAATAGGTCAGCCAATTAGAAAGCAGCAAGGTCGTGGTGTTAAATCGAGGCCCTAGAATTGTCAGTCTTCGCTTGGATTCCAACGGTAACACTTGCTCTAAAATCTCTCTCTCCTCATCCCATTCCTTCTTGACGTCAGACGCTTTTAGTGGAATCTCTGTTTGTTTATTTCACCTTTGGCCCAGCTGTGTCGCCTTCCACCACGACTGCACGGTAGAGTTGACATCGAGGTTCGTCTAGCATCAGGTAACACTGGTCCCAGAGGTCCCAAGATATCACAGACTTCCCCGTACCGAAGAGTCGACAGGATAGTGGACGCCAAGGTACAAGTAAGCAAGTAGACCACTGTCTGTACAGAAAGATGGAACAGGGAAGAGAGGAGAATCCAAAGGAACCCATGGAGTCCGATCCCGACTCCGAAAGTGGCGAAAACACTTTTCCGAAGAAAGAAAACACCCTCGGTAGAACGGAGGAAATCGCCCCCGGCCAGGAAGACGTCACACCCCCGCCGCCGGTGTCAGATGTCCTGGGGAGGTTGACGACGACGCTACATCAGCTTTCTGCCGTGACCGGACATCGCGAGAGGTGGAATCGCTACGATGGTTCGTACGAGGCGCAGAGCTTCTTCACCAACTACGACGCCCAAGCAGATCGGGCCCAACTACAATACTCTACAAGACTGAGAAAGCCACCAAACCTCCTGCAAGCACCCCTCCGAGTTACCCACACGCGAGCGTATGTTACCTGCTCCCCCGACGAGCCCAGCGCAAGCAATGAACTCTTAACTGTCCCAAGGAACCTCCAACTATGACAACAGACCAGGCCTGTCCCGACATACAAGACAGCACCACAGTAGGTTCCTCCTTCTATAATTTTTGTTGAACTATTGCTCGTTCGAGCTGAACTGTCCAATAATGTAAACCTACTCTACTATTTAATACAGGAGCATCTATCGCTATAATTAGGCAGAATACTTTTAAAATAATAGAAATCAGTTTGTAAAAGAAAATACCTGTCCATCCATTTAACTTAACTATTAACGCCATAGCTAACAATATTTTCACCATAGATTATATTTTTTTAAACGTAAAAATAAGTCACATAACGCAGAATCTAAAATTCCATATAATCGATACACCATTGCCTTTTGTCATTTTATTCCTTAATTCCATAAAACGATTTCTACTAATTATAAACTGTTCTCAGCTACTCCTGTATCAAGATAATGTACCTCTACCAACTACCTTATACAAATTCACCTCGTGCAAGCAACACGTGTCCCATGGACAGGTTAATACAACTGTCCCATTTACTAAATTTTCACCTCCTATAACAGGTTGCTCACACGTGGTGAACTCCAACATTCTTATTTAATCTTATTGTAATGTTCCTAATCCCATTTTCAACGCCCCTATGTCCTTTTCTTTCATAGCTTTAGACAGAAATAACCTAAGTCACAGCCTTCCAAAACTATTCCAATCGTTAAAGTCCAACATAGCGACACTCCCTCGTACCTTCCTTTTACACGCATAGTTAAATATCGACAAATCACTCTCAACCAAATAAACAACACCCTCTCACATCACTTTTTCCAATTGGCAAACAATTTTTAATGCGCGACTTCACACACAAATCAAATTTCGAGCTACACAAGCTGCAACACGTCGCCCTACTAAACACACACAATCTTTTTTTTCTATCACATTAAACGTGTCATATCCACTAACAATATAAAAATTATCGATATGTTCGTACAACCAACAACCATGACTTTAGTAAATTTGTTATTCTTAGTGTAACAGGTTAGATTTTGTACAAAACAAAGACTTCACGTGATACCTTTTCATTTACAATTTTTTCGCTTCGTGTCACAGCACCACACCACTAAACTCTTTCAATTTTCAGGCCAAAGACGCCTTCACCACGCCTGTGACACATTTATTTAACCACACATTGTTCACGTCGATAGTCGCAATTTCATTCAATTCTAACCCGATATCATTGAATAACATTTTTACTAAGTCCGCCAAAAACCATTCGATTTAATAACAGATACAATATCCGAATTTTCGAAATACAAACACAAATCTAACAAATGCTTGAACACACGGAATAATTCAACCTCTGTATCTCCCTATGTCAATCCCATAACGCTTGTCACCAAACGTGACAAATCAAAACGCTTTTGTGTTTACAATTTTAGAAATAATATCTCCGAACGTAGTTCGAATTAACTTCCAATAAGTTGAAAGAAAGCAAGCCCCCTCGCTCCCCCCTTGACCTAAATCCGGAATCGCATTAAAAATAGCTTCGCTCCCTCCTCTCCCGCTGGACACGAGCAAACAAACAGCCGACATTTTGTTACGGCCCGTCACCAGGTCTAGATTCTCTCGCCCTCAATTAACTTGTCAACTTAACATCGACACTTAGATCCAAGGACAACATTTTACTTACAAAAATCACACACACACACATAAGTTTAAACAAAAAATCGACAACATTAGGACTCGATGAGTTTCACAGTTAGAAACAATGTGATCCACGAGTCGCATCAAACTTAAAACAAATTCGATAAGTTAGATCAACTTAGGCCAACAAGACCAAAGATATCAATCGAGGACAATTTAAAGCTCTCTCTACCCATCCTAAAAAAAAAAAACAGGAACATTACGTTTGGCCTACAACTTTCCATTCTTTCACGATATATAATTTCTATGTATATAATCTTACTTGCTCTTCTTTCTCGATGAACATTTTTTAAAAAATTTTTCATTTTAATATCCTTTATATAATCATTATATAGCTCTTATAATTGTTTTTTTTTTACGTCAACCAATTAGTTTAGATTATTGTCTTTTTTTTATTTTTCTTTACCAAAACTTATTTACTTTTGCTTTATGACTCTATTTTATAATCAACTTTATATTTTATCTTTCATATCATATCTAATAATCTCAAGTTTATATTTCATGTTTATATCACTAATTTACATTTATCATTTTATATTTTCTCTCACCTTATAAATTAGATGTTATTTACATTGTTTCATCTTCCGCTACCATGTCAATGCTATCGAGTATATTACTGCTCATTTTTAATTTTCATTTAATATTTTCACTTTCTATTACCCCTTATATACTGCTGTAGTGTGTTAATCTTTGTATCATATCATCACTATTTTTACTTTTTTTTTAAGATTACTTTGCATTTAACTTCGCAATTCTATTTTCGATTTTTCAAATCCTTTAACGCTATATGCAAAGCCTTAATTTCGCAATTTCATATCTCAATGATATATTCTTTTATAATCAAACTAAAAATCATGATCTAAAAACAGGGCAATCTTCAATAACCTCTTAAACAACCACTTTAAAGGTTACTTCTTAAGAATTACTAACATTCCTTTTCCGCAGGAACTTTTAACTCCTTCGCAGGCTAGACTTGACCTACTTTGATTTCGTAATTAACAATCTTGACACATCGTCCCCCAGATTTACCTTCTCCCAACTTCTGGCTTGGATACGTGCAAATTGTATTTTTTTTTTATTCCAGGGCACTCTCATGCCACACGCTGGCACATTTTTTTTATTTTTTATTTTACTCTTTTTCTCGCTAAGCCCCTGACGACTCTAATTAAAACTTTGATTTCTGGTCACTGATCTTCGCCCTCATTTATCCTGCATGCGTACGTCTTAACGACTAATTACTAAAACCCATAACAATCCCCCTTATCTTACTTTTCGATTGTAGTACTGTAACTTTATTCGGTCCTTAAATTTACATGTGAAACATGGCCTAGGTTTTCCGCGCCGTGCACATTAAATGGTTTGGGACTTGAGTCAAAGTGACCTTGCCTCAACCAAGTAATAACTAACCCCTCAACCCTTTCTAACGCCCATCACGAAAAGATCATGATTTACCCATCCAATCATTTATATTTTTACCTATAATCATTATATGTTCTCTATTAAATATTTTATTCATATTTTTATTTTTAATTGTATGTTTAATATTAGTTGTTTATGCTTTATTATCTCTTATGGATATACAGAAATCAACCCCATGTTATATACCAACTCATTTCAATTAATTTTTAAAAATTACTTCCTTAATAACAGTCTTCCTATTCCGCTCTCTTAAATCCCTCCATATGAACCCTCTCACATCCGGGGCCATCTGTGATGATTTAAGACCATGGAATTGTTGTAAATAGTCTAAATATCCACTACCACATGTTCCACCCCATGACTGTATATAACTTCTTATGTACTGTACATAGAAAGCCTCAACTAACATCAATCTGTACCGCGTAAGAATCTAATAAAGTATTGCAACTGTACAGATAGAAGGAATGGAGAGAGACAGGAGAAAGTTAAGGTTAAAACAAATCAGGTTTAGGACAGAAGTCGAAGCAAGGCCTAGCAAAAGAGGCTTAAAACCAGCCCAACTATAAATAATTTACAAGTCAATACTTCCTGACAGGACAGGGCGTATCTGATATCGCGGAAACCATAAAAGCTAAAAGTAACGCCCCGAATTTCCGGAACAAGACCGGACGTATTCTTCCGTCAAAGAGATAAGCCAGGCCCAATCAGAAGACAATACCTAAGTAGGTCAACCAATAGCCCACTACCACGTGAAAAGGTCCCACCAATTAGGAAAGAATCATCTAAATAGGTCAGCCAATTAGAAAGCAGCAAGGTCGTGGTGTTAAATCGAGGCCCTAGAATTGTCAGTCTTCGCTTGGATTCCAACGGTAACACTTGCTCTAAAATCTCTCTCTCCTCATCCCATTCCTTCTTGACGTCAGACGCTTTTAGTGGAATCTCTGTTTGTTTATTTCACCTTTGGCCCAGCTGTGTCGCCTTCCACCACGACTGCACGGTAGAGTTGACATCGAGGTTCGTCTAGCATCAGGTAACACTGGTCCCAGAGGTCCCAAGATATCACATGTATTTTTTGTGATGGAACAAAATTCAATCCTTTAGATAAAATTGTTATAATATCAGGAGAAATCGACTGTTTTGAAAGGTTCACAACATGATGTGGTTCAGATTGTATTTTTTGTGTCCATTTATCCAGTTTCTTTGACTGAATATTGCGAATTAATGTTGTTTTGTTTTGACATTTGGTGTCCAAATATTTATTCAATTTGTCGAACAGATCATTAGGTAATATTCCCTTCAACTTGGGGATTAAAATTTCCATCTTCATTTTATAATTATTTAAATAATAGTGGCAGTTTTTTATTCTCGCATTTAAAAGTTTTCTGCCCGTTTCTAATATAATCTTTCTTGAAAATTTTGTTCTATATATATAAATATTTAATGGATATTAATAATATTTATGGATTGCTCTATTTTCAAAAATATATAAATATATATTTATATTGATCAAGTAGTTTATTTTCAATTACTTGAAGAAAATTACAATAAAACATTTTTACAGTTATATAGAATTTATAAATTGATTATATATTAGTGAATTTTTAAAAATAGGTGAGTTAACCACAAACACACACACAGATATTTACAACAAATATTAAAAGTGCCATATTCTAAAACTATGGTCAAAATATAGAATTATCAATGAATGAGAGTAAATATATATTTTTAATATTATAAAATATTTAAATATTTAGATTATATAATATATACGGCTTTAAGTATTGAAAATATTATATACATGGGCATTCTCCCCCGCCAAAACCCATTTAACACCAATATGTGAATAAATGTCATATATGTGGGAATGTTGAGCTCGTGAAAAGCTATGCATGAAAGACTTTCGAACGATTCTAATAGCAGACATATTTTGCAAAAGAAATTTCGTTTTAAATTAATTTTGAAATCACAAATGCAGATAAATTTTAAAGCTAGAAATATGACAAAGTTTGAATCTTCTTTACCTTTCTCTCTCTTTTTTTCGTCACACAGTGTGATTTATAGTCTAGCAGTATCATATATCTTTTTTTTTAGGTTTAAAATACGTGTAGATTTTTGTATGGGATTTGCCAGCTATGCCACTTTAGCATCCAACATCTCTTTGAAAAATTCTAGAAATGGCGTGTGAATCTTCAGTGGATTTCCTGAAATCAAAGCTACCCTGGACGTACGAGGGCCATAGCCCGAACCAATGATCTACAGTTCAATGCTACAAATTTGCCATAGCTGATAATATAACTTTGTCAACGCGACCCGAGTCTGCTAGTTTACAGAGACTGCGAATAGATAACGCCTAGATTTTATATTTCTTTTGATAGGAGAGATGACCTTTTTTCGCAGAGATGTAATATTCATCATCATTATAAATAATATAAATATTTGATCAAATCTCGACCAGATTTAATTTTCTAGAAAGTTCTGGCCACGCGTTGCCTTCCTTTCCTCGACCTTGGAGCAACTCGCCGCACTAGTTCTTCACATTCTGTTACATTGTAATTAATGTGTGTTTAAAATATCGCATTGTAATTAACATATGTGCGAACACTTGCCTAGGTCGCTCCGAGATATTTGACATCGTCTATGTTCTTGTGTGAATGATGGAACTTTTCAAATTTTCTACTTATCCCAAATATACACATGGTACAGGCCATGATAAACGTTGTAGGCAGTTGGCAACTGTCTTGTTCTGTATGTTAACCACATGCTTATAAATCAGTACGACATTGCAATTACGAGGTATATATTTATATAAACATCAGTATTCATTCTGAAAATATGTGATTAATAGGGGAACTATAAAAGTCTACAATTCTAATGAAACTCCTTGCCATGAATCAAATTCCTTCAACATTCTCGGTCCTGCCCATATCTCTGGATAACTGTGGGTCAGTTGAGATGTAAGACTTTGATAATATATTATCTGTATTAATAGTTATTCGTGTTTTTCTTTTCTTGCGAAGTTGTTATAGCAGTTGAAGGCAAACTAGCTGAATTAGGGTTTAAGAAGGCGTCTTACGGGAACTAGGTTTAATATGCATTAACTATAAATGTAGTTCTTCGGTTATTATTTATAATAACTAAGAACTTCTATTTTAAAGATATATAAATGTGTCTGACAAAAATTTGATCACCCACATTTATCAAATTTTGACTCCGTTCGGTTAATTTTTATTTGGGGGCAATATAAATTTTAAACTAGATTTATAATTACTAAAGCCCTTTTGGTGAGAAACTTATCTGATGTTTTTAATTTAAATGTATTAATCAATCATGCGTGATATTGATATGTGCGCCTGATACAGAGGAAACAAAACAACAAACAAATTAGAACCTAGAATCAAATATTTACAAATTTACATGTATTATTCTACAGAGTTTATAAATTTTATAGAGGCAAAGTGGCTGAGGTGAAAGAGTTAGATCATTTAGATAAGGGAACAAACGATGTCTTACTTCTGCAAAGTTCGGACAGTGGTAGATAAGGTGAAGAGCAGTTTGTTCAGTTTCTCCGCAGGAACAATTTAGTGTTTCTGTTAGACATCTTTTATATAAGTATTTCTCGAATTTTCCGTGTGATGTGACAAATAAAGTGGCTATAAAATTTATATGAAACTGTGTAGGAATTCCGTTTGGAAAAATAGTGCGAATTGTGTAATTAGCATTATAAATGGATTGATACAAATGCTTCATAATAATAGCTTTTTCTTCGTCTATTATGGCTGTAAATATTTACCTTGGTAAATTTTGTTTTTTTCAGTTCGTAATTTATTGTTTTATAGTTGAGATAGTCTTTTATGAAAGGGATATGTGAGGAGGTGTGAACATTCGTATGATATGGTTCAATATTCATGTATCACTGAGATGAGAATAACTTATTTGATGATCAACTACCTTTGAAAAATCAAAATTTACCTGATATATACAATCTCCATTGAGAGAGACAAAATCCAGGATGACGTGTTGAAGACGGTCTCTCATGAGAGTTTCTACTGTATGTTGGACCTCCCAAGATGTCTCCATTGAAACTACGTGGATTAAAACACTGATAAAGACATTGATACCTAACAAAGACGCTAAGAAATGTCACCTGGTCCAGAAGTGTGGTAAGTCGCTATGACAACATCAACTGACGGTTGGCAGCTCGAACCTGGATCTCCTGGCAACCTTCCTTGATATCTGGGCGAACAGGATTGGCACACGGAATCCAGCTACCGCCTCCAACTGTAAGTTGGACATTGATGCCAAGATTTGGACCTCTTCCTCACACTTTAACATATGACAGACTCCCGCTTTAGTTGCCATTCCTCTCTGCCTTTTTGATCATTTTCGCTGAAATATCTTTCTTTCCTGTAGAAATTCATATCTTTCCAATATATTTCCCTCAATCTCGGAATCATATTTTGTATCCGTATTGAGATTTATTTGATGCCCTATCCCTTATAACAACATGCTCGTCTCTCTCTGCTCTACGTCTTAACGTGAATCAGTTTCTTCACCGGCTCTGAAATCTAGATACATCACTATAATATACGTCCTAGTGTGATTCAGATTGTTCACCGGCTCTAACGTCTGGATGTATCGCCACCACATACGTCTTAACGTGATATAGTTTGTTCACCGGCTCTAACGTCTGGATGTATCGCCACCACATACGTCTTAACGTGATATAGTTTGTTCACCAGCTCTAATATATAGATACATCACTATAATATACATCCTAGTGTGAATCAGCTTGTTCACCGGCTCTAACATCTGGATGTATCGCTACCACATACGTCTTAACGTGATTCAGTTTGTTCGCCGGCTCTAACATCTAGGTACATCACTATAATATACGTCCTAGTGTGAATCAGATTGTTCACCGGCTCTAACATCTGGATGTATCGCTACCACATACGTCTTAACGTGATTCAGTTTGTTCACCGACTCTAACATCTAGGTACATCACTATAATATACGTCCTAGTGTGAATCATCTTGTTCACTGGCTCTAACATCTGGATGTATCGCTACCACATACGTCTTAACGTGATATAGTTTGTTCACCGACTCTAACATCTAGGTACATCACTATAATATACGTCCTAGTGTGAATCAGATTGTTCACCGGCTCTAACATCTGGATGTATCGCTACCACATACGTCTTAACGTGATTCAGTTTGTTCACCGACTCTAACATCTAGGTACATCACTATAATATACGTCCTAGTGTGAATCATCTTGTTCACTGGCTCTAACATCTGGATGTATCGCTACCACATACGTCTTAACGTGATATAGTTTGTTCACCGACTCTAACATCTAGGTACATCACTATAATATATGTCCTAGTGTGAATCAGATTATTCACCGGCTCTAACATCTGGATGTATCGCTACCACATACATCTTAACGTGATATAGTTTGTTCACCGACTCTAACATCTAGGTACATCACTATAATATACGTCCTAGTGTGAATCAGATTATTCACCGGCTCTAACATCTGGATGTATAGCTACCAGAAACGTCTTAACGTGATTATGTTTCTTCACCGGCTCTAATATATAGATACATCACTATAATATACGTCCTAGTGTGAATCAGATTATTCACCGGCTCTAACATCTGGATGTATCGCTACCACATACGTCTTAACGTGATTCTGTTTCTTCACCGGCTCTAATATATAGATACATCACTATAATATACGTCCTAGTGTGAATCAGATTATTCACCGGCTCTAACATCTGGATGTATCGCTACCACATACGTCTTAACGTGATTCTGTTTCTTCACCGGCTCTAATATATAGATACATCACTATAATATACGTCCTAGTGTGAATCAGATTATTCACCGGCTCTAACATCTGGATGTATCGCTACCACATACGTCTTAACGTGATTATGTTTCTTCACCGGCTCTAATATATAGATACATCACTATAATATACGTCGTAGTGTGAATCAGATTATTCACCGGCTCTAACATCTGGATGTATCGCTACCACATACGTCTTAACGTGATTCTGTTTCTTCATCGGCTCTAATATATAGATACATCACTATAATATACGTCCTAGTGTGAATCAGATTATTCACCGGCTCTAACATCTGGATGTATCGCTACCACATACGTCTTAACGTGATTCTGTTTCTTCACCGGCTCTAATATATAGATACATCACTATAATATACGTCCTAGTGTGAATCAAATTATTCACCGGCTCTAACATCTGGATGTATCGCTACCAGAAACGTCTTAACGTGATTCTGTTTCTTCACCGGCTCTAATATATAGATACATCACTATAATATACGTCCTAGTGTGAATCATCTTGTTCACTGGCTCTAACATCTGGATGTATCGCTACCACATACGTCTTAACGTGATATAGTTTGTTCACCGACTCTAACATCTAGGTACATCACTATAATATACGTCCTAGTGTGAATCAGATTATTCACCGGCTCTAACATCTGGATGTATCGCCACCACATACGTCTTAACGTGATATAGTTTGTTCACCGACTCTAACATCTAGGTACATCACTATAATATACGTCCTAGTGTGAATCAGATTATTCACCGGCTCTAACATCTGGATGTATCGCTACCACATATGTCTTAACGTGATATAGTTTGTTCACCAGCTCTAATATATAGATACATCACTATAATATACCTGGATGTATCGCTACCACATACGTCTTAACGTGATATAGTTTGTTCACCCACTATAACATCTGTATATATCACTATAATATAGACCTCAATGTGAGAAAATTAAATGTTCTAGAGTGAGAATCAGCCACCTTTTGGGGGGGGGGGGGGGGGCAAAGGTTGTTTTTCTCACATCCATATCCTTTCAGCATAGCCCGTAATTTTATAGCAAGAAAAAAGTGAACAAATTATTCATCCAATGGTAATAAAACTGTATTCGGTCCAATATGATATACCACAACTCTATGATTATATCATTTAAATACAAATATTCGAGATATATAAAGTTACAACAAATGAAACATAAAACATGCCAACTTGCTCCTGCTGTAATCTTTATATACTTCTATTTATATATTTAAAAATGTTTGTATATTTTTCTAATTTTGTAAAACACAATTCTTGATAAAGTATCAAAAGGTTTTTATAAATAAATGATACAATTTTCAATTCTTCTTTTTTTGTTATAAGTTCTTTTAGCCCCTAATATCTGGATAGAGCCCCGTGGATCCAGAAACGTATCTCGATACCTTTATTTCTTATATATGCTCATCGCAAAGAGGAGAACAAAATGTATCATCCAAACATTATTATTTGAACCCTTTTTGAAATACTTTGAATTGAATAATTGATTAAAAAAGCCAATATATATATTTATAATAAAATTGGCATTTTCTGACCGCTCACAGAAACATTTTAGATGACAGAGCGCCATCTAGTGGAACAAAAATCAACTAAACGTTTATTTAGCTTGTTCTTTCTTGATTCATCAAAATATTGGGTTGGCCAAATATAATTGAAACAAGCTGAATCAGCGTTTAGTTTATTTTTGTTCAAATAGATGGCGCTCTGTCATCTAAAAATGATCATGTAAGCGGTCAAGAAATTCCAATTTTGTTTTTAATATAAACACCTGACTATTTATATATTTTCCAACATATATATGTACAACAAATCCAAAACCTTTTTCGAAAAAGTTTTTCTTATCCAAAACATAAACCTAATTTTCCCATGTAAACTTCAGAGTTTACTGCTGAGGCCAACGACATAGGGATATGAAAGTGGAGGAACCTGGGGAAGCTGCTAGAGGCCAAAGCCCTAAAGGAGAATGGCAACTTCCTCTTGCGCCCCGTGATGCAAGTGTCGTTGCCAGTTCACTTGACCCACCTCGTTGGTCATTCTTGAAGGACCGAGGACAGAGGTTTACTTCACATTACAAAACAAAATGCTAATTCTTCTGTTATCTCAATGTCGTCAAATGGGAATATCCTCATCTCAATACAAGAGGCTGTTTAGACAGAGAGAATATCCATCATTTCAACAGAACTATCCATCCATTATCACACAATCTCTTGAAATAATATATCTTCGGGTGCTACATGTTTGTCCCATCTCAAAACAAGGTATATGAACTACTACAATAAAATCAGTCGCCAATTACATCCTACAGCATGTTTATCATAGCCTGTACTACTTGTAATAGAGATATGTGACCGCAAAAACCACAATAAATAAATTAAGGTTTGAAGTTATTCTCATTTCTCTTCGTAAATCGAAGATATTTCAAAGATGTGGTCTAACTACTATGAAAATATATTTAACGAAATATAGTTAAAATTTAACATAATTGAATAACAACTTAAAAAATAATCAGTAACAAATTATACACCAATATCTATATTTCAATGAGAAGAAATAAATATATTATTTTATATGATATATCACTCCAGAACACATAGATAATCCTGTCCTCTCCTGGAAATGGCCGTTCATTGGAGGTTGGAGTAGATTAGAACAAGTCTTTATTTTATTTTACAGAGGTGATCCTTAAAAGAGGTTGTGTCGCTCTGGGAGGTTGTCTCTCATCAGTTGGATCTTTCATGGCGGGTTCAACAAGTTGTATAAATGTATTTGTGCATTAACTATCGAAGAATAACACAAAAACAGAGAATATTGGCAAAGTAATAGTACATAACACGTTATAAGATCTATCAGAATAATATTAACAAAGTATATATAATTCCAGATAAAATTTCAAAAGCGTTTAAAACTACAAATATTTTCTCATAATGTGTTTCTTTTATAAAAATTTACTCATATTTTTATAAGAAGTGTCTCATTGTGAGAAAAAATTGTAGTTTTCAAAAGTATATATAAATTTGGGATAGAAAACACATAATATATTGCACATCATTATATATATTATTTACATATTGTACTTCTCAACCTGCAACCCCAAACCACATTATTGAATGTATTGGCTCATCCATTGATGAGCTCAACTCAATCCCAGCAGTCACAATCAACAAGCTCTACCGGCTTAATACCCTAATATGATTGATTGGAGATAAGAAAGAAGAAGAGACATATTATACACAATTCTATGTGATATCATCATTATGTTCTATATTTCACATGTGTGAAATTACTTATTTCAAACCTATCAGCATTATATCTTGAACATTTTATACTTTAGTTGCACCATCAGGAGATGTCTTAATTTATCCATCATATCCCAGTACACTTTATCCCATATCCCAGTACAATACCCCATATCCCAGTACACTTTATCCCATATCCCAGTACAATTTACCCCATATCCCAGTACACTTTATCCCATATCCCAGTACAATTTATCCCATATCCCAGTACAATTTACCCCATATCCCAGTACACTTTATCCCATATCCCAGTACAATTTATCCCATATCCCAGTACAATTTACCCCATATCCCAGTACACTTTATCCCATATCCCAGTACAATTTATCCCATATCCCAGTACAATTTATCACATATCCCAGTACAATTTATCCCATATCCCAGTACAATTTATCCCATATCCCAGTACAATTTATCACATATCCCAGTACAATTTATCCCATATCCCAGTACAATTTATCCCATAGCCCAGTACAATTTATCCCATATCCCAGTACACTTTTGTACTATTTTTCATATCGTCGATATTATTTGAGGATATCAAAACCTCTAATATATATAATATCAACATATCAGAGAGATATACACCTATCCCCCGATTTACACGGTACTTGTTTTACACGTTTTCGCTTTTACACGGTTTACCAAATACGTTTTTTTATCGCACTATACTAAATGCTACTGTGATTGAACACATGCGCTGTGTACACATCTCACGAGGAATCCCGAGCATATGTGCTGACTACATATTTTAACCTGTCAATGCATTTTATTTTTATTTCTGTGTATACCTATCCCCCGATTTACACGTTTTTCTCAGGAACGTATCTACCGTGTAAATCGGGGGATAGGTGTATAGAGTTGCATATATTATATACATATACCCCTAATTACATATTACACAGAATATAATTACACCTCGTCATTAAACTTAATATATTTACATATTAATTATATCAATTAAGGTAATTAGTTTGTGTCATTGATTTATTTCTAAAATAATTTTTAATATTTTATTACAATTTTCATTATTTATAAACCAGTATTTTTGGCAAATCTCTCATGAAATATGTCGTAAAAAGGCCTATTAACATTTCAAAGTTTGTCTAGAAGTTCCTAATACATTATTGATACAGCAGAAGGCTCGAAGTTATTTTTGGCATCTAAAGAACACATTTTTTAACCATTGCCAAATATAAGAATTCCTTTAAAACAATTAATTTACAGGAAATGTGTTTCTTTTCAAATATATCATTGAATTAATTATCCTGAAGTTAGAGGCTGTCTGGCCGGCATTCATATTTCTGTGAGAAATAGACACTTCGGCCAGTTAGAGTTTTTATTTTCTCAACGTTTCGACAAAATCTTTTGTCTTCGTCAGGAGCAATAAATAAAATCGCGTGAGAACGCCCTTGCAACCTCAGAACAATTTTCAACACCTTGCCAAATGCTTTATTTTTATTTATTTCTCCTGACGAAGACAAAAGATTTTGTCAAAACGTTGAGAAAATATAAAAAAACTCTAACTGGCCGATGTGTCTATTTTTCACTGAAAAAAATCAAATTAATTATAACAAATTTTGTATATAGATGGCATTTGAATTTATAAAAATGGATTTAAATTACAATAAAACGCAGTCGTCGAGGATAGATTTCTTATTTTATTAAATGTTCTCTCAAGCTTTCAGGTGCTGTGAACCCTTCTACAGGGGCATATAAAGACTAATTTCAAAAGACAACTATTACAATTTCAAATAGTGTAAAACCTGTTTTAAATCAAGAAATTTTAGCCCTGTTTTATCGCCAGATGCTCTGTAGGGCTGGAGCTGTCCATGTGGCGGACATATTGATGTGATTCCATTCTATACCTTCTTAAGAGAAAACTTTAAAATTGACAATTATATTCAAATGAATAAACAAAATCGACACTTTTTACAAAGATAGTCAAATTAATCCAACGAGTTTTCGCAAATACATCAATGACCGTAAATAAAGAGCCATCTGCGTAAGGCATCTAAATGCTATATCAAATGAATTATAGGTTTGGTTTTGTTATTTCCGGGTGGTTGACATTCGGCGTTCCAGGAAGAGTCTGATTATTTATATCTTAGATTTCTTGACATCTTTAGATTTTTCAAGATGAGACTCTCTGGACATATCTTAGTCATGGCCTATGTCATTCGATCATTTAATCTCTCGAGTGACTTCTTAAGATAGATTTTTGTATAGGCGAATTTAGAATTCCTTATGGGACGTCATGTTTTCATTTTTCATTCTTGAAGTTGCATCAGTCATGTAAAATATATATAGATAAAAGAAAATTAGATGAGGGAAGAGTTTTATTAATATATATAATGGTAATACAAGCTTTCGGGCGTAACAGCTCTTCAACAGGAATAATAACCACGATACATTGCCGTAGTTATACCTTTTAAAGGGCTATTGAGCCCTAAAGCTTGTATTGCTGTTATATAAGATGAAATTCTTCCCTGAGAGAATTGTCTTCTATTTATACTTTTACCGCGAAAGGATTATAATATATCAACAATATATATAGGTTTCTTTTTTTATAATTTAGAGGGAGAGGGAGATTGAGATTCAAACTGATTTATTACAACGTTCATATATTATTATATAAGGTTAAATACATGAATGAATAGATATAAATATATAAAGTAATTGATAAATATACATATATATAAAATATATATACATTGGTGGCGCCCACCGCGGGAAAGACTCCGCCACCGATGGACTGCGAGAGTTCTTTCCCCCAGTGGGCAGGTCGATGTGATGGCTGGCGTTACCCAACTCAAGACCATGATGGTACTTGTAGATGGTAGCCTTCGCCACACTTGTGATAATAAGAGAGAGGGAGAGAGAGATTGAGATTGAAACAACTTTATTTCAATGTTCATTTAAGATTAAATAAGGTTAAATACAGAATAAATATGAATAAATAAGATTATATAATGATAGATATATAAGTAAATAGATAAAAAAATAATTGATAAATATACATGTATATAATGATATAAACAAGGTCTTCATTGGTGGGGCCCACCGCGGGAAAGACTCCGCCACCGGCGGACTGCGAGAGTTCTTGGAGAGAGAGAGAGAGAGAGAGTAATCGAAGTTTTATGAGGCTGAAAGTAACGAAAATGTAATTTAATAAATTCATAAACATCGTGACAACATTTCAATTTGAAAAAAAAATTAATAGCGACCATTCTGCTGGGAAAAATTACTTAATGAGTTTCTTGCTAAAATTGGCAGCAAGATATATCCTACCACATGGGAAATTTACATCCAGGAAAAGTTCGAAGAGGATTAATTATCTTCAATGCCAAAGGTTAAATTCGGTGTTTTATCTCTCGTCAGTTTGTATATTCCGCCTGAGAGATAGAATAAAGTGACTGGATAAAGTTAATTTAAGGAGCCAATTGGTTTGTTTATATATATATTGACAAAGCCGACATAGACTCATGTAAATATTAGCATTAGTTTTTTTTTTCACTTATTAAACAAATTAGTATTGTTTTGTTTATTCTTTTTTGTTGTTGTTATTGTCGGCTCTTCTTTTTCTTATAAGCTTACCAAAAGAGAGCGTCAGCCTTTTAATGAGAACTCGTTCTGGTTTATTCTACAGTACAATGGAAACGGCTGAACAAAAACCATCTACATCTCAAGGTGTAAACAATATGTTAATACAAATACAATAAGGCGCCATCTATATATAACGAATGAAGACATTAAGACGCGAATGTTTCTTTTCATAAATAAATCAAACTTATACTGTCCTTACTGCAAATAAAAATATCCCAAAATATTTTTTCATCGCATTAAGGACAGTAGAAGTTTGATTTATTTATGAAAAGAAACATTCGCGTATTAATCTCTTCATTCGTTTTATATATGTGCAATGTTAATACGTCCGTTAATACCTATTACCTGTAGCGATACTACAAGTTTATTTCATTCCAGCACAGAATACGCGAAAAACAGAGTCGAAGGTTTTGTAGAATAAGCCTCTCTTATCAATTTACATTATCTACATTAGGAAAGATGTGCGAGGCCAGACCATTACTCTCAGATATGAGATTCATCATACATGACTTGTATCCAAACTTGCAACGGATAGCACAGAATACACGAAGAGCAGAGTCGAAGATATTGTAGAACAAGCCTCTCTTATCAATTTACATTATCTACTTTATGGAAGATGTGAGGCCAGACCATTACTCTCAGATATGAGATTCATCAGACATGACTTATATCCAAAGTTACAACGGATAGCACAGAAAGGATATATAAATGTTCTTCATGACCTTGTACAATACGAACTATCTTTTTTTTTGGGATAGCTTTAAACATGGCCTAATGTAAACTACATGCTTGACACTACACAACAACCTAAGTTATCTCTATTTGGGATAATAAAAATATTATAATTGCCGAGAGCGAGAGACAAACAAATTATTGTTTTAACAAAAGATTGAAAAATAACGTTGTTACTTTGTATTAGAAGAAACTATAAATGAGAATGGCGTGCGTGGAAGGGGCGTATTATTAATTTTCTTATAATTATAGGTTTGCACCTCTTCATACCTATAAGCTTAGGTCATAGACTCTCCGTAAACACCCTAATCTGCCTTCTTAAGTTAATCCATGGAAAGAGGGGGTGCCATTGCCCCGTTAGTCAGCCACATTTCAGAGTTCCCTGTAGGCCTTCACGATTGCCGTAGCGGCTCGGAGCTCACGACACCGTACTTCACCCTACAGGGCAGTCCCTTACTTGTGCTGCTTCTCCCACCCGCCACGTAGAGGAGGGGTTCGACTTCTGGACAGGCCTTCTTTAGTAAATATAAGGTATAGGAAAAAATAAATCGATATAATAGGAGAATAGACTGAAGATTAATTTGGCCAAACCGCTTAGAGGGTTTACCACTGATAAGTCAAGCCCTCCCACTATTTTTCATCGCACAGTAGACTTTAGCTTTATTCGGAAAATTAAAATAGTGCTTTATTGTTTTATATCTTTTAGTTACGTATATTTAGAAGCACTGCAGCATAGGTTCATAGTTTTCCTAAACTTCTCTTCCACTACCACAATAATTTACAAAAATACATATAGGTTAGTCCATTTACCCAAATACAATATAATAGCAGTGTATTAGATTAAATTGGCGACACCAATAGGAAGGCTCCCTACTGGAAAATTGAGAAGCCCTCCTATTGGTTGGCTACGGTCACGCCACCTTTGCCCCCCCCCCCCCCCCCCCCCCCCCCCCATCCCCCCATCATGCCTCCCCCACTCGCTCTTTCGTTTTTGTAACTATTGGTTTGGAGCGGGTCGCTCTTTAAATAAATGCATATATTAGTTAATAACTAAATGAAATCCTCTCTTTCTTTTTCCCAGTAAGAGACGCCTACGGATGCCAACAGTACATAGACAGATAAAGCACATAGGCTATAGTTATTAACTAATATATGCATTTATATAAGGCACCAATTTATAATTGTAACAAATAGTATTTGTAAAATAAAAGGATTTAAAAGCGCGAATGTTTCTTTTATACATAAAACGAACTTCTACTGTCCTTACTGCGATGAAAAAATATATTGGGAGGGCTTGGCTCATCAGTGGTGAACCCTCCCAGCGGTTTCGCCAATTTAATCCACCAGACCGCTTCTCAGAGCTCTAATATTGTATTGGATCATTCTGCTTTTATATGCTACACTGAAGGATGGAATCTTAGAAATGGTTTTCAAGTAAACTATGGACATAGGCTTATAGGACAGTAGAATTATATTCAAATATTTGCTTCGAGCAATGCTCTTCAGCAAACTATAAAGACAAGGTCATCAGGAATAAATTAACACAAAGCAATAACGCGCCATCTATACATATAAAATAAAAGGATTTAAAAGCGCGAATGTTTCTTTTATACATAAAACGAACTTCTACTGTCCTTACTGCGATGAAAAAATATATTGGGAGGGCTTGGCTCATCATATAAAAATGCATATAAAAGCAGAATGATCCAATACAATATTAGAGCTCTGAGAAGCGGTCTGGTGGATTAAATTGGCGAAACCGCTGGGAGGGTTCACCACTGATGAGCCAAGCCCTCCCAATATATTTTTTCATCGCAGTAAGGACAGTAGAAGTTCGTTTTATGTATAAAAGAAACATTCGCGCTTTTAAATCCTTTTATTTTATATGTATAGATGGCGCGTTATTGCTTTGTGTTAAATAGTATTTGAATAAAAACATTTAATCGGGTAAAACACGGTGGTTGCCCGGGTCATTCGGCTAGTATATTATATAATGCACTGCGGCCTGTGATTGTAAAACGACACTTGAAGTTACACCGCATGAGTTTCTTTTCAATGAAAAATCAAAATTTATTTCAAGGTTAGAGATAGTCAATATTTCACCTTGAAATAAATTTTGATTTTTCATTGAAAAGAAACTCATGCGGTGTAACTTCAAGTGTCGTTATACATATATATATATATATTAACAAAAAAAAAAGTTTTCAAACAAAGGAAAGACCCTGACGTGATAGGTGTACAGCCTAGCGAAATATTGAATTTTTGTAATTAATAAGATGTTTTATTTTATTTTAAATCCAAAATAATAAGACATTTAATTAATATATATTAATATTTAATTTAATAGGCATATATTGGATCAAAAAATAATGTATTTTCCAATAATTCAGTTAACTGAGCACCAACCTTTTTCAATGTATTTCAACATATTTATTTCAACATGTTTTTATCAACAAATTGGCAAATAAATTATTTTTTATCCAATATATGACTTTTTAATTAAATATCTATTTATGGATTGCTGCTCTATTTTCAAAATTATATTAATATGGTGAAGAGGGAGCTAGTTTAAATTTGAAAATTAAATAATTATTCCTAAAACTATATCACAGCTTCAAATCAAACGATAACAGAAGGTTAAGAAGTGATGGTATTGACCTTATCTTGAGCCTTGGCACCTTGCTACAACGACCTTCTTGCCAAAGAGTCACCCACATACCATTGGATACTTTTTGCAAGAGAAGAACCCCTCACCTCAATCTTTCACCACAAGTACTATGCCTTCACGAGGAATAGTCAAGAGTGTGTTAGTACTGTAGTTAATGGCTTACAGGAAATCATCAATCAATCATACCTTGACCCGGCGTTCAACGGATGTTTCAACGTTTTGAAACCGTTTCTAACGAATGAAGATAAATTTTTATTGAGATGTTATCTTTTGACCGCTAGGTGATTCGATCACGTTGTATTAGCCTCACATTTTATATATCTCGCGTTGGTTTCATTAATTCTATTACTTTTCATTAATAAAAACGGTATCATTTCAAATATATATTAGATTACAGTTACAATTATTTTATTTCCAAAGCGCTATATCCCGCAAGGGATACTTGGGCCAAACAAGGAGAAAAGTTTATCTACATAAGTTATTTACATTATTCAACGCATGAAAACACTAGAGATCCAGATTTTGTAGAAAGTTTAGAATGTATTTACAAAATGAATTGAACTTTAAATATGATTTTTTATCGGAAATCAAATCGTTAAGTTCACAAACAACTAGTTTATTCTTCATTCTATAATCTTGAAATGCTGGGCAATCGATCAGTAGTTGTCTTGAGGTTTGTTCCTCATTACCACAAAAGCAACTTGAATCCTCCACTGTCTTTATTCTATTTAAAAAACTTTTGAAATTTCCGTGGTTTGTAACAAATTGAGTATTATAAAAATTTGGACGAAAGTATTTAGGGATTTATAATATTATAGGTATTAGATAGAATAGATATAAATTATAATGCAGATATATGTCTATTTTTATCAATGATAAGTTATCAGGCAAGTAAACACTACATGATGCTTAATGCAATCTATAGGAATAAATATATCATTAAATATTGTTTTTTTTTTTTAATTTGGATAAATTTATTTGGCAAATATGTTCTCTGATAGATAAGAAAAGCCAATAACCAATATGTTTCGGTTGCTTGCCAACGCCAAATGTGGTCATAATGTTATAAAAATTCAAAGGTTTTGTTATATTTCTAAAGCCTTTTGGTGTGTATACATTGTGTATGAGCATATGTATCAAATTAAATGAAAAGCAACTGAAATATTTTATATAAAAATACAATGTTGCATTTACGGTTCCAAAATCACTTTATTAGGTATCGCTCAAAAAGAGCAACCTAGTTTATGATATTTGCAACAATGAATTTTTGATCCAATATATGCCTTTTTAATCAAATGAATAATATGTGAAGGTCATTCACATATTAAACAAAATGTTAACGCGGGATTCAAACCCGGTTCATGGCTGTCGGGAATCGAGGGTGTTACCTACTCGTCCACCGACGTTTTAAATCTATGTTTGATTTAAATATAATATAGGTATATTCTCTCTCTCACAATTATATAGAAGAGGCGACTCTATATTTCACATAAATATAAACAGTTCCTCAGATCATCTTTTATACATGTAGCCAGTAGACATAACTACAACTCATAGTACAATAAGAACGTATAGGTTGTCGCCAGAACTTAGTGTAACTACACACAATGTGGAGGTCAATAATTAAGACATCTACTCAAGTTGAAATTAATTGGTGAAGACCGAGAATACAATATATAAAATAATCAATTAAGTATATTATGCTCCGAAGAAAAAGAAGCACACACAATCAGATTTCATTCAGATCTTCCGTTAAAAAGTCATGCAAAAACTGTGAGACTTTAAGACCTATTCTGCATTCTCTCTCGATTAAATGTAAATTTTAAATAGCAGCTAGGGACAATTGCTTTTCACAAGATAGTTCCGACAACTTTAAGTCTTAAAATGGTATTCATCTATACTCTTAATCATTCAGAAAGATTTCGGTAATGGCGCAATGTCCTTTCATTTTCTTTCCTAAATGTTTTTAAAAATATATTTTGGAGTGACGAGAAAAATAATATATAAATAAATAAATAAATAAATACGTATATTAATAACTTCCTACCTAAAAAATATATATTTATAAATGAATAAATAATATATATATAAGTGCGCATGTGCATTTATCTATATATCCTTTTCGTAAAGTCCTACCAAAAGAGTTATGAAATAGGGAGAATCTAGCAAAAATGAGTTTACGTTGATGTGAAGAGGTAGAATTTTCTGGAATATCCCTGAATATACATAGAATAAATGCGGGAGGATGGTGATTCTGAGCAATAAAGGCATTTTGCCTTTTTATCGAAGCTTTAAAGTGCATTTATCAAATGCATCAAAACAATGCAATAAATGCGGCACATATATATCACATAATTTATTGCGAGAGGATAGTATTCATATACTAAAGAAGCAACAATCACGTAAAAAGGCATTAAAGCGATGAATTTTCAACAGGAAAGGCGTCTCTTTTGGTAGATAGAGATGTGAAAAAAGGTACAAATCGAAATTTTACTGTGATTAGATTGATAAATTAAGAGATTGGGCAACTATAAAAATTGCTGATGGCTTGCAAAGTCGGAATAAATGTAAACTAATCGTTTATTATCATTATTCCAGAATTGGCCAAATATTTTGTAATGAATAAAGCAAAGCTAATCACGTACGAGTTTAAGTCTGTTAGCCCTCATCTGCGTAGTGCAAGCTGTACCCACAACCCACAGATGGCGTAAGCCATTAGCAACTTTTAGCTGCACGATCAGTAAATGCTTTTTTATTAACATGCATATAATACAAAGCAATAACGCGCCATCTATATTTATAGAATGAAGACATTAAGACGTGAATGTTTCTTTTCTTATTGTTTGCGGAAGAGCATTGTTCGATGCAAATATTTGAGTGTAATTTTACTGTCCTAAAAGCTTATGTCCATATTTTGCTTAAATACTATTTCTAGGATTCCACTCTTCAGTGTAGCATATAAAAGCAGAATGATCCAATACAGTATCGGAGCTCTAAAGAAGCGGTCTGGTAGATTAAATTGGTGAAACCGCTGGGAGGGTTCACCACAGATTAGCCAAGCCCTTCCAATATTTTTTCATCGCGGTAAGGACAGTAGAAGTTTGATTTATTTGTGAAAAGAAAAAATTCGCGTCTTAATGTCTCCATTCGTTATGTATGAAATATGTATTTAATTACATGTATATAAAATGTATTTCATACATATAATTTCATTTTGTCTCCTCTCTAATTGTAAATACGCTGCTGTATCACCTCATAAGCATAAATAAATAAATAAATACATATAATGTATGGAAGTTTTTCGGGAGGATACCATTACTAAGGTTTATATCTATGGTTTTCTATAGATCCATATATAAACCATAAATTCAACTAAAATCAATCATCACCTTTCATCTATCCTCGGTTGTTCCTGTTTCCAGATTTATCGCAGCTTTCCTCAGGCCACTATTGAAAGATCATCCTCGTTCAAATTATATTTCTTCAGCTCCTTCTTTAATAGTAGAATTTATGGTATTTCCCCTCATAGGGACCAAGTTATGGTGCCTTTCGATGTTGTGGCTTTATATCCCTGTTTACCTCACAGTCTGATTATAGAGTGTATAAAAGAATTCTTTGCCGATAATATGATTGTGAACTCAACACCTCCCAAAAATAGTCAAATTAATTACATCTTGTTTACAGGTAGGCATCTTTTATTTCAATTCTAACTTCTTCAAGTAGATTAAGAGATCCTCAATTGTGGCAGTTTCCTCTCCACGGCTGTTGCTTGAGTTATGCGATCCATAGACACAGAGATCACTTCAGATTTCACCTCTGATATTTTTACATGGTGAAAATATATAGATGATGTTCTTCCTTTGTTTCAACAACCAGGTTGGCAATATCCTCACAAAGTTAAACAATAGCCAACGTACCACTTTCTACCGTGAACCGTATTATCAGGAGAATAATCGACTTAAAAAAGCGTAAAAAGGCTAAAGTTCATGTTCTCAAGCCACAACATATCGAGGGACGCAAGGCTGCAGCACCTTTATGGGCAGGTGAAAAATAGAAGAAACTTGTTATCATGAACGGGGCATGGATTTACCTCAATGAAAGCATAATGAAATATCCTTTATATTCTTGATAGATAAATTAATATATAAAAAATAAAATTTTCTTCTTTCTTAGACATTTTCATATAATTCGTACCCCCTTCCACACTGTTTCCATATAACAGTTTTTAAAAAATACCTTTCATTTTAATTATATCCATTTTTCTTCTTTTTTCCCTCTCAGTCATAGGATCAACACAGTGAAGACACTAACCAAACGAGTTCATACCCATTGCATACACATTGTTCCCTCCAAGTATTCAAAACAATGAAAATCAAAAATATAAAAAGACCACACAACTGAGTTCTTAATCATTCATACTTAGACATTTTTACGACTATACTAACACTCGTTCCAATCCTATATGCAAACCAATCTGTACTTTTCCTTACTCCCCCTACTCCTGAGATATGGTGTTAGAACTTGGTTCAACAAATTCCCCAATATTGGAAGCTTAATAAGAAATACTTACAACAAAAGCAGTGTACTCCCGTCTATCCAATCAATAAAACAAAAACAGTTTAATCCATTTTATGTAGAGATTGTTGAGTTAAATATATATGGGAGAGACAAGTGTGGAGGTGATTGAGCAAAAATAGATACATAAGAAACCACAAGGCAATAGATCCCTTATATATCAACCCATCAGAGTCACTCTTTTAACCTATCTGAACCCACCATCCATTACTCCAATATTAACAGCAAACAACAACGTTTAATTTTGGGTAAGCCCTTATAACCAAAAAACACCAATCATTGAACTATCTGATACGGCTTGAGCAATCAATATATGCATTGAACTACCTGATACAGCTTGACCAATCAATAGATGCATTGAACTACCTGATACGGCTTGACCAATCAATAGTTGCATTGAACTACCTGATACAACTTGAGCAATCAATAAATTCATTGAACTATCTGATACAGCTTGATTAATCAATAGATGCATTGAACTACCTGATACAGCTTGACCAATCAATAGATGCATTGAACTACCTGATACAGCTTGACCAATCAATAGATGCATTGAACTACCTGATATGGCTTGAGCAATCAATAGATGCATTGAAATACCTGATATGCTTGACCAATCAATAGATGCATTAAAATACCTGATATTGCTTGACCAATCAATAAATTCATTGAACTACCTGATATGGCTTGACCAATCAATAGATGCATTGAACTACCTGATACGGCTTGACCAATCAATAGATGCATTGAACTACCTGATACAGCTTGACCAATCAATAGATGCATTGAACTACCTGATATGGCTTGAGCAATCAATATATTCGTTGAACTACCTGATACGGCTTTATCAATCAATAGATGCATTAAAATACCTGATATTGCTTGACCAATCAATAAATTCATTGAACTACCTGATATGGCTTGACCAATCAATAGATGCATTGAACTACCTGATACAACTTGAGCAATCAATAAATTCATTGAACTATCTGATACAGCTTAATTAATCAATAGATGCATTGAACTACCTGATACGGCTTGACCAATCAATAGATGCATTGAACTACCTGTTACGGCTTGGCCAATCAATAGATGCATTGAACTACCTGATACAACTTGACTTTACATATCAGGTGTTGGAACCTTCTTCCGTTTCTTGCAATCACTGATGTGTTGGGAAAGTGAATGTTGGGACGTGGTCTGGTACATGCATCAGTACAGTCACTCCAGCTATGAGGATATTTTCAACGTCTACCACACGGGTCGCTAGAATTAAATGTTGTTTTGAAATCAGTGTGATTAAGGCTAGGTATAATGACCTTGTCGATAACTCTGGAAGATGGCCTAGCAGGTGTGTCACAGCTGGGAGTGATGACAATTGAAGGCCAACTTCTCTATATTGGTTTACCTCATTTCTATCGACATGTGCTGGATTTGCATACAGAACTCTAAAAGATTATTGCCTTTTATATATTGAATATTCTCTCTTACAAGGTATAAATAGGTTTGAAGCTAAGCTTTTTTAGCTTTATTAGATAGAGCTTTGATAATAGAAGAGTTTATATCTAAAACTTAATTTGGATAATCTTTTATATCATGTATCAATTAATAAATGAACTTTTTTATAGATTATCTCGAATGTGGAAAAGCTTTTTAATATTTGATAAACTGGAAATGAGCTTTTGCATCTCTTGTCTCTACTGAGAAACGTCTTTTTTTTTCTTAATTTCAACTAACGATTAGGTTTATATCTTGTCTCTCTCTATCTTCCAACTTAGAAAAACAAAATTCAATATCTTATATTAACTGAGTAAAATCTTGAGTCCTGTAAACATCAACATTTTTCTGGTTGTTCATGGCTTAACTCCTACTCTGGTCATTACCAAATTTTCCATATAAACCTTTTTGACCTTGGAAATGGTTTTGAGATATTTTTTAGAAATCACTTTTCATTGCAATTTTGTTTTATGTTAATAAAATAATGTTAATAACTAAAATGTAAATGAAATAACTTTTAAAATATATTATAACGTTTTTGTGTTAAATGTTAAAATATGTTTTTGCACTGTTAATTTAAGTTTGTTGTTGTTTATTATCGTTTGTTTTAAATATATATATATGTGCATTGCATGTAATGATGATAACAAACGACTTTTTAATTTAATATACAAAAATCGGTGTGAAAATATTAATCATAAAATTCACAAACTTGACTATATATTTTATCTTAATATCTTGACTTCCTTCTCAATATAGTTTTAAAATAAATATAATTATTAAATAATAGTGTAGAACTTAAATAAAAAATCTGAACTGATTTTCACATAAAGATCTGAAATAGGTTTATATATATATATATAGGCTATATTTATGCTAGCTTTCACCGGGTAAGTTTCAGGCGACCATAGTACAAAGCGGATTTGGTTTCTCAATAATGGTTTATTTTAAATATTTGTAATCCAGCTTAAAAGTGAGCAACATAAATATTTTTAAAATATGTGAGATTTGTACTATTATGCATAAAACATTTTTATGAAAGATATTATTGGCCATGAATTCATATATTCGTGCATATACAAAGGACCTTTAGGACAACTTCTTAAAGTTTAATATAAATTATTATATTTATAGTGAAATAATTTTTGAAGTTTAAAAAAATAGATCGTATTTGAAAATTTAATAATAAATTTTCTGAATGTTTCTGTGTAAAACACATATATTTTAATTTTTAATTATATTTTAGAATATTCGCTCTTAAAGACTTTTTTCAGAGAGTTGCTCTAGAAAGAAGCGCTTGATTCAAGTGATGTTTTATTCACTCTTAATAAGCATTGATTTATATTTCATGAAAAACGATTTTTAAATATTCTAAATGCCTAAAATTATAAGTTTTTTATGTAAAATATTACGTTTTCAGACTTTCCGAGGAGAAATACTCGTTAACCTAGATTATTAAAATTATGAAAGAAAAGAATTGTTGTATTTAATTAATGTACAATCAGTCAAAAATAAATGGGAAAATGGATATCTATGAAATTAATCGAAAAAAGGTACCTGAAGAAACCTTTAACTCCAACCGAAAAAAAAAAATAAAGGAAATGGTTGTCAGAGAGAATCCAACTTCTGAAAGGAAAATTTCCACAATAACCAACGTACCACTTTCTACCCTTAACTGTATTATTAGGAAAAAATCGGTTTAAAATACGTAAAAAGGAAAAGTTCATGTTCTCAAGCCGCACCATATCGAGGGACGCAAGACATGCAGCAGGGCCCTTTATGAAAAGTATCTGGCAGGTGAAAAATGGAAGAATGTTGTTGCACTGGACGAGGCATGGGTTTACCTCAATGATAGCAACCAACCCCATGTCATTTACAATGCTAACTCTCAAATAAACACCTTTCACAACAGGGCCAAGCAATGCAAAGAAAGTTTCTCAAAGGGCTTCATGATCGTTGCAGGTTTCTGCTACAATGTGAAGCTTCCTATAAAGAAGATGGACCCAAATGTCAAGATAAATTCGCAAATCAACTGAAGACGTGTCCTAGACTTATTTTCGAAAATAAGGTCCTATTTTTGTATCCAGGTAACTCAAGATCCGTGTGGCTGCACCAGGATAAAGCCATGAGTCATACATCACGTTCAACAGGTAAATACCTGGGCGAAAAGAGGAATGAAACCGGTATTTCGTACATCCCTTTTAAGTACATCCTGCAAAATCCCCAGACTTAGCCTCTATGGACTTTTGTGTTTTTGGCTTGCTGAAAACTGTTCTTAGATCTAGAAAACTGATGGTTTGATGTTGTTTGATGATTATAATACTCCTGAATAATCATTTCTGAATGATTCGTTGAAATTAAATCAGCAATTATTATATGTCAACCCAATAAATACGTATAGGAAGGTGTAATGTGCATGTTTTCGTACGTGCTACTTGCAAATAAGATTTACCGTGCTCATTCAGATGCGGGTTTTACTGTAGTGTTGAAAAGAGAGGATGGCTTAACAATGTTAGAATATAATCTAAAACTTCAATTTTGAGAAACTCGAATAGATATTATTAACAAAACATCTTCAATATTACAACACCTCTCTTAAAAACGAGACGTGACACATTCTTTAAAGACATTGCTGACAATTCAGATTAATTAAATAATTCATGAAGGAATACAAACCGCTGCAAGTTGTTTGGCTCCAATAAAACTCTATTCCAGGTTAAATGTGGGAGCTTATATATTTCTCCAATATATAGATTTCTCTAAGAACACCAATGAGAGAGAACGTTACAAGATTAAAAACCTTACATATGATAGCTTGTACAATTATTTCTGTAAACTGTTAGAGTTCTTCCACGACCTGAGCCCGGACTGTGCTTGTAAATTCTGTGCGAGTTTTTAGGGATATGTGCGAAGATAAAGAGATCATATGTATATCATACACCAAAAGAGTTTTAAATTATAAAATTTTGACCATCTCCTCTAAGATATTAAACTATATGTAACGATCTATATACCAAAATTTTCTTTATTTATTTCATTGTGGACAAACCCACTTTTATTTTTAAAATATTCCTAATCATGTTTGATTTTTAAGTTTTTGATCGATTTTTCTACTATTTATCAATTATTATTTATTAAAATCGGAAGGGTGGTGGTTTCAAGTAGCATTATCTCCATATATAATCTTCTATAGATATATAATACACAATACTAACCTTTATACAATAAAATTTAATTTACTAATATATAATGGTTATGAACAATAAAATTTAATTTACTAATATATAATGGTTATGAAAACATGTTTTGCGCGGAAGAGCTTTGCTCGATGCAATACCTTGAAATTTATATGTATGTACCTCTACAGACCTATAAGCTTATGTCCATAGTTCACTAAACACCATTTAGCTGCCTTCCATAGAAAATGCAGGGTATATAACAAAACCAGTCCAATACAATAGTAGAGCGGTCTAGAGATTAATTTGGCGAAACCGCTGAGAGGGTTCACTACTGATGAGCCAAGCCCTCTCATTCATTAAATCATATCATTGCAGTAAGGTCTGTAGAGATTTAAAAAAAGAAACGCATTGCCAGTAAATTTATTTGTGTAAAATTTTAACGATAGAGGGCAATAAAATTTAATTTACTAATATATAATGGTTATGAAAACATGTTTTGCGCGGAAGAGCTTTGCTCGATGCAATACCTTGAAATTTATATGTATGTACCTCTACAGACCTATAAGCTTATGTCCATAGTTCACTAAACACCATTTAGCTGCCTTCCATAGAAAATGCAGGGTATATAACAAAACCAGTCCAATACAATAGTAGAGCGGTCTAGAGATTAATTTGGCGAAACCGCTGAGAGGGTTCACTACTGATGAGCCAAGCCCTCTCATTCATTAAATCATATCATTGCAGTAAGGTCTGTAGAGATTTAAAAAAGAAACGCATTGCCAGTAAATTTATTTGTGTAAAATTTTAACGATAGAGGGCAATAAAATTTAATTTACTAATATATAATGGTTATGAAAACATGTTTTGCGCGGAAGAGCTTTGCTCGATGCAATACCTTGAAATTTATATGTATGTACCTCTACAGACCTATAAGCTTATGTCCATAGTTCACTAAACACCATTTAGCTGCCTTCCATAGAAAATGCAGGGTATATAACAAAACCAGTCCAATACAATAGTAGAGCGGTCTAGAGATTAATTTGGCGAAACCGCTGAGAGGGTTCACTACTGATGAGCCAAGCCCTCTCATTCATTAAATCATATCATTGCAGTAAGGTCTGTAGAGATTTAAAAAAGAAACGCATTGCCAGTAAATTTATTTGTGTAAAATTTTAACAATACTAACCTGTACGTCTATATATAAATGTTTTCCTTTATTGGACATTCCATCTTTAATTTCTAACTATTACTAATGTTAATGATATATACTAATGAAACATTAATAAAAGTTAAGATAAAACTTTAATAAGACTCAAAGAGAAATGGCTCTTATATTTTGAATCCGTGTTCATAGAACGGGTAATTATAGAAGTTTTATAAATTCCCTGCACTGGGTTCTAAGTAAATACGAGTCAAAAAGTGGAAATGCTTGTAAAAGCAGTGTTTAGGTCAATATTAAATTTGAAGACCATATTTATAGGCTTTAAGATTATCTATTTGAAAGTTTTTCTTCTTCTAATCACCTCGGCACCTATTTTAATAATTAGAAAACTTCCTTGGAGAGTGATATGGCTTAACTCCTCCATATCACACACACACATCGTGGTTAACACTTTCTATAGTTTTCAATCGTACTTAGTTTTTATCTTGTCAGCGCTCTTTTTATGAGAAAGAAATCACAATTATACATTAGACTATATCTGGGGATTCAATATGGATGTATTTAACTGGTGTGGAGTTAATTTTTAGGTATTTTTCGGTTATTCATCTGAATACTGGATGGATGGTGAATTATGACGTATGGTTTGATGCCTTACAATGGTTGAAATATTACTTTATCCCTCTTATTTACGTAAAGAATATGAATGTTCTGTGTAAAATATTGCCTTGGCAATGAGTAAGGTCAAGCTTTGTATATTTATCAATCTTTTCTAATTTCGAGAGAGTTTTCCTTTGTACGAGAAACCTGCAACGACCATAAATTCCTTTAGGAAACTTTCCGCAAAACGTTTGAACCATTTTTTCATGTGCTCTTCTTTTCTTACATAGCATATTGCTCTTTTTTGATCACAAAGTTTGAAAGATATATCTACGGATCATCAAATGTAACTAAAAACTTCCAATTTACTGCTAAAAAACAGGTTTCGCTCATAAATGAGCCTGTAGCTGGTATATCGGTTACAACAATGTGAATCTTTTAAGATATAAAACTTCTTTTTCCGGGGCATCTTCATGTTCAGATATTTATGGATTATCCTGCTAACTATATTGCAACTTTACCATTACTATTACCGATGGCTCTTGGGTAGAGAGTTATATTTTCAACGAATTTGATTGATTCCCCAATCTTTTCAGATTTTTAAATATACATGGCTCTGTTCTTTTCACGTTCTTTCTAAGAAATTTTTGAGTTGAATAACCTATCAGATTCGGTAAATGTAAAATAGTTAAAATCCCTTTTTAGACATCCGCAAATTTTCACCTTGACATTTTAATCAACTCATTGTAGGTCAAATTGTATTAGGAAATTCTAATGATGAATCTTCTAATGAAGTTGTTTCAATTTGGCGATATATTAAGATAAACCAGCCTATAGTAAATACACAGATTTACAGCGATAAGAATAGACTTTAGGTACATTCAGATGCCTCTATTTTACGGCTTTATTTATTACTTCATTTTTGAAATGATGCTTGTTTCTAAAAACTTGTTTACCTTTTTAAAACATACCCACTCTAAATGATTCTACGCGGTTCTATTCAATTTATAGATGAAACAAATTGGAATTTCCAATAAATCGAAACTTAAGCTTCAAACAGTATTCTCAAATGCTTATGTAATTCATAAGATAAAATTATAGTTTGAAAAGACACCCGTCTGTCTTCATTGTGATTGTTTTTATAGACGCACAAAGAGTGGTTAATAGATAAAAAATATTGAAAGGTTTATTTTGGCTGCCATTTTGTAGTTAGTGGGTAGAAAGTGTTTAGAAAGAATCGACTAAGTATTAAACTTTTTTCGAGAAAAAGATAAATTTGAGCTTAAAAGGTTTAACATAAAACTTAATAACTATAGGTATTGTAATGAAAAAAAGTAGAACAAGGATTTAAAACCTGTTTACGGATTCGGGTTTTATTTTGACCGGTTATCTGTGAATTGCGTACACCTCAGAGTCATCTTCCTGAGGAAGCATTTATCTAACGAGAGGAATCTTTGTGATGACATTGGTACGCCATGTTGTGACAGAGAATTGGACAATACGGGAAGTGAGATCATTTAACATTAGATCATGTTTATCGCTGCACTCTGACCTACAGAGTATTGGAGACTGGTACAGCATACACAAGCTATTATTAAAACACTTAGACAACAACAAAAAGCTTTATTAAGACCTAAAAGGCCTTTTAATAATATCTTGTGTATGTTGTATATTAGTCTCCAATACTCTGTAGGTCAGAATACAGCGATAAACATGATCCAATGTTAAATGATACAGAGTCTCCAAGCAACAGAAATGTAGGATACATGCAGGAAATAAAACATTCAATCTTATTATACAGTATTTGAATTTAAAACAGAGTCTCTCTGCAAATATTGTTTGTAAAAGTAAAAACGCTATTTACATTTAAAGATAATAATGTAGATTCTATATACAGGAGGTCTTATATTACTTAAACCATAAATTGTAAAAAATAATTTCTATATTTGAAATATTTGAAGTAAATCTTTGAAGCGCTTTTGTTTCACATTTAACTTTGGCCGTCAAGCCGAACTATCAACCATCAGGATATTCTTTAACATTGTATGAATTGTTTCATATCAATACATCCTTGAACTCCTTTTGAACCTTGTTAAGAAACCTTTTTATATCTCATGTTTAGTTTCGTTTTATTAAGCCAATTTACTGCTATAAAGGCTCTGGTAAATGGAATTTGTTAGCTCTTACTCATAATAATTCATAAAATGTGAAAATAACACAACTACTCTGTATATATAGAGAGAGAGGTGATATTCGGAGAGTATATATTCCTGTTGAGTAAAATTAATCATTCCTCCAGGGAAAATTATCTTTTCATAAAAGGACACTTTTCCCTGGAGGAATGATTAATTTTACTCAATACTGATGCAAGGGATCATTTTATAGAAATATATTCCTGTGTAACATATTTTTGAAATAGAATATCAATGGGAAAGATTGAATCTAATTGGAAAAGATGACTATTCAGATAAGCCATTTGTAATTAAAATTGAAGTTCTGGAAATGACTTTTACCTCATCGTGTTATGAAGCAGGACTTAACAGAATAAAAAGCACATGCCTTATAATTTTTACAATGTAATTATCATGTTCTTAAAGAAAAAAGCAGTTTAATGTCGAAACAATTTTACATTTTCAAGACGTGTGCAAGTATAAGGCAGTAGTCATGATATTTATGACTGAAGCCGTTTTAGAATATTTTCATACGCCAATGTATTTGGAAATCCTAAAGTTATTTGTATCAACGTGTACAAATGTGGTGAATGGACGGGGTAGTTCTGTGCGGAGTTAGCGAGGATATAGAGTTAACAGGGTCATTGTACCCTTCAGACAAGGTAATCACAGGGTCGCTGTGCCCATCATTCAAAGGGTTTGTAAGAAAGATGTCCCCTTCAGAAAAGGTAGTCACAGGGTCGCTGTACCCTTTAGGTAGGGGGGGGTCGCAGGATCGCTGTACCCTTGAAACAAAGTGTTGGAAGAAAAGCTGTACTCTTCATACAGGGTGTTGCAGGATCAATATACCCTTCAGACGAAGTCTTTGCATGACGGCTGTACCCTTCAAAAAGGGTGGTCACAGGGTTGCAGTACCCTTCAGACAAAGTGTTGGAAGAAAAGCTATACTCTTCATATAGGGTGTTGCAGGATCAAAGTGTTGGCATGACGGCTGTACCCTTCAGACAGGGTGGTCGCAGGGTCGGCAGCCAAGGGCGACCCTCAGCAATGGGTGGAGCAAACAACGAACTGTCAGTCAAACCTCGCCAAGAACACATTTCTATTTATTCTCTTTCTCCCAATCTAAATTTGGATTAGTTTATTTCGGACCCCTCAATTATTTGTCTACATGAACTCTTTATAGTAGTTGAGAGATAGCTTTACCGTGTTTAAAAATAGGCTAACGTGTAGTTTTATTTTGTTTTATTTTTTCTCATATTTCACTCCAAATTTAACCTTAGAACTTCCATAAGATACACCTGAAAGTGATTAATCCTTGTCTTTATTAGAAGTGAATGTTCGTTGGATTAGATTAAAACACAAGTTTGTTTCTTCAGTTTTATAAAAGAGTTTGCACAAAAATATGTGGTAGATCATGAAAGATACCTATTGGAATTCAATTTATACCTTTTGTACGATGCGTCTTTGAATTAGAAGTTATTTTGACAATTTGAAAATTAACATAAATTTTATTGACATTCGGTCAACAATCATAATACACAAAAAAATCAACAGAAATCAGAAACAATAGGTTGATTAAAATTATATACACCAGACAGATCCCTCACTGAAGGAACGTCTGAACTTTCTTAGCTTCGCAAGCGGCCTTGAATTCAGCCAGTTTCTGGGTTAGAAAATGATTGCTGTCCCCAACACTCGTAATTGCACTGTCGAGGGATTCTGAAAGATCTTTTCCCCCGCGGAGTAAGATTATCGAGGACATCTTCCCTGTTAGGCCGGTACAAAACCGTCCATTCTATCATGGTTCTCCAATGATCCAGGAAACGCAGGAAAGAGCGAACGCCCATTTTGTCAAATAGCTTTATAACCATACCCTCTGCGGTCTGAGGAAGCTATGGAAGAAGTTCTTTTTATGACAACTCAACTTTTATTTTGAATTTAATATTTCAAATAATCCACTGGTATGTGTCGTTGTATGGATTAGAATACAATAATGTTTAGTTATTATTTTTGAATTGGAATACAATATTGAATTTTTTTTTAAAACAAAATCACAACTGTAATTCTGAATACAATAGTCGGTTCAGACTTCTCTATTCCCATCTGTGTTGGCATCACGATGTGATGTTAACACAGAATTAGTACATTGTAAACAAACATTAAAATTCTAAGCACTTAGCGAGTTTTTATATATTTCGTGACATTATTTTTAAATCAGCAGATTAATTAACTTATGTCAATCCTCTGTGGACTGAAAGCCTCCTCCTTGGTTTTCTCATCACTGGTCTCAACAATTTTTCTATCTTTCCTTCCCTGTGGAAAATCTCATATTACCATAAGTTATTAAGTTTTCCCTTTCTCCCTGAACCAGTTGTGGACCTATTTGTTTGTATCACCCTCAAAATTACTACGAATTGGGATCGAATTCCGCACTGATCCCCCTCTTTTTTAAAATAATAAATTCCTCCAATGACCCCCGAATCTTGCAAAAGTCCAATCCCACCAGTAAGTACAAGTAACCAGACCTGGATCAGGCACAAGTGCAAAGGTCGAACTGCTTTCTACATCTGTAGACATTGTGGTGCAATTACAGTAAAGGTATTCGCTAACTATTACCCTTCATGATTATTATGGCCATGACAACGTTCACTAGAGATAATAAAAATATTTTTTTAAATCCTTTGATATTCACTTCTAGCAACATATGATAAGTATAAAATGAAAGGATTTAAAAGCACGAATGTTTCTTTTTTACATAATACAAACTTATACCGCCCTTACTGCGATGAAAAAGCACATTGGGAGGGCCCGGCTCATCAGTGGTGAACCCTCCCAGCGGTTTCGACAATTTAATCCACCAGACCGCCTCCCAGAGCTCCAATACTGTACTGGACGATTCTGCCCACATACGCAGCACTGAAGGATGGAATCTCAGAAATGGCCTTCAGGAAAACTATGGACATAAGCTTATCGCTTCATCGCAGTAAGAGCAGTATAAGTTTGTATTATGTATAAAAGAAACATTCGTGCTTTTAAATCCTTTCATTTTATATGTATAGATGGCGCGTTATTGCTTTGTGTTCATATGATAAGTATATCCGCGTTTATTTCTTTTACTGGAATCCACGAAGATCCCTACTTTTATAGATGCGCATTATTCCTTCATTTTTGTCAGTCATCCTTTCGTGAGAGACCGTTTAAACTTAATATTTCTAGTTTATCATCGGAATGTAGTTTGATTTGGATCATAACAAGCCATTTCTGATTTTACAAACGTGGTCGCTCAAGGCGATGGTTAAGGAGGCTTTGCTATAATTGATTTATATAAGGAATGTTGTTATGTAATGAAGGAGGTGAGAGGGCTATAAACTATGAGTATTTAGGTATTTTAAAATGTTGGACACAGCGGCCTTGGTTGTTTCCCAATTGCCGTTTGTTGACAGCTAGGGCCAAGGTCCCATAAATAAATATAGAGAAGGTCGGTGTATCAGTTTTTTACACTTCGCTGGACAATTAGGGCGAGGAGAGAGCGATAGCCTAACTGAGGAATGGATTGAAAGAATCAAGGGTGGGAGTGGGCGCAGGTTGTTGGGTGAGAAAATTGGTGTATTGGAGATAAGACCTCGAGTGATGGATTATTTTGGAATGGAGGCTATGTAAAGGAATTTATACGAAGTTTCTTGGATAATACTTTAAGTAGTAGAGTATTATATATTCCAATGTCTTTAAAACACGCAAGCATCAATAGGCACATAGAAATTCCAGAATCATATACAGAATTCATAAATAGCTAGTAAATAATGTACACTTCCCCATATTTAATACAATATCTCGTGTTTCATAACTCTGTTCCATAGCTAATTCAAATCTCATAAGTTAAATTATTTTATAATAGTTTTTACCTTAATATAGAAAGATGTAAATATTCTGGATACTTAGCATATATCAAGAAATCAATAGTTTTTTAAAAAATTGTAAAGTTGTAAATATATTAGGTAAATATATAGCAGCTACTAACGATTCGCCATCATTCGTGTTGCTCCTGTAGAAGGGCCACCATGCCCGAAAGCTAGAGCATAATAAACGTTATATACAAAAGAAACACAACCTCGGAGGCTTTGTAATTTTCTCCTTAAGTATTATATATGGATAGTGGATATAGGTGGGTGCAGTAGTTGGTAACCTGTTTCTTGGATGTAAAACTTCGAGTGATAGATTATTTGAGAATGGAGGCTATGTAAAGGAATTTATACGAAGTTTCTTGGATAAGACTTCAAGTAATGGAGTATTATGTACGGATAGTGGATGGATGAAAAGAAATTGATAATCTGTTTCTTGGATGTAGGACTTTGATTAATGGATTATGTGGGAATGGAAGCTATGTAAGGGAATTTTTACGAAATTTCTTGGATATGACTTCAAGTAATGAGGTATTATGTGTGGATAGTGGATGGGAGAAGTAATTGATAATCTGTTTTTTTTTTTTGGATGTAGAACTTCGAGTGATGTATTATGTGGGAATGGGGATTATGTAAAGGATTTGACCTTCAGTTTCTTGGATAAACTTCAATTGATGGTGTATTATGTGTGGATAGTGGATGGGTGAAGGAAATTAATTATCTGTTTCTTGGATGTAGAACTTCGAGTAATATATTATGTGGGAATGGAGGCTATGTGAAGGAATTGACAAGCAGTTTATTGAATAAGACTTCAAGTTATGGAGCATTATGTGAGGATATAGTGTATGTGTGAAGGGATTTATAATATGTTTCTTGGATGTAGGACTTCGAATGATGGGATAGGTTTGAATGTAAAGGAATTCACACGCAGTTTCTTGGATAAGACTTCAAGCGTTATAGTATTATGGGGGTCGGTGGAAGGCTGGTTAAACCGTTTGGTTTTCGACCACTACGACCCGGGTTCGATTCCCGCATTGGACACTTTTTCTGTTTAAAAAAAAAAATTCCAATGGCCCCCGATTCTTGCAAAAGTCCAACCCCACCAGCGAGTGCAAGTAACTAAACGGGGCTCTGGCACATTTGTAAGTGCAAAGTCGAACTGCTTTCACATGTGTAGACATGTGGTGCGCTTACAGTAAAAAGCAGTCGCTAACTACCCACCCTGATTATCATTGCCTGTACCACGTGTACTAGGGATAAGCAAAAAAAGTATTATGTGCGGATAGATAGAGAAACGGGTATTCAGTTTATTATACGTGACTTCAAGTGATGAAGTGCGATGGAGGTTGGATAAGAGAATTGGTACTCAGTTTCTTGTATGAAGCTTGAAGAGATGGATAATGTGTGGGTGTACTTTAATCGATTTATGTGGATTGGGCTGTGGAATATGATTAGCCTCAAAGAGAGAGAAACGCACAAGCAATTTCATTATGTGTTTCGAATTTATTCAAAATTATTCGTAACCAGGTGAAGTATGCCCAGGTATATCTTCACTGTGCCTAGGTACTCTTTGACAAAACATTCGTTACCTAGGTATTACTTACTTATTTATTCCAATATATATATCAAATATTGGTTTTCCAGGTTTTCCTTGTCTAGATGTTCCATGTTCAGAGAGGTGTTGTATCCAGTCGGTGGATTAGAATATTCCGAACTCAGATTTTTCTACTCAAGTTTAACCTAATTTTTGATCCATTTTAGAATCTCAGATTGTAATATATGTATAATAAATTTTGGATTTAAATTTGGGTCTCTTCTCATAATGTCTCATAATGTTCGGGCTTCTTACTTCCAAACTTGACATTAAACATATTGATCCCAAAGTTACATCGCTAACATACCTTCACACTTTCACTAATCCCCATCTAAGTACATTTATAAATACGCAACGATGCCGTAATTAAGCCACCAGCTGAAATATTGCACAAGAGGCGATTCATCATCTGCTTCCCCAGCAGTTGCAATAGGACAAGGACCCGTAGGTCAAATCTTCGATCGTTCAAGAATTGTTCTGTGCTTTCATAAACAATGGTTCTGGCGACGTTTTGAAATGATTTTCCTTCATCCCCACGTGAGTTCACGACATGTGTATCATCAGCATTCCCTGTGAATAGAAGTGATTGGTACATATGTAAATGGCGACATCAACCACCGTGAATAAAATGCGGAAATCGATTTTCCAGACATATTTACAGTTACAACCTCACTTTATCATATCATTAATTATCACGAACTTTGGATATTTCAAACATATACTATTGGGATTGTATATTATAATCATTATATTACTTATTGGTTATTTAATCCTTTGATTAAATATTGATTTTGATTTTCCAGACGTATTTACAGTTACAACCTCACATTATCATATCGTTTTCATTTTATCGTTATTTATCATATTAATTTCAAATATATACTATTGGGAATGCATATTATAATCATTATATTGCTTATTGGTTATTTAATCATTTTTTTATTATTATTCAATATTGATTTTGTCGTATAAGTATCTCACCATTTATAAAATCTATCTGTTAAATATATTTATGGTCAATAATTATTCTTTCTTCGTTGAAATAGAGGTTCTGTTCATTCATATTTTTCAAACTTGCTGTGAAGATGGCTTATTTTAAAATATTTGCCAAAACGTGTGAAATTTACAGTGTTATTTTCATTTTATATCAACATTTCTACTTAGGCTATCTCGGAGTCAGGTGGTGTGTGTGTTCTTCTTCTTCCTTTTTTATAGGTATTGTCTGATCAATGTTTATCTTGCTGTGATAGGTACTGGACACGTTTGCGCGGAATTGACTTAGAAAGATTCTACGTTTGAATGAAGATCAATCAATGTCAATCTTAATTTCAATCCAATGATCAATCCTAATGTCAATTTGTACTCCAACTTACACCATTTATATCAGACCAATATATCGTGTAACTTAGGACTTTATCCACAATGGTGAAGCAATTTGACTGAAGAATATTTGTGCCTATTGAGCATATACCTCTACAATACCTCTATCAGTAAAAGATGAATAGTTGAAGGCTGAATCTAAGGATATAAAAGTTGCGTTGATTGTAACGTAAATCTGCAGATAAAAATGTGTGTGTGTGTGTATAAAATCTATAGTATTCAATACCCACATTCTACCAAGTCGAAATATTCATCATATTTATTACCTACATTTGAAAGGCATTATCATGAGTACATATTCCAATAGCTTTCCTCTTTTTTTTTTTTTTTGACAAGATCATGTAACTTCGCATGCCATTACTTCTTGGGATTCAGTGATAGTGTTAATAGGATGAGGTTTACCAGCAATGTATACGATCCTTATGGCTGTTCTTTCTACCCTCAGTCATCTGGTTGGCCTTGGATTGTGCTGAGTCACGGGCAACTTTGGTAATCTATACCACCACCACACCTACCTCTCGGTATTTTTTACTTTTAAGGAAAAAGTTGGGGCAATTAGGAGTTGATGATAGAGCGGGTGATTCATGGTACTGGGAACCAAGGCAAGTAATTCCCCGAGCTGTGTGTAGATCCACTTTGTACGCTGCACATTCTATAAACTTTTCTCATTGAAACTTTGCATCAGGTTGATGAGATAGCGACAGTTACAAATACCCAAATAAGTGCAATTAGGCAGGTTTACCTTTGTCACCTTGCAAGTGTAAAGTAGAGATATTTATACATGTGTAGACATGTACTTGATATATAAATATCCACCAACCTAAATAACATGGAAATGAGCAATAAACTGCCATGATATTCTATATCCTCTTGTAAGAGAAACAGCAGTGGGCCATTGATTGAATATTGATAGGTAGGAGGAGAACGTGTCAGCTTCTGCCACCTTCCTATAAGACCTGAATAATAAAGAAGGCCTTGTGAAAGAATAAGTACTTTATATGTATCCTATAATTACTGCCTGTTATAGAAATCTGAAAGAGTCTTGCAATTTCTAAAGGGCATAGCTCCATCGTTGAATTAATCTGTTAGTATATTAATATATGTCCCAATCTAACGCAATATAGCTTGTTTAATAACGCTGTTATTTAAAAACCTATAAGTTTGGTGTTATTGCTGCCTTAGGTGAAGAGCTATGCCTAGAATGTTTAAATAGACCATGCTAACAGAATGTAGAGGCCTGGAAAGTCAAACTGACAAAACACGGGTGTGTGTACTTCCCATTATTTTTAACTCATGTCCAGTGTTGACAGAGAAGTTTGTTTTTTAAATATTTAAAAATTATATATATATATGACTAATCCTGAGTTCTTCCTGAATGATCGCTTGCTCACCCAATATTGTTTTTAAAAACGAAATTTATTATTTAATTAGTAGTAGAGTAGTAAAAAAACACAGCTTTGGATTAATCGTTAATATATTATTATCTTAATCGTTTTCTCTCTACCCTCAGAGTTTTATATTGAGACTATTATGAGATCAACTTGCATATTTCGGGAAATGACAGTGACTCCTTCAGACCCAACTCTATATCATACCAATTTTTTATCCCGATTGATTAAAGAATGAAGAACAAACACAAAATATATATTAACAATAAATGGCAATTTTGCCGGGAGAAATTTGATCTATAAGAGCAAAGGTCGCCTCTTCCGTCAAAACTAGACGCCTTAAACAAAACTTGACCGTCGCCGCACATAAGCGGCCTCGGGTCTGTGACAAAGCCACAACAACTGCTTTGGCGAACTGAGAAGCGTCCACCTAGAGATCATGGTTTCAAGCTATGGCTACCGTCAGTCCAGGACGGACTTCATTCCTCGAGATCCACACGGGATCAAATGGAATCTTCACAAAGACGTGAGAGGTGACCTTTGCCATCATATATTAATATATAGATGGAAATTTTTCCGGGAGGAAATTTCCATCTATATTTTGGCCATAGATTTAGCCCAGCCACTCTGCCAGCTAAACACCTCTTTGGCAGATTGTGAAAATTCCATTATATCCTGTGTGAATCTCTTGGAATAAAGTCCGCCCTAAGCTGAAGAGTGCCATTAGCCCGAAACCATGGTCTCTAGATGGACGCTTTTCAGTTTGCCAAAGCTGGTATTGTGGCTTTGTCACCGACCCGAGGACGCTAGTTTGCGGCGACGGTCAAAAGATGGCGTCTAGTTTTGACGTTTGCCTTGACGCCTTTTGCCTTGGACGCCTATGTTTTTTTTTTTTTATTAATATATATATGATTAGAGAGAGATAGATAGATCTAAAATATTTTAATCTTGATAATCTACATTAGATCCTTGTGACTGTTGAAGAAACGGTCATGATCAAGCAGGTTTTTCGCCCGGAATTTCTAACTAATTTTTTCCTAATTCCCCATTCGATCACATTGCCGAGTTTCTGACTAGACCCATAGTCCCATTTTGACTATAGCAAAATGGGAATCAGAACCTATAACTGCTAGTAACCTATAAAGCATCAGAATAGCTAGAGAGAGTTACAAAAACTAAAATCGTCAGATTTTCAGTCAAACCTTTTTTTTTCCAATCGTTTATTTTTCAAGTCAATTCTTCGTTTTACCATTCAAATAGATCCGTACTTCTTTTAGTAGCTGTTATAAAGTATTCATTTTTTTAGATTAAAATAAAAATAAATAATACTTAAAATTATACCGCATAATTTTAAGTATTGTTTATTATCACACGCCGCAGTCCTTTATAATATAAAAATAAATATTTTCTTCAACCTTTTTTAATACTTTATTCCAACGTTTCGGCGACCCGCTGTCGCCCTATTCAAGAAAATCTGATTCTGTTACAGCTTACACTCACGGACAAAACTTGAGGAAGTTGTACCTTTTAGCATGTATAACGGGATTCAGACAATATCTCTGAAAGAAATTTGATACACAGTAATCTTTATTGAAGACACGCGAGATAACCAAAAGTGAACAAAATTGCCTCTGTCTTCTTAAAAAATAAAATAAAAAAGAGGACCGGTGACTTCAAAGTCTTTCGAAGTCCTTTAATTTCGTCCATGAGGGTATGTTAAGCTTAGGTTTTTAATGCTATGTTATATAAACGCGTATAGAGAGCACCGAGTCGATACATCACATAGAAAAATAATCAGTTTACGCTCAATTATAGAACCAACCTGCAAAATGGCGTTTTCCACAATTTTGAGATATTAACTAAATTACTATTTTCATGTCACATTCAGCATTAAAACGAGGCTACCCATTAAAGAACTTCTATAACTTGAATACTCTTGGAGGGAGTCGTTCATTTAAGTTCAATTTTCTTCAAGTCATTTTGATCATATTAAGGTGGCTTCACTTAGAGAATTCACTCATAGTAAAATTATTACAATAATTTGTTGTAATACAAAGCAATAATGCGCAATTTATATATAACGAATGAAGACATTAGGAGGCGAATGTTTCTTTTCACAAATAAATCAAACTTCTACTGTCCCCACTGTGATGAAAAAATATTGGGAAGGCTTAGCTCATCAGTGGTGAACCCTCCCAGCAGTTTCACCAATTTAATCTACCAGACCGATTTTTAGAGCTCTAATACTGTATTGGATCATTCTGCTTTTATATTGTACACTGAAGGGTGGAATCTTAGAAATGGTATTTAGACAAACTATGGAAATAAATTTTTAGGACAGTAGAATTACGTTTAAATATTTGTATCAAACAATGCTCTTCTGCAAACAACAAGGACAAGTTAGGCATAAATTAATACAAATGAATGAAGACATTAAGACGCGAATGTTTCTTTTCACAATTAAATCAAACTTCTACAGTCCTTATTGTTTTGCTACATATATATCGTTTATCACAATTATTTAAATTATACAGAAAAAACATAGGTAGGCGATATTCTTTGACATACCAATCAAATAAAGCTATATTTAAAGTAATGTTAGGTTAGTAGTGATTGAGGAAACCTAACGATGAATTTTGTAACTGTGCAAGCTCCTCTCGAATTTTTCGGAGAACTTTATTGTGTCGTTGACAATAGGCAAGAGACTTAACAAGGTAAAATACGCGACCAATCACAAAGCTATCAGAGGAAAAAACCCCTTCTTTCAATGACAATAAGCAACAAATCTAACAAGGTGAAATATAATAACAAAAATCACCCAGCTATCAAAGGAAAACCCCATTTCGTCAAATAGAAGCAAGCAAAAGGTATTGAATACTGAATACATTCCAATGTAAACTTCTACAGATTTCTACCGCGAGTTGAGGAAATGGATCTAACACAATCTATACGAATTTCACCATAAACCCGTAGTGTAGTAGTCTAAAATAAAATTGCGACGTATACATTACTAAACTTATTTCATTTTTTTTTATGTTTGACATTTTAAAAATATATTTTTATATGTCTCAAAAATCTACCGTTATATAAAATTAAAACAATGCCTATAATTATAGGCATTGTTTTAAAATGTTTTTTTAAAAGGCCTATAAATAATATATACATATATAGAAAGAGATAAAACAGCTAAAATTCCGATTTACAAATGCGTGTAAATGAGTAATTCCGCGTTAATATGATCTAAAAGAATTAGTGTCGTCAATGGTTACAATACAAGGAAAAAATAGCCTTCTTCTAACAATGGTTAGCTCTTCCTCCTTTCGAAACAAACAATCGGAACAATAGATGAACAAATATATATTTATGAACAATGATATATGGGTTTATAAATGCTATCTTCCTGAATTTAAGTTAAACTTTATTTCATCCTTTGATTCTCGTCCAACAAGGACACTCCACCACCAGTTTTCAGATTTCAACTATCTAACCCCCTTAGGGAGGAAGTATTGTGAATCAAGTGGCTATTCAAGATTATTTTAATCTTTATTCATGATAAAATTGTGAAAAAAGTTTTAAAATTACAAAATATTTTCTAACAATGAGTTTCTTTTTATTACATAACGCTAGCTTTCAAGTGATAATCGCTCTTCAACGGACTTTATAAAACGCTGCGCGCATTTGTTTTTGTAAATATTTCTGGTAGGATAAAGTCAATATTTTAAAATTCAAAACTATTTTAAAGGCGTAAGACTCTTTTTTAAATTAAACAATTTCTACTGCCCTTACTGCAATGGAAAAATTAAAGGGAGGGCCTGGCTCATCAGTGGTGAACCCTCCCAGCGGTTTCGCCAGTTTAATCTACCATACCGCTGTTATATTGCATTTTTGGAACTTCCTTTTATAGTGATACTGTTGGTAGACTCTTGGAATGGGTATTTTAGAAGAACTATGGATAATAAATATTTTATTAAGCACGTTGAATAGTGATTATCGCTTGAAAGCTAGCGTTTTTTAATAAAAAGAAACTCATTGTGAGAAAATATTTTATAATTTAAAAAATTCAAGATTATATTAAAGCAAGTGTGATTAATCACGTATTCCTCTGTGGCACGAACAAGTTTTTATCTGAGTTCACTCCGCGCAGTTTCTGGAAATCTAATAAATATTTTTTAAAAGAATTTCCCTGTAACAGGGGAAACACCCCTCAATCTATCGCATTGCAAGTGCATCAATCTCTACTCAGAATTATGAAATCAGTTGCTCCCTCGACTTTGGTTTGGATCTTTTTCTCTCATCGATCCCAGAATTTACCTCAACGGCCTTACATTACCTGACGCAATAGCGTAATACCCTCCAATTTAAGCGAATTAACATGTGCATGACATGTCTCTTGCGCCAGCTATCTTTAGGTTTGGCTATTTTATTTAGACGTATCTAAATGTTTGCATCAGTAGTGAAAAATTCAAATTCCAAAACAAAAATAAAATATACATAATATGAAATATGAAAAAGGCATCTCCTTATCGTGCAGCTGAAAGTTGCTAATGGCTGTCAGTTGCACGATAAGGAGATGCCTTTTCATAATTTATACACCTTATCCCAATACAATATCACATTTGTACTATTTTTTCACATAATATGAATTGTTAGTTTAAAAGGTGGTTGCTTAGAGAGGCAGTCGCTCAGATATGGTTTGAATTAAGTTTTTTTTTTTTTTTTAGAAAATACTTTTCGTTTTTCAAATTTAATTCTAAAAATCAAGTTAAAATGTTATATTTTTTTAATAAATATAATATATACATCTGGAGATAAGAGATCATTGAAGCAGAAATAGTACTTACTGTAAGATTCGTTCTCTGATCGTTGTTTCATAAATCACCAGTGTGTATATGCCAATTTAATGTAGTAGACAAGCTATCAAGGAAACTTCTAAAGGAGGCATTTTTCGATGATACAAGACATTGTTTGTCCGCAGATTAGGATGGTCCAAAGAACTTGAATGTTCTACCCTCCCGGATTTTGATGCGGTACAAATGGATGAGTTCCGAGAAACACACACACACACACCTCCAAGTATACCACATTATAATTCTACCATCGTTGAAACTTTTGTCATAATTTTTTACGCCTCTCAAAAGACTATCAAACTGTACACAGATTTCCATTCGTTCAGCCTATTGCCTAACTACGGAGGTATTTCAAGAGTCCGGCCGTTACACGTTACCAAACACTACAGAGAGATGGTCAGAGTAAAAAAAGACAAATTACGAAACTATCTCACAACTCAACATTATATTCATGATAAAATTGTGAAAAAGTTTTAAAATTACAAAATATTTTCTCACAATGAGTTTCTTTCGATGTTTTATTAAACCCGTTGAAGAGCGATTATCGCTTGAAAGCTAGCGTTTTGTAATAAAAAGAAACTCATTGTGAGAAAATATTTTGTAATTTCAACTTTATATATTGACAACCACACAATAGAAAGTAGCAACATTTTCCCAGTCATAATCAAGTCAAGCAATGTAGACTTCTCAAAATTCCTTTTAAAAAATGATAACACAGAAATTTTTCTATATTAAAAAGAAATTGTGAATTGGAACTTTTAAAGCACAGATTTTTGTTTACAACTATAACACACCTCTTCTTAACACATATGAAAACATATTGGAAGGTCCTAACTCATCAGTGGTGACCCTCCCAGCGATATTGCCAGTTTAATCTACCATACCGTTCTTTAGAGATCTACTGTTGTATTAAGCGATTCAGCTTTTATGTCCGACACTACTGAGTTGAATTTGGTTATGGTATTTAATAAAACTATGAATAAAATTATTTATAAAGCCAGCCAGTCCTGAACATCTATTGAATTGAATCAAATTCTCCAAAAAAGACCTCTGGGAAAACCCCAGGACTATAATAGAAAAGCTGAGACAATGGAACCTAATGGAGATCGTTTAAACGACTTGAGGAATAGGCAACAACAATAACAACATAATGTCTGAATCCCGATATACATCCTATAAGGTACAGCTTCCTCAAGTTTTGTCTCCATGAGTGTACATAATATAAACTACGGTATTATGTAAATTAACGTCCATTATCAGCTAAATATAAGGACGTCGAAAGAGTTGCGACGTTCTATCTACAAGTAGATATATATGTATACATATATATTTTGGTTTAAAAGTGTGGAATTACATGTAAATATTTGCATAGCATTAAAGGGTAGTAGGATGTGTGTTTTATTTGAAAAGAAAATTTCATGCTTCAATAGCTTCATTTCTTGACTACAAATGACGCGTTATTACCTTACAGTTCCATAAATTTGTACTTTGTGTCAATTCAAGGTGAAAATTAGCCGGCTTACAGAAACTTTTTTTTTATCCCTAGTACACGTGGTACAGGCCATGATAATCATGGTGGGTAGAAGAAGACGACTGCTTTTACTACAAGTGCACCACATGTCTACACATGTGAAAAGCAGTTCGACTTGCACTTACAAATGTGCCAAAGCCCCGTTTGGTTACTTGCACTCGTTGGTGGGATTGGACTTTTGCAAGAATCCGGGCCCATTTGGAACTTTTTTTTTATCATGAAAAAGTGCCCAATGCCAAAATCGAACCGTCGTAGCGGTTGAAAACCAACGGTTTAGACCATCCTTCCAACGACACCCCAACAATTTTCTTTTAAAACATTTAATTAATATTTCTAACTTTCGGGGACCCGCAAGATAGAGATTTGGGAATTAAAATGTTTTAAAAAAAATTATCTCCGTAAGCTTGATATTTTGACCTTGTTATTTCCTTATGTTCAAAAGGAAATTCCATTTGGTTTCGACCATGTTTTTCTTAAGACTTTCTTTTTAATTTTAAACCCCCCCGAAAGCATCTGTAGATATTTTTTTATAAAATAAAAACAGCTGCGATGTTATCTAATTCTTATATAATTGTCAAAACCCACAAACACACGATGTGAATTCTGTATTCGACACCTGGATAGAAAATTGATCGGATTGTTTCCACAAGTTTATCTGTTCGTGTGCTGTAAAAATCAATATTATATTATGTAATATTACAAAATGTGAACTCATAAATGTACACGTAGTTTCAAACAATACTCTGTTTAAAGCGTTTATTTCAACTGTAAAAGACTCTCTCATTTTACGAGAGACAATATAAAATCCCAATTAAAAATTGTATAGACTTATAAATACAGTATATAATTTTAAAATTACAAAATATATTCTCACAATGAGTTTCTTATAATTCAAAACGCTAGCTTTCAAGCGATAATCACTCTTCAACGGGCTTAATAAAACAATATCGCTATATTATTGTTATTTATTTAAGTAACCCAGGTTCCTGGAGCGTACAGAAGTCGCCAACTACCCGGGATGTCCTTCTGACCTAAGTCTTCTTGGATTTATATACAATGCCAGTGGAAGTCCAATTAATGAGGTGTCGCCAGGCAGATTTCTTTCTTGGGAGATTTTCTAGGGATGCTGGACATATGTTGGTGATACCTAGGAGAGTGGCTGTCTGGGATCTTTGGTATTGGAAGGTTGGGCAAGTGAAGAGGAGGTGGTCTACGGTTTGGTCTTCATCTTGGCAGTGGGGGCAAATTGGGTCTTCTTTCGATACCGTTGCAAGGTCTGCCTGAATGTAACCATGGCCGGTCAAGATTGTTGTGGAGGTAGATCCGTGCTTGATGTTTCGAAGCATTTGGAGGAGTAGTTTCGGGGATATCGCTATATCCTACAAGTAATATTTACAAAAACATACGCGCGCAGCGTGGATATTTGCAACTGAAAATTTAAAATTGATATATAATTTTCAGTTGTAAATATCCACACTGCGCCTGTATGTTTTTGTAAATATTTCTTGTAGGATATAGCGATATTGTTTTATTAAGCCCGTTGAAAAGCGATTATCGCTTGAAATATATCGTTTTGAAATAAAATGAAACTCATTGTGAGAAAATATTTTGTAATTTTAAAATGTTTTTCACAATTTTATCATGAACAGTATATAGAGGCATAAACCATATTCTAAAAATTATTTATAAATTATTAAAAAAGGAAAATAGGTATATAATAATTATTTTAAATGTATTAACTTATTTATTACCAGTTGCAAACAAGACACGCTATATCCGATATGGATAATTGCGCGTGAAACTATTTACAATAATTCATATTGTAGTAGAATAGGTAACAGAAATGTCAAAAAGAAAATAAGCAATTAAGATAATGAGCATTAAATAAACATATCCATTAAACAAATAAGCAACAACATAAGCAGATAGAAGAAATCGCAAGGTAGTTATTTACAGTATGTTGAGCAATGATGGTAGTTGATTTAATGAAGTTATCTGTAATAATTAGTATCGTGGAGAAAGAAAGTTGATCAAGTTGAGCTATTTACAATTAGTTATATTCTAAAGTAACTTATTAATTATTTACATTGATGTAAATCAAGTCGCAGAGTAGTGTAGTTCCTCAAGCTGCATGAAGCTGTCTATTTATAATAAAGAGTCTACAGAACCTATTAAATTTCGTATATCTTTTACCTATTATAAACTATTTGACCCAGATATGTTTTTTCCATCTTTCTCTGCTGTCTTAGGATGTTTTAACTAGTTGTATGATCGTACTTATTATTTTAATAGTTTTTCATAGGTTATGTTGAATCTATTAAAAATTTTATTTCTTTTTATGAGAAGTTTTTTCGACTTTTTAACAGCTTATAGATGTTGGTAAAAAAAGAATAGTAAATCAATGATCTTGAAATACTTTTAGACTGACAACACTGTAATATAAAAACGAGAACAAAGATGTGTTTTGTTTTGTTTACAAAATTAGCAATTGTAATGTAAATTGTTAAATGTTCTTTTCTCTCTCTCTTTGAAAATAATAAATTTAAAATACTTTCTTTTAAAAGGTAAAATTGCCTAATTCTTTAAAACCACTTCAGCTGTAAGTAAACTTGTTATTTGTTGTTTCATTGTCTGAACCATAAGAGATTCCCAACAATAGAAAGGTATTTAAAGGTCATTTTCTTGTATGTTTTCCTGTGTGCATATACTAAAATTTCCTGTTCGTATGATCATATTTTTGTACAAAATTAAACATTTCACTACATAAGCGCAAGAATTGAACTTTTTCCCTTTTTAATGGCAATTAGCAAAATTACAGTAGAAATTACACCGCAATACCCCCAACCTTTGGTAATCTTAAGAAAGAGCTTGCCACAAGTCAAGTCTACTTTTACCTTCATCAATATCTGATCGACTTTTAGTTGACATAATTCTGTAAGAATCCATGGATGCCTTTTGTAAATCCCACTCATGAACATAACTTAAGATTTCTTTAGTCTTTAAAATCACCGGTCGTCTTTTTTTTTTTTTTTTCGAGACAGAGACACTTTTGTTCACACTTGGCTATCTTGTGTGTATTTAATAAAGGTCATTGTGCATCAAATATCTTTCAAAGTCATTTTTTGAATGCCGATATACATAGTAAAAGGTACAACTTCCCTAAGTTTTGTCCATGAGCGTATTCACGGAATTGTTACATGCAATATGTATTTATGTATATTTCTACTGTCTTCTAAGCTTATATTCATAGATTCGTTAAATGTCTTAACCAATAATTCCTTCCAAATACCGGTTATATAAGCAGAAAATCCCAATACAGTATTAGATACATGCAATCTCACAGTGGCATCGATGATTGAACTGACGTAACCACTGGGAAAGTTAACTACTGATGAGCAAGGCCCCTCAAGATATTTTTCCAGTTCAATAAGGACAGTAGTAAATTTTGTATTTATAAAGGAGAAAACATCGTGTTAAAATATTTTTTTTATATAGATGACATGCTATTGCTTTATGTTCATATAAGAGTATCAAAAGATTTGTTATAACTGGCTCGCTATAGCAGTGTAATTTCAAACTAAATGTCATCATATATTTACATATTATTGTTCATAAAATATTGGAAAGGTCAGGTTTAAACAGCCAGTATTGCATAATACTGTCTGGACGATGCCGTTAATGACTATATTTGCATCATATGACATTGGGACCCTGACAAAGATAACGTGAAGTTTTTATAATAAGACCGCTGCAAGTTTTTAGGTCCTTGTGTAGTTGTGCCGAGTCACTGGGTCGCTTTGTTGGGTTCCGATAACCTCCTCCCCAGACTCTTTGTCTCCAGCGATAATAAGTCATCCACGGTTTAACCCCTCTTACGCCATAACTCCAGCAGGGGAATCACCACACAAACCATTTTTTATATAATTTAAAATTCTCTATGGAGAAGATTCATTGCCTTTCTAAAAGAGCAAAAATTAGGCAATAAAACCTTTCATGAGAGACCCATCTGATGAGTAACCACCTCTCTGACCGACCAATTTTCTCAAATTAAAAATGACTTGTCCAGATCTGATCCAACCTTCAACCTAGGAACTCTAACTGTATGTCAAGATTTTTGTGTAAACAAAATTTGCCAACGGAAACAACAAAAAAAATCGAGATCTAGTTTATAAGCATTCCAATAGATGGCGGTAATCATCTTGCAGTAACCTTTATTTACATATCAGAAAATATTTTGGTGTTTTATCATATAATTTTCCATATATTATATTTCTCAGAGTATCCATTATTCTGTTTTAACCTAACACTTTTTATGCAATTTCTACTCTCTGGCAAAGGCTGGAGCTCTTGGCCTACCTGAAGCCAGAGAATCTACCACCCAACAAGACGAAAGAGACCTCCTCCGTACCATCAAAACCCAATACCTGCAGGAATGGAAATCTAATGCTGCACATGACTGGTACAGAGCAGGAGGGACAAGCATCGGTTCTGTCCTCCCAAGAGAACAACAGTCTTTGATTTACAGATTTAAGTCTGGTCATCTACGGACAATGACTTTCCAGAATGGTTTCAGGGTTTTCTCACTATGTACTAAGTGCAATTCTCCTCAGCCTGCAACCCCAAGACACATTATTGACTATATTGACTCATCCATTGATGAGCTCTACTCTTTCCCGGCAGACACCATCAAAAGTCTCAAACTTCACAAGCTTGATACCTTAGTGTGATTGAGTGGAGATAAGAAAGAAGAAGGTACAATTTCTAAAATACTTCTACTTATACAAGAAACACTCAAGCCTAAACAATACCGCCGCAATTACATAAAACAGGAATACCAATCCAATTTACACAATTTCCACACCAAGGACAGAGAATTCACACCACTTATAGAAATCACCTCGACTTTATAAATAGCTATTTTTCCTGGGTAGACGTTGGTGAAAAAAATACAAGTTCCCCCTCAGGAATTATTTCTTAAATGGCCCATTTTGTGTTCATTATGTCAGCAGAGCTGGTTTCCACCGCTACAGTCGTTAGAGAATTATGTCCTTTACACGATTCTCTCTCTTTCACTTTATATAACCTCTCTACACAGTATTTCCTCCCACTATCCTCTAGTACTCTACACTTTATATAACCTCCCTACACAGTATTTCCTCCCACTATCCTCTAGTACTCTACACTTTATATAACCTCTCTACACAGTATTTCCTCCCACTATCCTCTAGTACTCTACACTTTATATAACCTCTCTACACAGTATTTCCTCCCACTATCCTCTAGTACTCTACACTTTATATAACCTCTCTACACAGTATTTCCTCCCACTATCCTCTAGTACTCTACACTTTATATAACCTCTCTACACAGTATTTCCTCCCACTATCCTCTAGTACTCTACACTTTATATAACCTCTCTACACAGTATTTCCTCCCACTATCCTCTAGTACTCTACACTTTATATAACCTCTCTACACAGTATTTCCTCCCACTATCCTCTAGTACTCTACACTTTATATAACCTCTCTACACAGTATTTCCTCCCACTATCCTCTAGTACTCTACACTTTATATAACCTCTCTACACAGTATTTCCTCCCACTATCCTCTAGTACTCTACACTTTATATAACCTCTCTACACAGTATTTCCTCCCACTATCCTCTAGTACTCTACACTTTATATTTGCATATATTGACAAGATGTCAATAAAATTATGTTATAGAACGACATTTGAAAATTATCCCGCATGTGTTTCTTTTGAACGAAAAATCGAAATTTATTTTAAGGAGAAATAACGATTATTTCTAACCTTAAGGATGAAGTATGAAAGGATGAATTGTGAAGTGTAATAATAAACAGAAAAATAAAGTGTCCAGGGATTATTTTTCCGTTCATCATCACTCTTCATAATTCATCCGTTCATACTTCATAGGGATGAATAATCGTTATTTCTCCTTAAAATAAATTTCGATTTTTCGTTCAAAAGAAACACATGCGGGATAATTTTCAAATGTCGTTCTACAATTATAAGCTGTGCATTATATTGTATTATAAATTATCTTAATTGTCAAAAATAAATTGTCTCTCTACGTGTTATTTCCTTCCAATATCTTGCCATTTAGTACTATACGGATAGAAACAGTGTTTTTAATAGAGATTTCAAACTCTTCTATTATACATTTTGTCAATGATCAGGTAGAAAAATACTGATCCAAGTTGAAAAACAAGCTTATCACTTAGGGACAAAACAACGGGAAAATATCGACAAAGTAATAAAGGATATAAACAAATCAAATAGAGGATTATCTGAAAATACACTCATGGACAAAACTTAAGGAAGTTGCATATTTTAGCATGTATATCGGGATTCAGACAATAACTCTTAAAGATATTTGATACACAGTGACCTTTATTATGAAGACATACGAGATAACCAAGTGTGAACAAAATTACCTCTGTCACCTTCATAAAAAAAAACGATAGACGACATCAAAGACTTTACACTTCCTTAAGTTTTGTCCATGATTGTATATACAGTCCAGAAGGTTTCCTCGACGGCGAAGAATTTCCGAACAATTGGTTGTAGATAAGAAGGATTGTATATTTGAGATCTGGAAACACAATTATCATAATCTTTTTCACAGAGAGAGAGAAAATAAAAAGAAAGAAAAATATATATATAATACATTTAATTTATAAAACAACACTTAAAGTTTCACCGCATAAGTTTCTTTTCTGCGAAAAATCAATATTTATTTCAAAGAGAAATATTTACTATTTCTAACTTTTTTGGATGAAGTATGGAAGGGTGAAAATATGAAGTGAAAGTGAAACTTTAAGTGTTGTTTTATAATCATACGCCGCAGTCCTTTATAACATATAATTTATTCAACATAAAGTGGCGAAAAGATAATATTCACATGTACCTAAAGAACGATTCATTAAATTTATCACCCTACTAAAAAACTTTACTGGTGGTGATAAGAAATGTTCCAAAACACCAGTTTTGCCAAATTCAGACAAAAAGTCAATCTGTATGCCTTTTTTTTATTTGGTATGATCCTCATTAGTTGAGGGGCGGCTTCGATTTCATTACAACATCCTTTTTATCTGAATTTGCCAAAACTGGTGTTGTGGCAACCAAAGTTTTTTCTAGATTGATAAACATAATGATTCTTCCTTATGAATGATTAAACACGTAGAGAGGTACCTTCTCTTTATGTACATATAATTTATTAAAAGAAATCAAATATATAAATTCCTGCCCAGAAGTCTAACCCCTCCTCTACGTGGTAGGCGGGAGAAGCAGCACAAGTAATGGACTGCCCTGTAGGGTGAAATACGGTGTCGTGAACCCCGAGCCGCTACGGCAATCGTGAAGGACTACAGGGAACTCTGAAATGTGACTGACTAACGAGGCAATGACACCCCCCCCCCCCCCCCTACCCTTTCCATGGAGCGTCCGAGGAACCAGTGGTAAATATGTTACGAGAATCCTGAACATCTTATGATTAAACATAAATGGAACTCAGAAGAAAATGGGATCGCTGAGTAGACTGCTGTATGGATGGACAAGACACTACCACCACCAATATATAAATTATAATATTACAACATAAAAAAAGCTTCGGGAGGATGATATTCATGTACCAAAAAAATGTACAATCAATTGTGCATCAGAACGATTTGTCCATGATTGTATATACAGTCCAGAAGGTTTCCTCGACGGCAAAGAATGTCCGAACAGTTTGTTGTAGATAAGAAGGAGTGTATATTTGAAATCTGGAAGCATAAAAATCTTTACTAGTTATTATAAAGAATGAACCACAACACCACATTCAGATAAAAACCCAACCTATATAACACGGTCTCGAGGTTTGGACCTCATCAGTACAGGGGCGGCATCGATTTCATAACAGCCTACGAGAGGAATAATGAAATTGGTCGAATTTACCAAACAGATGTTTTTTACTAAGGTGATGTGAACTGTATCGCGTTCTGATTAAAAGTAGAGGTGCCTCTTCTGGTACATAAATTATAATATATAAATAAAGTGACATACAATGGACTTCACAGTGGGTATTGTAAGTACAACAAGTTCCATGAACTCAAACTGAGCTGTATATGTAAATATATTGTATGGAAATTTTCGTAATAAATCATTGTAATCACTGTACATAGCCTCTATCTATTTTCATAATGATTTTATGTAGCCCCCCCTTTGGGCTCTGTAGCGTGCGCGGAAATGAAATTATTATAAGAATAGTGACTACTTGGTACAGAAGGGAGAGAGTTTGACACTGTCCGTAGATCATAGTTTCAGTAGAACTTGAGGGTAAAGAAGAGATGCTTATAGAATCCAGATAGATTGACAATAATAGCAGACATTCTATACCGAACAGAACTTTCATTATCTTTCTCTCTCTCTTCTATTTTTATTTTATTATTATTATTTTTTTTTTTAGAGATTGAAACATTTTTTATTGACATCTTGTCAATTATGTTTTACAAAATTAATGAAGAATAATGGGAATATTCACAATGATTTATGAATGAGGAAGGCTCCACCATCTTAATAGGGTCCTCCTCCAGACCAGGAGAGGGTCCCCCCCGCAACTCCAGGGCTCTCTTCTATTGATATTTATTTCTGAATATAATATCTTCTATTAATGTTTATTTTCCTATAAAGGGCAAGAAATATATCGACAAAACTCAGCGAAAATTGTAGATAGAATCAATATTTACATATGTTTACATCAGTATATGATCCTTTTATGCTGGTTCCTCGCAAAGTTTGCAGATACAAAGATAGGTTGCGGTAGACATACAGATGTGAGAAAATTTGAAACTATTATAGTCGCGTATGATTCTTTTAAAAATTAAAAAATTTCTACTGCCCTTATTTCAATGAAAAAATGATCCTGGCTCATCAGTGGTGAATCCTCCTAGCGGTTTTGCCAGTTGTCAGCGTTTCCAAAAGAATGCCAAAGGTTATAGCACGTTGAAATCGCCGGTTCTCATACCCTTCTACAAAATGGGTCAGAAAATCTGATACACACACACACACACACACATTTGAAAATGCTCATATAACTTTCTTAAGATAGATATATATTTTTAAATGTCATGAAAATTAGAAACTATTTTAGACGTGTAGGATTCTTTCTGAAATTAAACAATTTCTACCGCCCTTACTGCAATGGAAAAATTAAAGGGAGGGCCTGGCTCATCAGTGGTGAACCTCCCAGCGGGTTTCCCCAGTTTAAACTACCATACCGCTGTTATATTGCATTTTTCGATCTTCCTTTTATAGTGATACTGTTGCTAGACTCTTGGAATGGATATTTTCGATTAACTATGGACATAAGCTTTGAGGAGCTTAGAATTTCATACAATTATAAATATATAATTATATTATATAAATTTCATAATCATAAACAAATAAACCTTGTTAGGGAGACTCAAGATCGTCGAACTTATACCGAAAAAAAAAATAAAAAAAATGGGTTTTATTTTAAAAATTATCCCTCCATCGTGATAACACAGAGATAATACATTATAGGAAGAGAGAATCACTTTCAAGATTAATGGGAGGGTTACTTGAAAGATGAGGTCTGATTAAAACAACCCAAAACCTATACCACAGCTAAGGAACAATCTCATTGCTCTGTGAGCAATAGGTTCAGGTATACTTGACAAAGTAATGACAAATGAATAATATAATTAACATAATGAAATAGAAAATAAAAACATCTATGAATAAAATATAACCTACCTTTTATACAAATGTACAAAAACATTGATTTTTCTACACAGAGCTTACATATTCAAGTCAAGCTAAACATGTTCCAAAATAATCTCTGGCATGCTTTCGAGCGAAAATAGGATCTCGAAGAGTTGTATTGTTGTGTGCAGAAAGAGAGGTGCCTTTGAAATGAATATTTACCTTCTTCAAAATTGCTCTACGTGGGTTATAGGTTTATATAACATGGGAAACACACGAGATAAATCTGTTACACAATACCACCAGATACAACAAAGGCCCCTGGAAGACAAACAAAGCCGGATAATTCCCAGAGTTTTTTGTCGAAAGCACCTTGAGGAGTGGAAGCGTGACTGAACCGAAACGTGGAGTCCGAATTAAATAAAAGTTTGCCTTGACACACACACAAGGTTTATTAATTGGAACAATCAGGGAAAATCCATGTACATGTAGAGGGGGGGGGGGGGGGGGTAAATCCCTTGTGACATCATTGACCATTGCGTAACACCCCGCAACAAATTCTATTTTAGGAAGACTTAATGATTGGTATTCAGAGCTGCAGGTGAATGAGGAGCGGGAAAATTTTCGAAGAAATCTTCTTTTTTTTTTTACACAAGATCCTCAATACGTAATCAATGGGTATTCAAGTGACGTCAGATTGATGAATTTCACATAAATTCTTGTAGGTTACGTTGATGAGTGGAAGTATGGAGTAATTTCAGGATATGAAATTATTATGGTGGGGGGGGGGGGGTACGGACACATTCATCAGAACCATTGACAAATGAATTTTAGTCAATAGCCTAAGATTGTGGTTAAATACGAAACGCTGAGTGTAGCAATAAGCTAGGTTAGATTGGTTTTATATAGGTTAAATTAGGTTAGTGATTTGAGGAAAAATAGTGAATGATGTTAAAAGATATATTTTCACAATGTGAGTATTTTATTTATTTGGAATGAAAGCTTTCAAGCTGAATTCGTTCTTCTACGGGCTTATGTTAAGAAACTTCGACTGTTTATATTGGTCCGTACATAGGCACACTACGTACTACACATTTAAGCGGTCCTGGTTAGGACAAAGTCGGTTCCCTGATAAAAACCTGTAAAAGAGCTAATTTCGCTTGAAAGTTTGTATTTAAAATTTTCAATTACACTCTTACACTTAAAATCTTGAGTAAATGGAAAGTAAATTTTTGATATCGCCGGGAGTGTCTATTTTTGAAAGAGACATAGCCAATTTTGTTCACACTTTGTTATCTCGTGTATCTTCAATAAAGGTCACTGTATATCAAATATCTTTCAGAGTTATTGTCTGAGAATACCAATATGCATACTAAAAGATACAACTTCCTTACGTTTTATCCATGAATGTATTTGCCTTTGAAGTGTTTCACCCGTGAAAACAAAAAGACCAAGAATCCCCTGCTGTGAGCCACAAAAATCTTATGTTTGGAGTGTGTGCTAAATTTTTCATAAGGTCCCTGTATCACATAGGATACTTATGAACAGTATGAAAATTTATGGCCATATATTCTATTTGTAATAATTAAATATTTTGATTAATTTTTTAAAAATTAAATTTGATAATGAGTAAATTGGTGTTTTTACAAAAAATCAAAAAGTATTCAAATTTAGCGTGATCGATGCCAATAGCTATCTTTAGATTGCTTAATTGCCTTTTCCTAGTTATCTCTTTGTCACCAATGGACGAATAATTGGTTAAAAGGAAAAAAAGAACATTCTTTTTGGATGTAAAAAGATGGCCAATCGCTATCAATCAACATATAATTAGCGATATCTTACCATTTTTAATATTCATGAATGTTCCTTCTTTAATTAAGAAAAAATTCTATGTGGTAATCTTTCCTTATTTCGTTTTTCTAACACATTGAATGGAATACGAGAATTTACAGGAACTCCTGTGTATTGGAATTACAATATTTGTTCTGTCTTTTTTATCTCGGGGAATGTAACTTTCTCATGGTATGATAGTCTCCAGTTTCAGTTAGAATTGATGATTCATTCCCTCTTAACAGAACTATTTAATTGCCGTATCTTGTACAATTATATATGCAGCCGAGGAAGCTTCTCCAACGCCGAAAAATCCTCCTATAGATATATAATCGGAGGGTTTTCGTCGTCATTCATTCTTTGCCTATTGTTTTGCAATCATAAATAAGACGAATTCTATAATAAATAAATGGAAGAGAGTTTTGAGTTTGAGTCTTTACTCAGAAGAATATTTTCGAATATAACAGTTTTATTTGTATCTTACAATATAATGATAACTCGGGTTGGTAAAGCGAGAACACGGGAAGTGCCCAGTACAGGCTAGAACAACTAGATCAAAAACAATCGCATTTTAGTATATAAAGATTATATATAAATGAAACATTATATAACAATATATAAACATTATATATAAATGAAATATAAGGACATTATCAACCAACAAATATGAAGCACAATATCGGGTGAATACCTGGCTTCCAGTCTCTTAAAAAAGAGACGCTTCTAGAATTTGTGAAGACTGATTTCTAGTAAACCTATAGGTAACCCAGGCACAAGGTACGTATCCATAGATCACCAACTACCCAGACTGATTTCTATGTTTAATTTTAAAATATTTATCCTAGTTTTGTTTTGTTTTTTTAGATTTCACATAATTCTACAGACTCCAGTATTTTAAAATATCATAAATTATATTAGGCGCACTTATACTTTTTTAAATAAAACATTTCACTACCCTCCTTACTGCAATGTTAAAACATTGGAACCTGAAGATGGTTTGCTTATATCATGTAACCAACATCCTTGATATGTTCATTTGGAAAGCATTCACTATACCACATATAGGCAAATAAAATGTGTGTCTTTCCACGTTATAATACATCTTCAGATTTTATTTTGAAATTAAAGAAATATCTTTCCCTACCTTTAAATTCCAAAACACGTCTATATACACAGTAAACCTACTAAATATATATGGTAATTTAAACCAAAAACCTTATATTGTATAATACTTATAACAAGATTTTCATGTTGTATAATTGCAACACATCTGTAAATGATTATACGCATTATTCACATGTGTCATTACATCATCATATTTAATGTACTTTGTACAAACTGAGGATAAATAAATAAAACTCTGTAATAGATCAAGAGTTGAGCTAAAGCAAGAGATAGAAGTCGAAAACGTCTAAAATCGAGATAGATGGAGGTTCAACAACATCTAAAGATAGAAAGAAAACTGTCAGGATAGCGCCAGTGTAGAATTTCGTCAGACGATCCACGCTCTTGTCGCATCTGCTGAAATGAAATACTTCCTTTCTCGGAAATGATATATAAAGCCTCCGTCCTAGCCAAAAATATAGTCACTTGATAGTCACTTCACCATCAGCGGAAGCCCTCGTCGGTTGTCACCAAGGTCCTCCTCATCCACCATGTAGACCAGTAAGAACTCTTTTATCTCCATCTTTCGCTCCTAGCTCAACTTTTATCTGTTCACGGAACTTTCTTAGTGCAACTGTGTCTTCGTTTTTTGTGTGGACATTCCCAAGCTTTCCACTCTGCCTCGACCACGACTGCCTGTACTCTGTGAGAACTGTTAAAGGTTTTCCAAGGTGCAGAGAGGTACTGGAAAACTCCCCATCCTGACTGTTCCTCTCGGCCAACACACTATAGCGAGAGTCGACAGGGACTCACACCATAGTTTAAGTCTACTGGATCACTCATCACAGATTTAGTCGACAATATTCTACAAGAGTCAACAGGACTTCATCACATATATATATTCCTGATGAAATTGTGAAAAAACTTTTAAAATTACAAAATATTTCCTCACAATGAGTTTCTTTTAATTTTAAATTGCTATGTGCCCTCCTATTACTTTTTTAATTGCAATAAGGACAGTAGAAGTTTGTTTTATGAGTAAAAGAAACATTATTTTTATTTCCCCTATATATATAGCGCGTTATTGCTTTATATTAAACCTAACATATATGTATATTTACAGAGGTTCTACTCTAAGTATATCCCATGTATTACCTAACAAACCTGAGAGAAGGAAATGTAAAAAAAGGAAGAGAATGGCAGTAGCAAGATAGAGAGGTGAATAAAAAAGAAGGAAACCCGCCACGAAATGAGGAAAGCTGTGGATTTAAAACGTCCAAGGGCACCACCACCAGTCGACGTAGTTCCGGAATTACGTAACCTACCTTGCGACCACCGTTTGGGAGCATTTGTTGTAGTCAACTGAACATATGTGTGTAGTGATTCCACATTCTGATTTATTCTTTTTTTAAGAATAAACATTCCGTAAATATGTATATTTTGCATTAGAGAAAAGAAGAGTGTTATTATAAAGTAAATAAAGCTTCCAGGGTTAAGTTTCTTGTTCAATTTTTTTATTTTCAAGCTTTCGGACTTGTTAGTCCTTCTACACGATAATAAATTGATGATAAATATACTATTTTTATATACACACACACAAATTAATTTTTACATATTTCAAATATTAATGATATTGAAAGGGGGAAAAATATATATATTACCTTCTTTGTGTGTTATAAACAATTTTTGAAAATATGCGTGCATGGGTGGAGGATAAGTGCTGCTGGTCGAATGATATCCCGAGATCTCAAGTTAAACCCAATAAGTTCGTAAACTATTATGATATATATAGAATACTGCTTACATCTATGGGGTAGTGTTTGTCAATATTGTTTCATATGTTTCTGATATTTCTATGCATCTGTTTATACTTTTTCGTCGTTTGGTTATCATAGATTCTATTAAGAGTCTTTGGGAGAAGAGTGTTGTGTAAATATAAAAAAGGATAGATATAAGGTGTGTGTGCTGAGGTTTTGCTGTATTTGTCTAAATAAAGGCTAATATTTTGTGGCATCTGAGATCTGAGACAACCAATAGAAAAAAAAAACACTACATTGTGTTATGGCAATTATTATAACTAGAACATCACCTTATTGTCCATTATACAGATGACTTCGAGGAGAATTCTAAAAGTAACTGAATATTTGAAAGTAAATCAACTTTGAAGTCATGGTTTTATTACAGCCTCTAACGAAGATCTACCTTTTAGCTGTGAAAGTAGATATTTTATAGATATTTTTTATTACATATTCATATAGAGTCTTTTACTATTTTGTCCTTTAATTTTCAAGTTAATTCTATTATATGTACTTTTAGAAACGCGTAATTAAGAAATGAAATCAAATTTTGAAAATGAGGATTTCGCCACGTCACCATAGACTCGTCCTATATTCATAAACATTTCAATCTTTGGTCACAATTTAGAAATAAATGTTACCACATAGACATAGTATCGAAACAGAAAGGCTATATAGCTGGAATATTTTATATAATATAAATTCAATTGAGAATAAATAGAAATACTATGCTCTATATATTGAATTTATATTATACAAATATTTCAAGTACAGTATTTTTATATTTATAAAAATACTCATGTGTGAGCGGTTAGGACATACCTATTTTATTTATAATATATATTTGTTTACTAATTTATCTCCTCAAATAGGCCCATAGAGGATTCCTATTACTCGATAGATTGTCATTTTTATGATTTAATAAACTTTGTTGTATATAGAGGAGTGGAGTGAAATATATCATATTGAATGTCTGCAATTTACCCCAAAACATTTTTATTTCATTCTTAGGAATACATTAGGTGGTGGTGGTGTCTTGTCCATGTTCATACAGCAGTCCACTCAGCTCTCCTATTTTCCTCTGTGTTCCATTTATATTTAATTGTAAGATGTTCAGGGTCCTCGTAGCATATTTCCCACTGGTTTCCCGGACTGTAGGCGCGTCGGCTCCCTCGGACGCAGTAGCATGGATCGTCAATTTCTGATTTTTGTTGCTCCATGGAAAGGGGGGGGACCATTGCCCCGGTTAGTCAGCCACATTTCAGAGTTCCCTGTAGGCCCACAGTTACCGTAGCGGCTCACGAAGTCCCCACCGAACTTCGCCCTACAGGGCAGTACCTTACTTGTGCTGCTTCTCCCGCCCGCCACGTAGAAGAGGGGTTGGACTTCTGGGCAGGAATAATTCATTAATGACCCTTATAGGTGTTCTCTGTAGAGGGAAATACTAATTATGTTAAATCTATAAAGAGACAGTCGTGGAGCATTATCATCATGTGATTGATCATACAGCTCCCTCTATGTTTATATACACTCATGGACAAAACTTAAGGAAGTGTAGTTTTTTTTTTTATGTCGACGGTTATCTGTTTTGTTTTTTTTTTTTTGTTTTTTTTTAAGGAGAAAGAGGCAATTTTGTTTTGTTGTTTTAAAGATCACTATGTATCAAATATCTTTCCGAGTTATTGTCTGGATCCCGATATATATGCTAAAAGGTAAAACTTCATTAAGTTTTGTCCATGAGTGTAAATATATATAGTAGACCAATGATTCGGCTTCGCCTAAGGAGAGAATCCGTGTGAATGCTGCTTCAGAACTGTCTTAAACAATTATAAAATGATAATATTTGATGTATGTGAATTTAAACTACAGGAGTTTTATTCCTCTCTATAATTCTGTAATGTTTAATATGGTGCCTGTACAAATTTGAAGGTCAAAAAATATGTATTTATTCATAGAGTTTTTTTTCCACCTTGAATTCAAGACGTTAATCAACGATCTTCTAACAAACCTCAGATGAAAAATGAGGACTAGATTTCATTAACAATTCTACTTTATAGACGCCACGGTATCAACTGATGGAATTTAAGTTTTTTTAAACAGGTTCTGACCTCGATTGGGCAATGGATAGAGTAAACTTTTCATCTCATACGCGTGGGAAAAAGATTGGTTAATGAGAATTTTAAGATTTAGTTACAAATTACCATAGGAATGCTTTTTTTTTTCATCAATGACCTTGGCTGTGCTTGAGCAGTAAACTTTGTTTCCAACAGCTGATAGCACCGTATCAACAGCTTGACTTGGGGCCTGACTAGACTACTACTGTAAATTATAAAATATACAAAATCATAAGGTGAAGAGTTTCTTTTAAGGTTTTTCAAATTTTATTTAGATGAGCTTTCGAGTATTTCTGCCCTTCTACAAGGGTAAAAAGGAAAACGTATAAGAAGATAAATTGTTTTATATATCTACAAACCACCCAAGATTACCATAACAGAAAACTAAAAAGATTTGCGTCCTCTCCAATCCGCCTTAGGTCATTCCTATCCAAAATACGCCCTGGAATGGCCACCACCACCATCCTTACTGGTCACGGTCACGTTCTGGCAGATCTCTGGCATAGAGATCTATATCCAATATGTTTTCACTGCCGGGAAGAGTCACAGACTGTGGACCACCTCCTCTTCTTCTGTCCAGCTTTTATGCTACACAGGCTACAGACAGTCCTTCTGCTTGGAGTACAAGACTTCAGCCCGACAGCCCTGCCCCTACTTCCTGACTCCCTGCCGGCCTGGATCTACCTGGTTCACCTCAGCAATCTGTCCCCCCTCCCCCCCCCCCCCCCCCCCTACATGGCTAAACTTCTCCCCTAGACTGCTGTACAGCCCGGGTAGTTGGCGATTTACGCTCCAGGAGCCCGGGTTACCTCTATTTTCTCTCTATATATCTACAAAGTTACATATATTAAAATAAAATAAATATTATAATATAATTTTAAAAATATAATAAGAGTAATATAAACGCTATGCAATCATGGACCAGAATGGAAGCGCACTAACCTGAAGATAAATGAAGACCACACACATAGGAACATGGATGCCTCGGATTAGAGGGGGCAGCATCCGGAAAGGTGGACTTTGGGGAAGTCCTGGGACTCACTTGTTAATCTAGCAGCATAGCGACCTAAGATTACCTTGTCTTCTCCCTATGCTCCTGTGGGCTCGGAAGAAACCCAGCTTATATGCTAATGATAACATCAGAGTGAGCGGACCTTTTTGGGTGTCCGTGTCCAATCAAGGACTGAAATGGCCTTTCTAAATCTTCCTGAGTTGCTTTGACTTATCAGCGATCTGTTATTCGACCTTACTGGGTGCCGCGCCCTTCTTTTCCGGTGGTAGATTTTATTAAACGGCATTTTGAAGTCACATCAGGATTTATGTCTCTTGGTGTTTCTATATAAAACATTCCTATGTACAGCATTGTATATAGACAACAAATATAATATACGACATATATACATATGATAATATACTGCTTCAAGCGATTATCCGACTTATACCATATCTTATACTTATGGTATATCCACACTACCGTACCTTTGATGAGACTTATGTAAAAGTTCAAAATGGAAGCCTTTTCCAAAATCAGTGGGTATCAAAACTTTATGTATAAAAATTCAAATTTCTTAACACTAAGAAATATATAAATAAAATATATTGCTATAAAAATGAAAAAAAAAATAGGTGCATGATATTTTTAGAGAAATAAAATTAAACTATGTTTTTTTAACTCTCTGAATTTTAATCCTTTTTTCAAATATAAAAATTGAAAAAATGATTGAATCCTCTGTGGGTCTATATATGTATATTTGAAAAGCAAATTGCTCTTTGTAAGTTTTCTAAACAATTCAAACTCAATTTATATACTTGTTTTATACCTATCTAAAATTTCGGACACACCTCCACATTTACACAAGATTATACAAGGTATGATCATAAAATTCGGGGAATTGGGTCATAAAAGATTTATTATATGAATATATACAAAAAATGGTTATTATTCCTCAAAATACTGTCCGAGAGAATCTATACAGTGTTTCATTCTTTTTTCCCAATTCCGGAAGCACCCAGATAATTCGTCAGAAGTAATGCCCCTCAAAACGATCAGCGATTTTTCTTTTATGGCATTAACGGTGTCAAATCGATATCCTTTTAGAACTTACTTCATTCTAAGAAAGAGAAAGAAGTCATTTGGTGCTAAATCGGACGAGTACGTGGGATGAGGCATTGTCAACATGCTGTTTTCAGTCAAAAAAGCACACACGGAAAGAGCTCTGTGTGCTGGGGCGTTATCGTGATGAAGCATTTTTTGGAACAAATTTCGAAAACTTTCTTTCAAGTCCAAGATTCTTGGTCAATATTTTTTAACACGTTCTATATGAAAACCCTGTTTCTTCAACTAGTTCTCTGATCGTTTTTCTAGTGTTTTTCTTTATTAAAGCACCAATTTTTTTGGGTCAGTTCTTCATGATTTTCCAAAGGAGGTCTTCCCTGGCGTGCGTCATCTTGGGTTGAATCTCTACCAGATTTGAAACGGGCAAACCACTTAAACGTTTTTGATTGTGATAAGGCTGCCTCCCCGAACGCCAATTTCAACATTTGAAACGTTTCTGACGCCGGTTTTCCTAATTTTTGACAAAACTTTATGCATACCCTTTGTTCACTTTTAAGATCCATTGTAAAAAAACGCCGCGCCTTTGTTTCTTTTCTTTAAAAAATGCTTATAAATTCTTATTATTTGAGATATCAAATTATAAATATTTTCTAGTAGAAGGAGGTCTCGTGATTATGACGATAATTTTTATTTTTCGAAAACTCTTTCAGAAAAAGATTTTGACTAATTCCCCGAACTTTTTGATCATACCTTATAAAACTATCTAGGCAAGTTTGAACAGATATGAATAACCTTCAGAATAATTTATTTCTCTAGCATATTATAAAATCAAAATGTGTAGGCATAGTCTGTTTTTATCGATAAATTCCTAAACAAGTGTAACAAATATCACCAAATTTTCCAACAAGACCTGCATAATATGATTTTTCTCGGCTTGGAACTAAGGAGAGTCCAAGAAGAGCCCTCACTATCTGTAGGAGGATTCTCTCAAGGTTTGGAAGCTCCCCTCGTTGAAGAAATTTGAACATACACTGACCATAAAAAAATGTATCACCTAGAAATACTTATGGGAATTTTCTGAAAATTAATGGTAATGTTAAAAATAATTGATAGAAATTTTTAAAAGAGGTGTAAAATTATTGATATACACAGCTTTCATCAATATTTGGTGTGTCCGCCTTTAGCACGTATACAAGCAGCTACAAGTGAAGCGTACTGTTATACAGTTTTTTATGGGTTCTTGTGGGATGCTAGACCAAGCCATTTTAACTTTTAGCCTAATCTGTTGAAGATTATTTAGCTGTGGATATTTCCAAAGGTTTCCCTCCATATCATTCCCCATACATGCTCAATTGGGGTAAGATCTGTGGATAGATTTGAGAATAATATTGCTGCATCATTTTTAATACGCATATTTCTAATTAATTCTGTTCGAGTGAATGTGTGTGAGCCAAACGAATATTGCCGAAACAAATGTTTATTTATTATGAATCTATTACTTTAAATAGCAGCCGAGATGGTAGAAATTGCCATCACACACACACACACACCTATTACAATCATCATTATTTTATTATTACAAATATTCACGTTATTTTGTTTTCATAGAGAATTAAATATTTGATTATTTCATTTTAGAGTGATAATAATATAATCATACAATTTGGCATTAGTTGAAACGATATTTGTTTGATAAACTTTCGAAGAGAAACCTGTCAAAGCCGGATAACCATGCTAGTATATTTGTGTGCATTTATGTGTGTAAAGATTTATAATTATTATTATAACTAAAATAAACTGTTTGAAAAATATATGGCTATATCAACCAATTTTTTATTTAGTTAGGATGTTTCAGTGATTCGCTCTCATTGTCCTCAGGGAAATATGATTATTTTTTAATCCTATTTTCTGAATTTATGCATCAAAATTCGAAACTATTATAGAACTATTATGATTCTTTATTAAAATAAAAAAATTTATTGCCCTTACTTCAATGGAAAAATTAATGGGAGGGCCTGACTTATCAGTGATGAATCCTCCCAGCGGTTTCGTCAGTTTAATCTACCATACCGCTGTTATATTGAATTTTTCGATCTTCCTTTTATAGTGATACTGATGCTAGACTCTTGGAATGAGTGTTTTAGATGAACTATGGACATAAACTTTGAGGACAGTAGAATTACATACAATTATAAATATATAAAACTTATATGTATATGATTTTCTAAAATATATATTGTCGCATACCTTGGGATATTTGCATGGTATTGTTTTATTTTGTATATTTGTATATTTGTATATTCTGTATATTTGTATATTTACTTTTTGTTTCTTTAAAAGGATGGTTGATTTGCATGTCCGCGAGAAGCGCGAGATATAAAATATAGGTCAAGAGAATAATAAAGTAGAGTTTCTTTTGTATGAAATCTTCTCTTGTTCATTCTTGCTCGTAGAACACGACAATATGGCGCAGCCGACAGGATCGCTAGTCTTATACTTCAGGGATGATAAGGTGATTGGATTTGGTTTACACTCTGGTGAGGAGATTGTTGACGTTCCAGAAGAATACCAGTCACCAGAGTGTCATGAAAGGACTTTTAGGTATGGCAAGAAACCAATGGCTTTTTATCTAAAAAAAAGTTCAAACCGATTTGTTGGCGTTCCAACTGGCCTTATACAATGGTATGCCAATGGAGAATTTGATAAGATCAAACTTATTAAGCAAGACCTCCAAGAGGAAGAAACCGACTTGGCAGATTCGACCATGGAGAGCTCCAGATCGACCATGGAGAGTATCCTCAGGACGATGGCCAACCAGCAGCGCTTAATGACGGACTTTCTTCTTACTAATAAGAGTGATATCAGGGTAGGTAGGCCAGTCAAAATGGATGTGGCTACCTTTGATGGAAGAAACGTGGATCCTAAAATTTGGATCAAAGTATATGAAAACATTTGTGGAAACAATGGATGGGTTGGAGACGAGGCTAGAATCAATGGAATGCGATCATACCTAACAGGATCGGCTTTGTTATGGTTCGACAACAAATACCAGGATGAAGAGGATAATTGTTGGAAGGATTGGAAGCAAGAATTTATTTGTTCGTTTAACGAAAATCCCATTGTGAGTTACGACCGTGCTTTCAATTGGAGATATCGAGGAGGATCCTTGGTGGAGTATTTTTACCAGAAGCAAGGAAAGATGCGACTTGGTATGCCTGGCCTTAGCGAGGAATTGTTGATTATTGGGATAATTCATGGACTTCCCCAGTATATGCAGGAACAACTGGCCACGGCAAATATCAAATGCAAGCAAAGTCTACTCAAACTCCTGGAGAACATCAGGCCGTCTGCAAGAACTCTTGGCACAGTCAAGAAACCAGTTCATTTCACTGAAACTAGTGACACGGGGTTATACCAGGCGGCAAATGATAGAAATGGTTCGTTTTTGTCAAAAAACTGACGAGTATGGGTTCGCCGATCCCATGGTCAAAATCGACCATTTTTTCGATTTGTGATTCTCCCCATTCCTTCATTGATGTGACAATAAACTCTCACTTAGTAAAGGCCTATCTGGACAGCGGTTCTTCTCTTAACCTCTGATACACAAAAATTTAACACAAAAAAAAAAACAGGTGGAAAACATACCCTACCAAGACTTTAATAAACACAATCAACCATAGTAAATTCACTGCTACCGAAGCCATTAATCTGGTTTTGGAGGCTGGGGAGCAAACAATCAAGATCCAGGCTATTGTCCTCCCAGATATGCCCTTTGATCTGTTAATTGGTAAGCCTACGTTAAAATCCTTGAAAGTGAAGTGGGACTTCTTTACAGATCAGATCAGTTTCTTTTCTGAAACTGGCCCGAACCTCGTTACCAGGAGGGATGTCGAGGTCAAATACCCCAGCCTTTGCAAAAGGACTTTGCCAATAATTTCAAAATTTGAAGTGGACTTTGGACTGCAAGAAAACTTTCGAGTTGTCAGTGCAAACCCATATCGATTGGAGAATACCAAAAGAAACTGGTTAAATGTGAAAATTAGATCGATGCTAAGCGAAGGAATAATTAGACCATCAAACTCGGCATTTGCATCTCCATGCATAGTAATTCCAAAAAAGAATGGAGACTATCGATTATGTGTCGACTATCGAAGGATTAACGATGAAACACTTTTGGATCCTTTTCCCTTTCCTCGAATAGACGACATTATTAATGTGTTCGGAGGATGTCGTTTTTTCTCAAAGCTCGACTTGAAGGATGGATTCTGGCAACTTGGCGTATCAGAAAATACTCGAAAATACACTGCCTTCGTAACTCCATCTGGTCATTACTAGTTTCTAAAGCTTCCGTTTGGATGGAAGAATTCTCCAGCTAAGTTCCAGAGAATAATGACTACAATTCTAGGAGACCTACTGGGTGATAAGGTGGTAGCTTATATCGATAACATCTGTTGTGGTGGCTACACTCAGGAGGATTGCTCCATTTTGACGCATAGAATTCTTGAACGACTGAACACTGCGGGCCTAGTGCTAAATCTTGATAAATGTCAATTTTGCGTCCCTCGCATAGACTTATTAGGGAGAGTTATTGATGGAGACACAAAGAAAATAAGGTCTGAAGTTACCGAAAAGGTTCGAAATATGAAACGTCCATACAATTTGAGGTCCTTACAGTGTTTCACCGGATTGACTAATCATTTCCGCGCCTTTATAAAAGATTATGCTCACATAGTAAGACCATTGGACAAATTAAAAGGAAAAGATGTAACCTTCGAATGGGATTCTGAATGCAAGACGGCCTACCAAAAACTTATCGCACTTATTACTGAGGAACCAATTCTTAGGGTTCCTGATGGGAGATTGCCATTCGAGCTATCAAAGGATGCCAGCTACTATGGAACTGGAGCCATTTTATATCAAAGGGACCTCCAAGAAAAAAGATGTAAACAACTTCGGGTAATTAGCTATTACTCCTACACCTTTACAAAAGCCGAACAAAATTATTCCGTTACCGAGAAAGAGTGCTTGGCGCTATTAAAGGCTGTGAAACATTTTCGTTCCTACTTGGAGAGTCGCCCTTTTGTGGTACATACTGATCACAGAGCCTTAACTCAACTTTTAAGTTGTGGAGAACTTAGAGACCGTTTAGCCAGGTGGCAGTTATTCCTGCGCTCCTTTAATATCATAATAAATCATCGGTCGGGAAAGGAACTGAGGGACGCCGACGCGTTGTCACGATTGTGTGTAAGCGTCCCAGACAAGTCTGATGAACAGACGTTCTGGTAGAAGCATAAAGCTTTAGAGCTGGAATACGACGAACAGAGAAAGTCTTATTTGGTGACTCCTGAACAGGTTCCTAGCATTCTCGGCTTGTATCATGATGATCCGAAATCCGGTGGCCACTCGGGATTCTGGAGGACTTATTATACAATTAAGAATCGATTTTGGTGGCGAAATATGAAGGGGGACATTCGACGTTATGTCCAATCGTGTTCCACCTGTCAGAAGGTAAAGGCCAAATATAGATCTACCTCTGACCAGATGAGTTTGCCTGTTCAATCTCATGTTCCCTTTCATACGGTTCATGTTGACTTCGCAGAACTCAAAAAGAAATCAGAATCCAATGCCTCTACCCAGTCATTCTTAGTAGTGATTGATGAAGCCACTCGGATTGTATACGCTAAAAGTATGAAACAGTCGGGTAAAGCCCTAAAGGAATACTTTGCGGACCATCCCATTCTTAAAAATGTAAAGAAAATTATTTCCGATAGAGGTACCTCCTTTACTCGAGGGGAATTTTACAACTGGACGCAGGAGAAGGGAATCGGGTTTCTTCATACCAGTCCTTATCAACCTGCGGGAAATGGTCTGGCCGAGAGAGTGATTCAAGAAATTAAGACCTTCATGGAATGCTACCCACAGTTCCCTAAAGGATGGAAATGTTGCTTGGAGGCAGCCGTCCATTATCACAATCGACATCATAATACCTATCTGGGATGCTCTCCATGGTATAAATGGAAGGGAACAGTGCCGGTAGTGCCTGCTGACGAGGAATTGGGCTTACAACTCCTTAGAATTGAAACGGAGAATAATGACAAACAGCGCCATAAATACCGTCTGTGCACTAAATATCATTACAACCGAAATCGAAGAAGACCTGCTGATGTCAAACCTGGAGATTCGATTCTGGTGAAACACCAATACACAGGTAAACAGCGACTGCAGACTGGACCTCATGTCGTTACTGATGTAAAGATGGTGGACGGCTGTGTTAAATATGTCCTTTATGAATCAGAACGAGGAACCCAGAGTGCCCACATCACCAACATCATTAAATTTCATCATAGACCACCAGGAGTCCCATCACAGGAGTGATGAGAGGTCATGGGGGGGGGGGGGGGGGGGAGTCTGTCGCATACCTTGGGATATTTGCATGGTATTGTTTTATTTTATTTTGTATATTTGTATATTCTGTATATTTGTATATTTACTTTTTGTTTCTTTAAAAGGATGGTTGATTTGCATGTCCGCGAGAAGCGCGAGATATAAAATATAGGTCAAGAGAATAATAAAGTAGAGTTTCTTTTGTATGAAATCTTCTCTTGTTCATTCTTGCTCGTAGAACACGACATATATAAATACATGTGACGCTTTACATTTATTTTATGAAATATTTTATACATATAAAAGTATAAAATAGGATTAAAAATAATCATTTCCCTTCAGGAGAGTGACAGCGAGTCAATGAAACGTTGGAAATTAAATAAATAATTGGTTGAGATGTAGCTATATTTTCAAACAAACTTCCAACCAACAAATGATCTAAACTAAACTGAATATCTCCCGTGTATATGTACATATATATGTAAATATGGTGGTAACCTAGCATATTCCTGATATCATTGTTATTCTGGTAGCCATTAGAAGCCATTTAGACCCAGAGCAGCAGCTTTACACACCCAAGATAGTGGACATTGCTGCTGCTGTGATGGAGATGCATGGAGATATCTGAGGCTCTTCTTTGGACACGACAACAACAACATTAGAAGCCATTTTTATACATAGTTGTTATTAAATATAAGGCAATAAAGCGCCATCTATATACAGTAGAACCTCCATGAGAAAATACTCTCACTAGAGGACACTTCTTTACAAAGGACAGTTTTCATTTTGCAGAATGACCATTTTTTACTATTTAGCAGCTCTCCGGTAAGAGGACACCTCTTCCTAAAGGAAACTTTGGCATTGCAATTAAGTGTCCTTTACAGGGAGGTTCTACTGTACATTTATATGTAATTACATTGTCCTAAAAGCTTATGTTCATAGTTGGCTTGAGTATCTTTTCTATTTTCCACCCTTCAGTGTAGACTATATAAGCAGAATCGTCCAATACAGTATTAGAACTCTAAAGAAGCGGTCTGATAGATTAAATTGAGGAAATCTCTGGGAAGGTTCACCACCAATGAGCCAAGCCCTGCCAATATTTGTTCATCGCAGTAAGGACAGTAGATGTTTGTTTTATGTATAGAAGAAACATTCGTTCTTTAAAGCTTTCATAGTTGTTATTATAAGCACAATGACATCATTGCTCCTCAAATAAAGATTTCTTCACAATTGAGTCATTTTATCAACAGCTGAATCCTCTCTGATGATGAAACCTAGCCACAGAGGAATCTAAATAGAAGACCTAAGATTAAGTCACATGAGGTAAGAAACATAAATTAAGAAAAAAAAACTCACACAAAAAAAATGTTTTGAATCTTTTAATATATTCTCGTTGCTGTTTATTTCAAAATCTCCCAGGAAATTACCTACAATCCTTAATCTTCTTTGTTAATATCCTTTTTATAAAAACACACACTCATCTTTCCTATTTTATTATTTGTTTATCTCTCTATGAAAAGATAACAAATTTCTAAGAATACTACGCCGCATACTTAGTTACCATCCTCAACTTGTCACTCTCTATCACTGAACATTTTAAATAGATTTTTAAGCGCTATTTTTTAAAGACATACACTCATGGACAAAAATTAAAGAAGTTGTAAATTGACGCAATTATTCCTAGCGGGGATTTCGCGTTTTATATGTTGAAATAAATAAATATACTAAATCTAAGATGCTAAAGGTTTGATAAGGGCTGGTCCAGCACAGTGTTAAACCTTCCTGGCTGTTTTAGCAATCTTCCATTATCATCAAATACTTTTATTGTTTTAAAAGATGGTACGGGTTGTGAATTATGTACAGTTTGGATTGTTAAGTTGGCATGAAGCGAATGGTGCATGCGGGAGAAATATATTGCCACGTGGAAAATTAGAGAAGACAAAAACTTCATGATGGGACAACAATTTTTTCAAGGCAAGAACAAACTATTAAGGATAAACAAAAGATAAGGAGACAAGTTTCTTGAACGATTTTAAATAGACGCAAGCTTTCGGGTGAAAACCCTTCAACAGGCAGTATAAAGTGAACGCGACGATACAAACATGGTACATATGGCAGAAAAGAATATATACACTTTTGATATTTACATAACTATGGTAAAGAGAGTTGCAAATAAGAAATTTGCATCATTATAAAACAATGCATATAGAGAATCTAATTTTCAATAGAGATGCTAATGACATAATTGGGAACGGGAATTTCTTTGAAATATGGTACATAACTGATATAGGCAACCATAGGGAGAACTACATGAAGGCCAGGAGAGCGTGATAGGCTTCGGGGAGGTCGATTTTTCTATTAATGCTGCCTTGCTTATATGATTCTATTGATTCAAGTATGAGTCTTTGATGTTGGTTACGTATGTATCTGTAATGTATTGTAGGGTGTGTGATGTTAAAAGTATGGCCTGTTTGGCCTGTTGGCCATGTGAGCAATGCTCAGCCACTTACGTGGGTGAGACGGGTAGAACCGTTGCCATCAGGATGTCCGAACACTCCCGCAACATATCTAACCGTGACTCCAAATCTCTCATATATCAACACGTACATGAAACAGGCCATACTTTTAACATCACACACCCTACAATACATTACAGATACATACGTAACCAACATCAAAGACTCATACTTGAATCAATAGAATCATATAAGCAAGGCAGCATTAATAGAAAAATCGACCTCCCCGAAGCCTATCACGCTCTCCTGGCCTTCATGTAGTTCTCCCTATGGTTGCCTATATCAGTTATGTACCATATTTCAAAGAAATTCCCGTTCCCAATTATGTCATTAGCATCTCTATTGAAAATTAGATTCTCTATATGCATTGTTTTATAATGATGCAAATTTCTTATTTGCAACTCTCTTTACCATAGTTATGTAAATATCAAAAGTGTATATATTCTTGTCTGCCATATGTACCATGTTTGTATCGTCGCGTTCACTTTATACTGCCTGTTGAAGGGTTTTCACCCGAAAGCTTGCGTCTATTTAAAATCGTTCAAGAAACTTGTCTTCTTTTATTTATAGATTTTAGTATACCTTTCTAGGAAGAATCTCTTATTTCTTATTATTAAAAGATAAGGAATGAGGGAAGTTTGCAGAGTAGTAAAATGTTAAAACATAAAATATGATACTCTGTTAATATTAGTGTAAAATAATAAATGTTTGTAAAATAATAAATACTACGTTACAATATTGTTGTTGTTGTTTATTATGTACAGTAGGTCATTTTTAGTGTCCAGGACAATACAATATTAAAAGATAAAATTGCTATAAAGTATAAAATATAAAATATAAACGGTGCAATGCGTTTCTTTATTCGTGAAAATTGCAAGCTTTCGGATCTTCACAATCCTTGCTGGATGCCCGTGGAAGGATTGTAAAGATCCGAAAGCTTGCAATTTTCACAAGTAAAGAAATGCATTGCTACCGTTTATATTTTATACAATACAATATCTTCCATAATTGTAAATATTGACTGAGTTGTCAATAAATTTGTTTTAATTGTCAAAAATAATTGTCAATATCTTCCATATTCAACCATATAGTCCGCATTTGAAGGTTCACTTATGGTGATGGTATAGTAATGAAACTGTGAGAGAGAGGATGCTTCTGAAGTTGTAGAAATACAAAAATTTTCAAAGAAACGCAGTTCATTATTCGAAGGACAATACAACAAAGTCTATTTAGGCAGCATTACTATCCAGAAGGTAATACTACTTCTGGATGTTTATATCCAATTATTTTGTGCTCCTTTTGAAACCTGAATCAAACGTTGGTGTGAAATTCCTACCATTATTTCACCATATTTTTACACATTAGTCCAAAATCTTGAAAATAAAAAGTTGAACAAGAAACTTAGCCCTGAAAGCTTTATTAATTTAATAATATTATAAATCAGGGAAATTGTTTTTCACAAACAAACAATGTAATATATTTTCTCTCAATATCATAAGTATTTAAACTATGTGAATAATAATTTTATATAAAAATAGTAATTATTGTTAATTTGTTAACGTGATACTCCTGTTGAAGGACTGACAAGTCCGAAACCTTGAAAATAAAAAGTTTGCCGAAGAAACTTAGTTCTGGAAGCTTTATTTATTTTATAACACATTAAATATAAAATCATCAATAATATACGCTAAGAAATGGACTATATAGGTAAAATTAACAATACAATAGTAGAAATAGTGGTAAATTGGTGAAATAGCTGGCAGGGTTCATTACATTACTGATGAGTCATGCATTTTTAAATTCTTTATTTCCTCTTCATTTTTATTTCACTAAGTCTGGAAAACTTGTGATTTTATACGATTTATAAAAAGGGGTAGAAAGCTAATTTCATTTTTAAAACATTCAGATGAAACTTTATGTTGTTGTTTATTTTTTTACGAAAAAATTAATATTTTTAAAAGGATTTGTTTTTGACAAAAAAAAAAGGATTGTCCTGAGTTTTTATGGCTGCTCCGAAACTAATTAGGAATTTTTTATATTAAAATTCTCATATTAATTGCTTAGAAATACACTCATAGACAAAACTTAAGAAAGTTGTACCTTTTAGCATGTATAACGGGATTCAGACAATAACTCTGGAATATATTTGATACACAGTGAGTTTTATTAAAAACACACGAGATTACCAAGTGTGAACAAAGTTGCCTCTGTCTCCTTAAAAAAAAAAAAAAAAAGACGATATCAAATATTTTACACTTCTTCAAGTTTTGTCTCCATGAATGTACATATGTATTAAATATGGGCTACGCGTACTTAGTTATAATTACATCAGAAGTCCACATATTTCTGTAGATATTCATTCAACTTATTTTAGCAATATAATAGCAAATTTTTATATTGTGATAAAGAAGAAAGCCTCGAAAGTTCCAAAATAAATTAGCAAAATACATTTCGGTTTTAAAATAACTTTTTTTTTCATAAACATAACAAAGAGAGAATTGAAACTAATGCTTTCAATACTAGAAATCACTTCCAGAAATATATTAGCAAATATCAAAAGATATTACGGTTCTGAGAACAACATTATCTTTTATAAGCACATAACAGAGAAACTTGCAAACTAATTCTTTCAAAACTGAAATCACATTTCCAGGAAGATATTTCAAAGCTATTTCCTCAGTTATACAAGAGCCCGGTGATCAGCATGTCCAGTCAAAAGGAAATATTTTCTCTAAACTCAATGAATGCGAGCTCTGAAATCGAAAGGAATACTCCGTATTGTAAGCGGAGATGAAAACAGAACATCATTAATCAGTCACGTGACGCAACGTTTCAAAAATATTTTAATTCACGTCTAGACAACATTTCCTGTTTCTTCGGATGTCTTCATCAATTCTAAAAAAAATACCCTTCCACCCACGCATCCACCAATCGAGATAAGTGCCTATTTAATTTGGAAAAATGTGTACGTTTTTCCTTATGGCTAAAATAGACTTATATTGATTAAAGGCCTTTCAAAGTAGACTAAACCAGTTCTAAATAAGGGATATATGGCGCTCTTATCTATTTTAATTTGATCTTATAACTAGTAGAAGATTAATCGGCAATAAAAATTTCGCTTTCACAAATGGATCAAACTATAAATTACAATAAATATTCATTAGAGAACATATCCTGACATGGATGACAAATGTTGTGAAAGTTTGGAAGTAGATTGGATGTCTTCATATTAGTATCCGATCCGTTTCTGCTGAATCTCTCCTCACAAGTTTATAATATTAATATATCTTACGGTAATTTGAGGAAGAAAGCCCTAGTTGAATGTAGATTATACTTTGATGAATAATTCATTTAGATTAGAAGTCTAAAGACAAGAGAATAAGATCTCTTATTATATTTTGGGCGTGCATCGATGCCTACCTGATTATAAGACACAAAACCTCCATGAATATCAATCAAGACCTACCTGAATATAAGCAAAACTTTCCTGATTACGAGGCAAGACCCACCTACCAAGACAATCCTACTTGATTAGGAGACAAGACTTGCCTAATCAGAAAACAAGATCTACTTGTTTATTATACAAAACCTGCCTGATTAGAAGTCAAGACCTCTCTCATTGTGAGGTAAGACCTCCCTGATTAGAAACAACACCTACATGATTAAAAACAAGACCCTGATTAGCAATACCTACCTGATTAGGACATTGGTTAAAATTTAATTCCTTCCTGATTAAGATACAATACATCCTTAATTAGGAATGTGAACCTGTTGGCTTGAAAATGACGATCGCCTTGATTGAAACCACTAAACTTTGTGTTAAACAGAAATGACCTTTTTGATTAAAACGATCAGAGTAGGATACAAGCTCTTCCAGCTTAGTAGATGAGTCATCTTTGCTTAAGAAAAGTTTTTTCTGATGTAGCATGTTACACTTTCTGTACCTACTGTATGTCTTTTAAACCTCCGACTCAGTAGACTTGTAACCTAGTCAAAACATTCTTACATTCCATTGGAATTATTGTGTGTCTTGTCGTGAAATATTCCATAAAATATTTCATATAAAATTATACAATTTTGATATTATAAAACACACTGCGCAACAACTCCTCGATTGTCTTAATTTTATAAATATTTTAGATGGCCCCACACACGCGCACACAAAAATAATTTGACCCCCGAGAACTTTCAACTTGTTTTGCTTATCCCTAGTACACGTGGTACAGGCCATGATAATCATGGTGGGTAGAAGTAGGCGACTGCTTTGACTGTAAGTTAACCACATGCCTACACATGGGAAAAGCAGTTCGACTTTGCACTTACAAATATGCCAGAGCCCCGTTTAGTTACTTGCACTCGCTGGTGGGGTTGAACTTTTGCAAGAATCGAGGGCCATTGGAGCATTTTTTTAATCAGAAAAAAAGTGTCCAATGCGGGATACGATCACGGGTCATAGTGGTCGAAAATCAAGTTTAGACCATCCTTCCACCGACCCCCGTATAATGAATTTATAAATTTTAAAAAGCGGTGGAAAGATGGTAACTGAACAATTTTGTCTAAATTGCATACCGCCAGCCCTACAAACAAGCTGCTTTAAAGCGGATCTAATTAATTTTATTTCTCACGCTGGTGATTTAATTAGAAAGTTGGGTTCCAAGAAAGATTTGTCCGCGACTTGAAAGTATTGCAACTTGGCGAGTAGTTTGTGACGTGGCCTCGAGTAAACTTACGTTCGAGTAACGGCACTATTAATTATTATAATTTATTGCTTGCGGGAGAGCATTGCTCGATGAAAATATTTATATGTAATTCTACTCACCTAAAATAGTATGTACATAGTTTGCTTGAATACCATTTCAGAGATTCAGCTCTAAGAAGCAATCTGGTAGATTAAATTGGTAGTCAAAATTCGAAACTATTATAGTCGCATATGATTCTTTTTAAAAATAAACAATTTCTACTGCCCTTACTGCAATGGAAAAATTAAAGGGAGGGCCTGGCTCATCATTAAACTGGCGAAACCGCTGTGAGGGTTCACCACTGATGAGCCAGGCCCTCGCTTTAATTTTTCTATTGCAGTAAGGGCAGTAGAAATAGTTTATTTTTAAAAAGAATCATACGCGTCTATAATAGTTTTGAATTTTGATAACAGATGGCGCGCTAATGCATCATAAATTGGGAGTGTTCACCACTGATGAGCCAAGCCCTCCCAATATTTTTCATCGTAGTAAATATAATCGTAGAAGTTTGTTTTATGTATAAAAGAGACATTCGTGTCTTAATGTTTTTATTTCCTATATGATTTATTTGGTTAACCCAGGTTCCTAAATTCGCCAACTACCCAAGTTGTTCTTTAGATCTAAGTATTTTTTGTTTTATTGTGGAGGTCCAGTTCATGAAATGGCGCCAAGTGGGTTTCATTCTCGGAATATTTTCCATGGAAGCTGGGCTAAGCAGTATTACAAATGTAAACCTGAGACCTTCCTAAAATACAGATATATTCGCTAATGTGTAAAAGTTATCTAAAAAAAATTATTTTCGAATTGAAAAAAATTATGGATCAAAATTTGTTCGAATATTTTTCAAGCCAATCTTTCATAAAGTATCTTCAGTTGGTCTTATTTATACATGGTTGTGTATAATATATACATGAATATTAAGCTTAAAATAATTAAGCGTGTCGTATTTTATTTCATTGGCGTTTGTTTAAGTTATTAGCTCAATATGTAATATATATGCAAATTTTCCTTTTATTATTCTATAATTTTTTTAACTCGTCATTTTATTGTATGTTTTTTCCCCTAATTTTTATATATAAACTCATAGACAAAACTTAAATGGAAAATCTTTGATATCGCCGGTCGCTTTTTTTTTTAAGGAGACAAAGGCAATTTTGTTCACACTTGGTTATCTCGTGTGCCTTCAATAGAGGTCTCGGTATCAAATATCTTCAAGAGTTATTGTCTGAACCACGTTATACATGCTAAAAGGTACAACTTCCTCAAGTTTTGTCCATGAGTATATAAGCTCATATCAATATCTATTACGATATCAATAGAAACACAAATTTAGACAGATTCTGACAGCAAACAGATTTCAATATAATTAAAGACGTATAGTTTCCATTTGTGTTAAATTCTTTTATTACTCTAAAACGAAAAGAATTTTTCGGAGAATCGGCAACTTTTGTGTCTAACGGGAATTCATTCAATTGCACATTTCTCAAATTGTAACAACTGTGAAAGTCTGCAACATTTTCCAAGAATAGATAGGTTCTATTGTAAAAGGATAGTGCGATATATCTATATATATATATATATAAGGCATATCCTGACCAGGAGTACATGTGCTTTACAGATGGCAGAACGCCATCTGGTGGGACAGAAATCAACTAAACATTGGGTTGGCCAAATATCAGGAAACAGGCTAAATCAATGTTTAGTTGATATCTGTTCCACCAGATGGATATATATATATATATATATATGTGTGTGTATTGGACTCAAGTTGTGTTTAAATATACATAAAAATACACACTTTATATCATCCATGGTGTTATTAATTTACATTTATACGATATGTTGGTTCAGTGGGTGTAACATAGTGTCGGCGGGCTGCGACATGTAGCTAGGTAGACAACTACACCGAGGAAACAAGTCAGTGGAGGGTGACATGTCTCCTGGCCCAGTAGATCCCCAGCCGGGCCGTGGTGACCGAGAAGTCCAGGATCTCGAAGGCTGACAGTCCCACCCAGATGGACAGGTAGCCTCCGATTATACTCATCAGCTTCACTTGCTGTAGACAACACATTCAACTTATTGGTTTCATTGGGATTTTATAAAATACACAAATACCGTGAAACCAATTTATACACACTTTTTCAAATTTTATTTCCAAATTTTACTGAAAAAGTTTTTAAACTATGAACAATAAAATAATCGACTTTCTCTCCATGAAAAGAGAATTCTGCAAGAATCTGCCCCACTTTGTTTTGATTATTTGAAAAAATATACATCAAACAATTATCTCTGGATGAGCCTGACCCACCCATTAATTTTTCCATTGCAGTAAGGGCAGTAGAAATTCTTTATTTAAAAAAAAAAAGAATCATACGTGTCTATAATAGTTTCGAATTATCTCTTTAACTCTTGACGTTCCAGTAACTTGCTGTACCCTGAGGAGAGTGACGCGAGTCATTGAAACGTCAGTAATTAAATGAATAATTAGTTGAAATATATTTTTCAAATTAAAACTTCCAACCAAAAATTGATCTTCAAAATGGTTACGATTAATTGCTCAAATAAACCAAATGAGGAAGCAGCTACTTCGGTAAAGTTAATTCCCCCACAATTAGGTGTCTTTCTTTCAAATTATTATTGAATTTCTTGGTTCCCTATTTTTCTTTTGATCCCCTAACTGAATTTATTAGTTACCTACACTCATGGAAAACACTTAAGGATTTTTTACCTTTTAGCATGTATATCGGGATTCATACAATAACTCTGAAAGATATTACAGTGACCTTTATTGACGACACACGAGATAACCAAAAGTAAACAAAATTGCCTCTGTCTCCTTAAAAAAATAATAATAAATAAAATAGACGACCAAAGAAAACAAATATTTTCTACTTGCTTTAGTTTTTATCCATGAGTGTATTTTAAAATATTTTAAAGTTTGCGGAATAACAGCTAAAGTTCCGCATGGAGAGTACTCCAATTACAAACAGCTATGGCATATACTGAATAGATACAAGTTCTTGTAGATTCGAGGTATTGTCCTCCCTCACCTCATACTTAGGCTGGTACCTATACACCACCTTGTCGTAGCCGTCGTAGGTGAAGGCCATGGCGTGGGTTTCCCTCCTGCACACACGTCTACGATACTGTACTGTAGATACACTGTAGATCATTCACAGGTTTGTCACTTGCTCCATTAATTCATATTCTGCAATTACTAGGATTGACCGCAAATAAAGCGACAGAAAAATTAAAATAATTAATTGTTAAATATTTTAAAAGCTACCCTGTGGTTCAAACCCAGATTGCCAGGTTACCTAAAAAACCACACTATGGATATTGAATCATCTTTTTAAAATCTTTTTACCAGTATCAACTCAATAATATGGCCTGAACATTCTGTAATACAAAGATATCTAAAATTGAATAAGAGTTTGTGGAGGCGTCTTTATATCTTTATACAAGATTCTAATAGTTCGAACATATACATGAACAAAACTAAAGGAAGTTATACCTTTAGCCCCTTAGGGATTCATACAATAACTCTGAAAGATATTTATTATACAGTGACCTTTATTGAAGACACGAGATAATCAAGTGTGAACAAAATTTACTCTGTCTCCTTTAAAAAATAAAAACAGATGACCGGCAACAACAAAGACTTTACACTTCCTTAAGTTTTGTTCATGAGTGTATATGAGAAATAGTCCCATAACAAAAATACTTTTTAGTTAAAATTTTGTTCATAATTTCGCCTAGTCTTTCAAATATATAATCTTTGCAAGTATTATATTTGAAAATTTACTTATTTTTATTAAATTTATTTATATATTATATTATTTTCAAAAGTTTTCATATGTCATGTAAATTTGATTGCAATTTGAAAGTTCAATATATTTATTCAATTGACAAAGATAAAAATCCTGTGAACTATTTTTAAAATAATTTTTTGTTCCAATCAAGAAGGACGCCTCTTTTTTCTATCAAAATGTATATTTTATGATCGTCTTTCAACGCTAGCTTTTAAAAGATTTCCGTTAACATAACCATACTTCTATAAACAGGTTTCTTATCATTTTCAATGCGCGTATGATTATCATACATTCTCTCTCTCTACTTTAGAGCCATGTGTTGAATTATCTGTTTAAGACCTTGAACACCAGAAATATATTTCCACAAGACATGTGTGTGTTAGCAGAACTCACATATCGGTGACATTGGCGAACCTTCCTGGCTCGGGGACATAGGTGAAACACTTGAGCAGGATGTCGGTCTGTAACCACACAGGTTGGGGACCTCGCAGCAAATAACATGGAGGAAAATTCAAATTTACATCTATTCTCACTTCTTTATGTTCTCTCTTGTCTTTTTATCGAAATTAGAACCATTTTATTACAGCAGAAATTCCACGAGAGAGAGTCGGCCTAAAAAGTCTTACCTCTTCTGGAGATGATCGTTTATCCAAAGCTGGATTAGATTAAGACAAGTTATTTTTTATTTCACGAAAGTACGCTCAGGGATGTGGTTTCTCATGCGAGATTTTACTTAATCACCATTGTGGTGCCTTGAAAATCACGCATAGTTTTGATCTTTCTTTTTTTATATATAATTGCAACACTCTATCTAATATCACCATTAAGGGTTCAAAATATTGTGGTAGCTTGATTCATCAGTAATAAACTTACATTTGTCATTTGTACAGTTGTCATTAATCAGTCCGATGCAATTATTATATTAGAATGATCGGTTCATATAGTTTTCATTTTAAAGAACACCCTTGAGAAGGTTATATATAATTTCGTGAATAAGAGACATTTGAGCTAATGTGCTATTTGAAATATAATTATTCTTCAGTTCACTTATGCCAATCCACTCCTGGAAGAATTCCTCCCCCTTAGTTTTCCATATTGACCTCGTTCTTCTGCACTTTTTTTTTAATACCATTTTCTTTCTTTTCTTTAAGGCATTTTAGAAATCGATGTACATTTGAAAGTATTTGGAGAGAGAAGCGTCATTTTAAGTGAAATATAAAAATTGAAAAATCAGCGATAGCAGTGTCTCTATAAACATTAAATGAATACACAGAATTCCATACTCACCACAGTTTCTCCTTTGAGATAGGATACTTTAAATTCATACTTGGTAGATCTGCGCGACAAAGTGTTATTATCAGTAAACAGAAAAAGGTAAAGGATGATCCATCTATGACTTATATAAAAGTCTAAAAATAGGAACATTACGCTGATATATTGCTAGAGCGTCTATTGTCGCCCTGGAATATAGATCAGCTATATTAGAGGAACACAAACTTTATAATGGTTTTTTGACTAACCTGGGGGAGAGCTGAATCCCCCTACCAGGCGAGTAGTTGGCGATTTGTGATCCAGGAGTCCGGGTTACCTCTATCTCTCTCTCCCACCAATGGAGTTGACCAGCGTGGCGAAGGCTACCATCTACAAGTACCATCTTGGTCTTGAGGTGGGTAACGCCAGCCATCTTATCGACCTGCCCACTCTGTAGGAAAGAACTCTCGCAGTCCACCGGTGGCGCAGTCTTTCCCGCGGTGGGCCCCACCAATGAAAACTGTATATATTTTATATATATGTATATTTATCAATTATTTATATCTATTTATTCGTATTTTTATCATTATATAATCATATTTATTCATATTTATATTTATTCTGTATTTAACCTTATATAATCTTATATGGACGTTGAAATGAAGTAGTTTCAATCTCAATCTCTCCCACCAGGCAGGCGGGTCTCCAGATGGCGGATAGGGGAATATCCATATGGGGGTTTGATGTAAATATCGCAGTCCCGGTACAACAGTCGTCAACTGACCAGTAGAGTGTTGGCGGTGCCACACAGTATGGTAGGCTAGCCTATGTTATGACCTGACGTATAAAACGTCACAAAACTTAATCCATATACTGTGTGAATGTCAAAATTATATACCTCACCATTAAGAGTGAGGACTACCAGCTATGTCTCTGGATCCTTGTGAAATTTTGAAAACAACCTCATCTGAAGCAAAGTCGGAATGCCACCGTATGATCCTTAGATTCTTACAATCTACGGTAGACATACGTTTTCCTATGATGAAGACATCATCGCCTTCATTAAGTTGTTTAATTTTAAGGCTTGTAATAAGAAATAAGAATAATAGAATTAAAATAAAAGATTTATGTGTAATATCATCATCAAATTTTCCAAACCTAGTTCTGACGACATAATATGATGTAATAAATATATTTTAATATTTTGTTCAACATGTAGAATAAATTTAATCTTATGAATCTCTGTTTTTATTCAATAACATGGTTTGGTCTAGAAGTAAAGTGGGTTCAAACCCACAGAAAACCGGCTTTTCTAAAACTTTATTGCATAGATCTTCGGGTTCTTAAATAAATCCAACTACGCAGGTGAATAGAAGAAAGCGAACAAGGTTCTTGTACCTTATAGGTATGCAAATTAAAACTGTACTCCAGCTGTAAACATGTGGTGTAAGTACAGTGTAGGGTGTCGCTACCCTCTACCCATCACGGTTATCATTACCTGTACTACGAATGCTACTCTGGTATGATAAACCTGTAAAGATTGGTGACTGGATTTGGGGAGATTGTAAGATACGTTGTAACAGCTCTCGTCTGAAGCCTCATAATAAACGGAAGATTTTTGTAGAAATATTCTCGAGTTCTTAGAATTTTATAGAAAAATGTATGACGTCTTTAATAATGACGTTGTACAATAGACTGGATTTCTAACTCTCACGTAAATTTATTGAATTTCACCTATAGTAAGACCTCTGATGAGAGACTTAAGCTCAAAACGTGTATACATTTAGTCTCTTCTAGAGGCAGTTAGTCTCTCTTTGTAAGTTAGGCTATTTCAAGCAGAGTCATTTTTATTTTATTTTTTACAAAGGTGGTTGCATTGAGAGGTAGTCGCTCATCAGAAGAGTGGTGCTTAAAATAATTTTCCTTATGTCATGTGGAAAGATCAAATTTCAAATATTAAACTCCAGGGGAACCTGTTTTGACCAAATAAGTAATTATAATGTTAAAAGAGAAGCCATCTATTCACTCACACACAGTCGTCCTTGCAGGCGAGGAGACATTCTTGGTCGTCCACGTCGTTCACACAGCCCATGTCCTCTGGAGCATGTCAATTGTCAGACCTCTACGATATCCCCACATGTTCCATATATAGTATAGTTGCATATTGTACAACTTCACCTGTAGTAGAATACTGAACAGCTTCATGCTCAGTAGAATATCCTCTATCTGAGACAAACCGGTGAACAATACGTCCTCATACCATATTATATTTTACCAAGCTCCGAGATGGCAAAAGGATGTCTCATTTATCTTCAAATATATTCAATACTAAATTCATAAAAAGCATCCAAATTTCAAAATTCAAATTTGTTTATTTTTTAATAGTTGTACAATTGAAAATAAATATATTTGTGTGCTCTAAACACAATTAATTTGAATAAATAGATTAAATTTGTGTATTTCTTTTAATATTGGTCCTTAACACAAAGCGGTCTTGAATGTGATAGGTGTTATTCCCAATAGGAGTTTCCAATAGTATCCTACTAGATAATTGCATTCAGGAATATCTTTGTTCTAAATGCGGTTTAGTTTTAATTATCTACAATTTCATCATTGTGTAACTCATGTATTTTCTTCCACATAATTCTGATTAAAGTGTGCCCTATAGACGGTAGAAAAATCCCATTCATTCATATCGGATATTGGCTTGTGTGTGTTTTGCTTTATCTAGTATAATAAACATCTTTTCCTCGATACAGGTAGGCATAGAGAGTATCCTCGCTGATTTCTTACTTTACTACTTGAGTAAAAAATCCAGAAGAATCTTTGAGTTCTAATCTCTCATGCAGTGATCACACTATAATTACAAGGTTTAGAACAGGCCACTTGAAACCCTTGATATTTGAGAGGAATGAGAACAAATTTCCTACTCTCTGCAGCAAATGCCTCACAAGTCCAGCCTCACCACAATACATCCTTGAATACATCGAACCAAACAGAACCGAGTTCTTCCTGAACCCTACTAAATAGGTTTAGAGAAATCTAGATTTGCACAACCTTCAAGAACTTGTGTGTGAAGGCTGGAACAAGTATCATCACCACTCATCTAGTGAGAAGTCTTTGCTGAATATTCTTTTTACAAGTATTTTATTCTTTTTACTTGTAATTTATTCATTTTCAAAGATATCAAAAATATCCAAACAATAATTAAAAGAAATTTAAATATATGCTCAGTTTTTTAATTAAAGTAATAATGAAATAGAATATTTCAATTTGAGATATTGAATTTTATGTGTAATTGTTCCTCTCCGTAAAAAACTTTTAAAAACTACATTTTGAGTTTAGCCAAAAGACCGAGAAGCCATAACTCAGTAACAAAATCAAAGTTCAAAATTCCACAATTGTGATGTCTTCCTTTCAAAAACAGTTCAGTGGTAGAAATACCTTACGTGACCTTAGTAGCTAAGCGCCCTTCAAAAAATTTTCCGACTCTGACCCGTAACTCAGGAAAAACGTAACCGAATTTCAAAACTCAAATTTCGTCAAGCCCTTCCTTGGGGGGTTGTCTTCTATTCATAGACAACTGATTTGTTGAAATCTCTTGATTGACCTTAGCTTGGTGACCTCCGCAAAATATCCGATTATGACACGTAACACAGGAAGGAACTTAAATTTCAAAATTTGGATTACATCATGCCTCACCCCTGGGGTTTGTCTCTTTATACTTAGACCTCATTTGATGTAATCCTCTAAGTGACGACAGATGAGTTCTTTGCTCTTATGGATCACAATTTCCGCCAGAAAAAATGTCCTATGAATATTTTGGATAGAATATTGACTCAGCCACTTTACAAACTAAGGATCTCTTTGGTAAATTCTGAAAATTTTATTAAACCATTGTGGATCTCGTGAAATCGAAGCCCGTCCTGTACTGATGAGGGTCATAACCAGAAACCGTGAACTTCAAGTGGGCGTTTTCAATTTAACAAAGCTTGTGTTGTGGCTTTGTCAACGACTCGAGTCTACTGGTTTGCAGAGACGTTAATAGATGACGCAGTTTTTGCGTCTATTTTGACAGATTCCTCCTTTCCTTTTATAGGCTATATTTTTGTATAACAAAATAATAATTCCAGCAAATTAAAACATTAAGACGCGAATGTTTCTTTCACCCATCAATTAAACTTCTACCGTATTTACTGCGATGGAAAAATATTGGGAGGGCTCTTGGCTCATCAGTGGTGAATTTCATCGCAGTAAGGACAGTAGATGTTTGATTGATGGTGAAAGAAATATTCGCGTCTTAATATTTTCATTTTCTGTATATACTGTGTAGATGGCGCTTTTGTTTTATATTAAAGTATTAATTATTCAATTAAATATTTAAACTGTTTGCGATTAAAAAAAAAGATAGACTGCTATATTTCCAAGCTAATGATTTATAGAAGCCTTCTTCGTCCTTAAAATATTTTCATTATGGACCATCAATAATATACAAGGAGGATACATTGATATCAAAAATATCAAAACAATAATTAATAGAAAATTTAAATATATGCTCAGTTTTTTTATTTTAATTAAAGTAATAATTAAATAGAATATTTCAATTTTTGATATTGTATTTAATGTAATTGTTCTTCTCTCCAAAAAACTTTTAAATACACTTTGAGTTTAGCCAAAAGCCCGAGAAGCGATAACCTTCAGAAACACGAGATGAGTATTTAAAATAAAGATGAGGATTCCAAACTACACTTGTTAAAGGTGACCAGAGTTTACCAAACATGGAATACAAATAGAATAATGAAACCTGGTTGTTGCAACACTTATTCTTTCTTCAATAGCTTTCCAGACAGCAAATGAATAGCGTCTATTTATTATTTTTGAAGAAATAAATTATAAGGTTATTGTTTCATTTTGAAAATATATATTTTGACTTGTGATTTGAGTGTTTTGAAAATTTAAAATATTACGTATAAAGCAGATTCACTTCTGAATATTTTGGACTACTTTATTTTCGATCTTAATGAGGGGGGGATAGATTTTATTGACACGTCTCTAAATTAAAGGATCAAATCTGATCGAGGTATCCTTTTACTAATGAATAACTTTTTATTGTTCATGATGTATGTAACTATTCTTTATGAAGAATATACATACTTACCATGAGGATTTCATCCTCTAATCATCAAAAACTGAAGACCGTGTGTTTACAAACTGTGTGAGAAGTCAGAAGAAAAGGAATATATGAGATGCCAATATGTAAATATTGATTCTATTACCAACCATCACTATTTATTGTAGATTAATTCTACAATACATTGTGATGATGTGTTCTCACGAAAAAATAAGGATTTATTAATACTAATATGTTACCTTTTGTACATTATTATTATGTATTGTAGGTTGGTTTTGTTGCACTTTTGAGGATGTGTGTTCTCAGGAAAAAATATAAACATTTATTAATACCATTATAAAACCTTTTGTACATTGCTATGTATTGTAATTTGTTAATGTTCCCCTTATATGGATGTGCTATTACGAAAAAAAATTAATACTATTATGGTAGCTTTTTGAACGGTAATTCTATGTTTTGTAATTTGGTTTTGTTGCTCTTGTGAGGATATTCTCTCTAACCAAAATATAAACATTTATTAATACTTTCATAAACCCTTTTGTACAGCATTAATATGTATTGTAGGTTGGCTTTGTTGCACATTTTAAGATGTTCTCACGAAAATAAAGCATTTATTAATACTCATATTGTACCTTTTTGAACAAGCTCCCACAATTTTTGTATCCCTTTATGGTGATATTAGATAGATTGTTGCAATTCATATAGACGTCAATCAACTTTAATGATAGAATATGAGTTATTATCAATGTGTTCTTTTTCTAACATGGTTACAAATATAAAATGTACAACACCATGAATCAAAAACAAATCTGGTCAACGGGACATTTTTTCAAATAGAAAAGATAAATATTGCTTGGCACACTCCGTGACCTCTAGTTCTGTTTGGAGGTCGAACAAATATTGATTTCCATTTCTCATTACAACTTTTTTGTGTCTCTGTGATTTATTTTATGTAACATAGAAGATGAATTATTAATTTTAAAAGTACAAAAATGTCTGCGTTAATAAGTGATATACTAGAGGATATAATATCTATCTGTACATATATATCGCTGTAAAGTTGCGAAAAATCAGAATTATGCTATTGAATTCTTAAAACAAAACATCAGCCCTTTTTATTTTGCTTATCCCAAGTACACGTGGTACAGGCCATGATAATCATGGTGAGTAGAAGTAGGCAACTGCTTTTACTGTAAGTGCACCACATGTCTACATATGTGAAAAGCAATTCGACTTTGCACTTACAAATGTGCCAGAGCCCCGTTTGATTATCTGCACTCGCTTGTGGGGTTAGACTTTTGCAAGAATCGAGGGCCATTGGAGCATTTTTTATCAGAAAAAAAGCGTCCAATGAGGGAATCGAACCAGGGTCGTAACGGTCGAAAACCAAAGGTTTAGACCATCCTTCTACCGACCCTCCAAATATCTTAATAGCATAGATGTATAAAAATTGATAAAACAGAGATTTTCAAATTCATTAAGTAAAATTGTTGAAAGTTATTTTCAAAAATTAATTTTAAAATACGTATCTTTTTTATTGTAAAAATCTATCTTTCGAGCAACGACGCTTTTCTACTGGCTTAACAAGTGGAGAAATACAAACTCCAGACTTGTATTCATCCTCTTGACTTTGTGAAGTCAGCTGAAGAGTGTCGTTTCTATATTTAAAAAAACTCGCTTTTTTTACAATAAAAAAAGACAGGTTTATTTTTTTAAAGTCAAAATGGTATCATTTTCGTCATTAAAATTTCAAAATTGATATAAAAATGTTTTTAAACATGTTTCAATTATTATAGGCAAAAAGAAGTGGGTCGATTAAATATAGAATTTCTAAATAACTAAATAGGAAAAAAACTCATTTTCTAGGTGTGTTGGTAGACTTTGCTATCTTAGTCAATATTTAGAACTTTGGATATTGTATAATATATATTTATCCAATGTTCTTATGGTAGCCATCCCTATGAACAGTGTATAAAATGGATTCATTCTACTTAGCTATTGTTTCATCTATTGTCAGTGAATGATCATTGATGATCAAGTCAGTCTATTGGAATCTCTACCTATTTTTTACAGGTACAACATCGATTCAATAAAATAATACTTCCAGTTCCTTGCATGACTTTTTATTTCCCAAGCTTTCGGATTTGTCAGCCCTTCAACGGGAATATCACATTAACTGAACTAAACGCCTACGTGAAGGATATGTATTTATAGAGAAAGAGATATGCTCATTATTTTTCGCATATTTTAAAACTATACATATGATATTAAGAGAAATTTACATATTTAAAGTAATCTATTACAAAATTTAAAGAAAATCTTTATGAATCAGATAGTTACTTCTTGTAGCGTCTTTCTAAAAAAAAATATGTTTAGATAAAAATGTTTGAACAATTATAATGTTTTGTTATAGAGAAATGAAAAATTCAGCACGACTTTTTTTTTTTTTTAATAAAACCATTTTTCACTTTTTCTATAAATTTTCCCTTTAATTTTTCCATCGCAGTAAGGACAGTAGAAATTGTTTTATTTTAAAAAGAATATTACGCCTCTAAAATAGTTTTATAATTTGATAACAGATGGCGCTCTAGTACATCGTAACAAAGTGTGTATTTTCTATCGCTATTAGTTATCCTAATTTGAAAAAGAAACAAATGATTCTGAATATGGTTTCATTTCTTGTAAATAGATGGCAGGCAAATGCTTAGTTTTGTTAATGGTTGCAAAGTCTTCAATGTTGTTAAGATACCAATAAAGTTCTGAAAATAGGAATAGAATAAATGACGTTCAGACACTTGGAAAGTATTTAACGTTATATTTACCTGTTATAGAGCAACAACACGTCATTTATATATAAGAAAGAAAATCATTTAAGCACGCAAGTTTATTTTAAACATAAAACACACCTCTACTGTCCCCATATATGTAACTCTATACTTTCCTAAAAGTTTATGTCCATAGTTTAGTTGAATACCATTTCTAAGATTCCACCCTTCAGTGCAGCGTATATAATCAGAATGGAACAATACAATATTAGAGCTCTAAAAAGCGGTCTGGAGGAATAAATTACCGCTGGGAGGGTTTACCACTGATGAGCCAAGCCCTTTCAATATATTTTTCATCGAAGTAGACAGTAGAGGTGTGTTTTATGTTTAAAAGAAACTTGCGTGCTTAATATTTTTTCTTTCTTATATATTTCTCTGTACCTACCTTCCTCACAGAACCTGTCCAAACTGAGGTAGAGCGTGCCAAGCAGGAAACATCCGCATTTCTCCCGGATAGATTTGTAGATACATTCCTGGATACACATCTGGACCACACAACCAGTATATATATTATATAATCTAAAAACTCAAATATTTCTATATTTTAAAATATATATATTTAATAAGTTGAGGTCTGGTAGCCTCTTGTAGAATCCTGTCGACTTTGATGTGATAAAGAGTGTGCTGTCGACTTATCTGTGATGAGATCCTGTCGACTCTCGCTATAAGCTGTGGTAACCGGTGGTCAAACCTGTAGTAGCCGAGAGGGACAGTCAGGGCGTGGAGAGTTTTCCAGTACCTCTCTGCACTTTGGAAGACCTTTAACAGTCTTCACAGAGTACAGGCAGTCGTGGTCGAGGCAGAGTGGAAAGTTTGGGAATGTCCACACACACAAAACGAAGAGACACAGTTGTAGTAAGAAAGTTCCATGAACAGATAGGAGTTGAGCTAAGCAAGATGGAGTTAGAAGGGTTCTTACTGTTTACATGACGATGATGTAGTCCTGGCTAAGACTGACAAGGGCTCACGCTGACGGTGGAAGGGGTGACTGCTGACTAACTTTGCTCGGCTAAGAACCGAGGTGTTTATATACCATTCCCGAGGAGGGGGGGGGAGTTGGACTTTAAACGTCTGCGGCATTCCGCACCCTTTGGACCAGATGGCAACGGGCTGCCGAATTCCTTTTCAGGGTTGTTGGATTGTCTGAGAATGTGAACTTTGAACGTCTGCACCCTTTGGCCTTGATGGCAACGACTCGCTAAATTCCTCTTCAGGATTGATGGGTTTCTCTCTCGAATTTAGACGTTTTTGAATTTCTCAATCTTGCTTTAACTTAGCTCTTAATCTATTACATAGTTTTATTTATTTGTCTTTAATTTGTACAAAGTACATTACATATGGTGATGCAATTTATGACAGATTAATCATGCGCATAATTATTTATAGATGTGTTTCTATATACAACATGACAATCTTGTTATAAGTAATTATACAATATAGGGTTGTTGGTTTAAATTACCATATATATTTTATTTTTATTCATTGATATTTCTACTTTTGTTATCATCGTTTTTAGAATAACTTTCAGTTTTGTTGTAAATATGCATAGTTAACATATCTATCTTTTTAAATCACTAATATAGGATTAACTTTATAAATTCTATATATTGTGAAAATAACTAATGTGTAATATTTCCTCAAGTAATTGAAAATAAAAGCTGCTTGATGGTAAATAATTATATTTTCCTTATAACGACTGCACCTTCAACCCTTTATCTTATCGATCCTTTGTCTTATTAACCCTTTCTCTAACAACAAACAATTTATTCATAACATATATATGGTAATTTAAATCAACAACCCCATATTGTATATAACTTATGACAAGATTTTCATGTTGTATAATAGAAACACATCTGTAAATGATTAAACGCATTATTGACATTATTGACATGTTGTTGAACTTCTAAATCTATCTCGATTTTAGACGTTTTGACCTTTTGCGTTAGCCTAACTCTTAATCTATTACAGAGTTTTATTTATTTATCCTCAGTTTGTACAAAGTACATTACATATGATGATGTAATGACACATGTCAATAATGCGTATAATCATTTACAGATGTGTTTCTATTATACAACATGAAAATCTTGTTATAAGTTATATACAATATGGGGTTGTTGGTTTAAATTACCATATATATATATATATATATGAAAAAACGAAAGAAAAAAATAAAAGATAAAAAGATCAGGTGTTGAAATCATTATTAAAAATGGCATATCCTGACCAGGAGCACATGTGCTTTACAGAAGGCAGAGCGCCATCTGGTGGAACAGAAATCAACTAAACATTGATTTAGTCTGTTCCCTGATATTTGGCCAACCCAATTTCTTGATAAATCAAGAAAAGCCATCCACGAACGCGTTTCGCGCTTTTTGGCGCTCGTCAGCGTGGAGTAGGCTGTACCACTGCGGCCAAAAAGATTTTTTTGGTCCCAATAGCTTCTTGAAAAACCAAGAAATGGGTTTTTAAGCCCAAACTTGCGTAAATACGCTTATATATATATATATCAAGGTGAAAACATCAGATTTCCAGGGATACGTATCTTTTAGAATATTTTAATTCACAAATCTCTATCTTTCTGGCATGAAAACCATTCTACAGGAGAAACTACGATATCATTATTATACCTCGTGTTTTTTCCTGTAGTAGGGCTTTCTTGCCCGAAGGCTAGAAATTTTTAATCAAAATATTAAAAGGAAACCTATCCCTGGAAGAGCCTGATGTTTTTATCTTGATATTGAAACAAGGAATCATTTTATTGAGCATACAATTATATATACCACTCAATGAAAAGACATTCACACAAATACAGTGTACAAACTCCTAAGAGCGCTATCCAATTATATACACATTGGGAAAGAACCTTTATAAAATCAACAATACGATGCGAGATAATGGAACCTCCAGGAGAGACTAGATATGTCATTTTTAGGCTGTCTCTCATGGGAGGTTCGACTGTAGGTATATGTGGCGGGAACTACCAAGTCAAGTTATAAAGGTAGAGATCAGCTCCTGTCCAGAGTCGTGTAAACATGATTGAAGTAATTTCAATGGTTTCAGTTCTGTGATGTGGAGAGACAACCATGCTATTAACATTCCCAAATGATAATGATAGTGAGGTTTATGTAGATTATAAAAAGAAAGAAGTCGTCTCAGGAATATTAAACTCTCCGTAAAATAGGTCCCATTTTTTATCATTATAAAAAGCTTTAAAGTTCTTTTTATTCTCTGAAACTACACTCTACATGGACAAAACTTAAGGAATTGGAAAGTCTTTAATGTCTACGGTTGTCAGTTTTTATTAAGGAGACAGAGGCAATTTTGTTCACACTTGGTTATCTTGTGTAGTCAATAAAGGTCACTGTGTATCAAATATCTTTCAGAATTATTGTATGAATCCCCCGATATACATGCCAAAAGGTTTCTTAAGTTCTGTCACTGAGTGTATAAACGGAATGTGGTCTAGTCGGAGAAATGCCGTGGGTACTTACTTCCTTGGAGAGCGGCCCGCTCCTGTGCACCTTCCATTCCTCGATGTAGCTCCTGCAGTCTGTGACGTAGGGATACGGCAGCTTCACGATTTCAGTCTGGGACACACCAAATATCATCCTAAATTACCTATTTTTAACCCTTTATCGATTGTTTTGGCATCGAAATATATCATTCCATATAATACGCTTGTCTTTTTTCTCCTTGACCTTTCTCCTTGTATATAGCCAATTTGTTATTATGTAAAGAAATGTAGTGATGCAAATATCCCTGAGTTTGGGATATCGCGTTACAGGTTGTTAATAAAGTTAATAACGATACATTTTAAAATATGAATACTATACTATACTATATATATATACTATACTATACTATATTATAAATAAAGAAGGCATTTCTCTCTCTCTCTCCTGACCACGAGCACATGTGCTTTTTAGATGGCAGAGCGCCATCTAGTGGAGAAAAAATAAACTAAACGTTTATTTAGCTTGCTCCGTGATATTTGGCCAACCCAATTTCTTGATAAATCAAGAAAAGCCATCCACGAACGCGTTTCGCGCTGTTGGCGCTTGTCAAAGTGGAGAAGGCTGTAACCACTGCGACCAAAAGGAATTTTGGTCCCAGAGGCTTCTTGAGAAATCAAGAAATGGATATTTAAGGCCAAATTTGCGTAAATACGCTTAACACATGAAAAATCAATAGAAAAAATATAATATGGCTTTTCTTGATTTATCAAGAAATTGGGTTGGCCAAATATCACGGAGCAAGCTAAATAAACGTTTAGTTTATTTTTGCTCCACTAGATGACGCTCTGCCATCTAAAAAGCACATGTGCTCGTGGTCAGGAAATGCCTTCTTTATTTTAATATCAACACCTGACCCACTTATCTTTTTTTTTTTTTTCTATTGTTTTTTTATACTATATTATATAAAACAATGAAGGCGCATCCTGTTCGCTCTCATGAGCATTTTTAGATGGAAGAACACCATCTAGTGGAACAAAAATCAACTAAACGTTGATTTAGGCTTGTTCTATTATATTTGACTAGCCGAGCTACCCGGGCAACGCCCCGAAGGGCTCGCAGAGACATTAAGAGTAGAGATAGTGGCTAAAAATTGCAATGGGTGTAACCTTATTTCCAAGAAGCATCATTTCAAATATAAGGGTGAGTAAAAACTACTTTCTAAGTATATACATTCGGTTTGATCTTATATATTTATATATCAAAATGAGAATGGAATTATCCATAACAGACCTTATCATTAACAACATATTAGACAGCACAGTGCAAAAATGTAGAAAATTAATGTATAGAACAGTGGGGGAAATAGGTAAATAAAGAGAAAATCGATAATCAAAATAATTGATAATAAATAGTTTATTAGTGAATACAAAATATAATTACAAAAGTTAATACAAAAAATTCCTTTCAGGTGAGAGAGTATAGGCATTGGTGCTTATGCCTAAAAAAATTATTTAAAATTTAAAAATATATTTATTTAACAAATCATAAAATAAAGTTGCAAACAATACAACTATATTGAAGATAAGACAACATATAAAGGAATGAATTAATTTAAAGGACCTCATTAAAAAACTACATTTATAGTTTTATATACATACAGTATAACCTTGTTAATTCGATAAATGATATTTAGACCATGTTTGGATGTCTCGACCTACGGCCTATCATATAACAAACTGCAATTTGACACTATCGTTAATCCGACTCTTCCGATAATTCTACCATTTTAAAATTCAAATTTAGATAGTTGATTGTTGTTTAAATACAACTTTACCGCTAAAAAGCTATTACAGAGGCGACGGTGGCAACTGAAAATGTACAAAATTTACGCATAAAGTAGTGGAAAAAAAAGTAAATAAAGAGAAGACAAAATCGAAATATTTGAAAATAAATAGTTTATTAACAAACAAATAATACAAAAAAAATCCTTTCAGGTGAGAAACTATAGGCATTGATTAAATTTATATAAATATGTTCAAAACGAAAAAAAAAAAAAGAAGTAGTTATTTTGCTCCTCCACATTCTCATGTTTGGTAAGCTATTTCTGGTGAGGAACTATAGCCATTGGTGAAATGTTTAGATAAATACATTTAAAGTAGAAAAAAGAAAAAAATCAGAAAATAAAATTTCAATTCTAGTTTTTTATATATCTGGGTTCAACTTTTCATGTATGCTATCCAAAATTCGCACTTGATAAGAAACCACATAGAGCTGTCCATGAGTAAACACAGGCTCTTGTAGCAAGAGACCAACCTCTAGCAAAGGTTAGGCCTTGATCCTTCATTTATAGTCATAACAAAAACCAACCTTAGTGGAAACTGATGCCTCTTCATAATGAAGGGAAGGCTGTTATCAGAAGGAGCCAAAGAAGAACAAATAATACAAAAAGAACGTGTTTTAAAAACAAACAATTCGATTATGATAAATAACAAATAAGATGAGATAAGCAACATTTGAAGGCAAAAATCTACGATTGCAAAATCGAATAAATTAAAAATAAATAAATCCATTAATATTTGGAAAATATAAAGGTCATGGGAAGCAAAAAAATAACAAAAAATTTGGTGTATAGATGAATATTTATAGCTAAGTATCTTTGGAGGAGATAGCTTCAAACTTTACAACTGGAAACTCTGTTAGCCTATTATCTATATATTATTAGTATTATTTATTTAAGTAACCCAGGTTCCTGGAGCGTACAGAAGTCGCCAACTACCCGGGATGTCCTTCTGACCTAAGTCTTCTTGGATTTATATACAATGCCAGTGGAAGTCCAATTAATGAGGTGTCGCCAGGCAGATTTCTTTCTTGGGAGATTTTTTAGGGATGCTGGACATATGTTGGTGATACCTAGGAGAGTGGCTGTCTGGAATCTTTGGTATTGGAAGGTTGGGCAAGTGAAGAGGAGGTGGTCTACGGTTTGGTCTTCATCTTGGCAGTGGGGGCAAGTTGGGTCTTCTTTCGATACCGTTGCAAGGTCTGCCTGAATGTAACCATGGCCGGTCAAGATTGTTGTGGAGGTAGATCCATGCTTGATGTTTCGAAGCATTTGGAGGAGTAGTTTCGGGGTAGCAGCAAATCTTCGTAGATTTCTGGTGGAGTAATCTTGGATGTAGAGGTCTGTCCACATTTTGAGGGCTATCTTTTCTTTTTTACCGCGCGCGACGCTCTTTGGGAGGGTGGTAAAGGATAGTGGCAGATTAGAATGTGCTGCAGCCTTTGCCGCCTGATCCGCCAGTTCATTTCCTGGAATACTGCTGTGGCCTTTGATCTAGCAGAGTTGCACATTTGGTGAAAAATGCAGGTTGTAGATTATTTCCGCAATTAGTTGTGTTCTTGGGGGCCAAGACCTACATATGGCTGATAGAGCTGATTGACAGTCTGAGGCAATGATTAAGTGTTCTTTCGGGAAATTCATGGTGATTTTTGTTGCGTAAAGAATGGAAAGCAGTTCAGCTTGGAACGCTGAGCACTCCTGGTGGAGTTTAAGTTGTATGGTTTGTAGAGGAGGTGGTAGGATGACTCCAGCCCCAACTCCTTCTGATGATTGGGATCCGTCTGTGTAAATAGTGGTGACATTTAGTTGTAGTGATTTGGTAAAATAGATTATCTTCCGTAATGGAGGATAGGGTAAAAAGGAAGGACTTGGGTGTGATTCGTCGTGGCCCGTTTTCAAAGTTTTTAAATATTCTATTGAGCCATTATAGAGATATCGAGTGGGGGACAACCCGTCAATGAAATAGCTGGTATTGTCGGTGTGCATGGACCACCTCTTTTATCTATATAGACTAGCCCATTTTCTTCATAAATCAAGGATTAAAGCCCGAAACACGCTGTTTTGCGCTATGTGTAATTGTCCTAAAAGCTTATGCCCATAGTTTGCTTAAATACCATTTCTGAGATTCCACCTTTCACAGTTGCTTATAAAAGCAGAATGATCCAATACAGTATTAGAGCTCTAAAGAAGCGGTCTTGTAGATTAAATTGACAAAACCCCTGGTAGGTTCACCACCCCTCCCAATATTTTTTTCATCGCAGTAAGAACAGTAGAAGTTTTATTTGTTTGTGAAAAAGAAACATTCGCGCGTCTTAATTTTGTTCATGTATATTTATATTGTAACAAAGTATTTATTGTTTTAGCAGAGTATTATTTTTTTATGTTTATATTTTGCTATATTCTGTACACTTCCCTCTTTTGCTTATCTTTTGTTTATCACTCATAGTTTGTTCTTGCCTGAAATAAATTGTTGTCTCATCCCGAAGTGGGTCTTGCCTAATTTTCTACGTGGCATTTTGGTGGAGATGCTGGGTAAATTAGGGAAGACAAACTGAAGATCTCCAAGAAGACCTAGAGGCCATCGGTGCTGTTATCTACATTTTCGGAGACTGGCTCCAGGATTCCACCGCCGTGTTAAAGCCAAGACTTCCCTCCAAGATGACGATGTCCCTATAGACGATACGACGACAAAGCCGCTCTTCACGCCGCAAGAAAAAGGACGCAAAGGTACTAGGGACAAAGTTCCAAGACTTCGATGGAATCCTTGGCAGAAGCACGTCAGATCCATGTCAGTAACTACAATAATTGCTAGCTGTGGGTCACAGCTCCCATAGGGAAGGAGCTATGTAACAAAGTATATATTGATGACGTCACCGCGACGAGTCGACAATTATTAACAAGTCAACCAAACTATCTACAGCTAAGGAACCTCAAACAAGCAAGCGAAGAACTATTTTACAAATAATTTTACAAATACAGAGTAATATAGAATTTTATAATCTGTTGAATATTTTAATTGAATAATATTAAATTAAATAATAGAATATTTCTTCGCCCCAATACTATTAAAATTAAATAGCTTGTTTTTTGTTATTATTATAAAAGCGCTAATAATGTTCTGTAAAAGGGCCTTTATATACACTCATTGACAAAACTTAAGGAATTTGTTACCTTTTAGCATATATATCAGTATTCAGATAATAACTCTGAAATATATTTGATACACAGTGACCTTTATTGAAGACACACGAGATAACCAAGTGTGTTGCCTCTGTCTCCTTCAAAAAAAGACGACCGGCGGCGACATTAAAGACTTTCCACTTTCCTAAGTTTTGTCCATGAGTGTAAGTCCGGGGGAAATTCGCTAGATATAATAAATAAAATCTCACAAGAAACACATCCCTAGATGGCTTATTTTCATTTTAATTAGAAAACAATAGATTAATTTATAGAGTTATTCTATCTTTATATATATCTTATTTCTATCTTCATTGATATGAAAAATATTGAGATAGCCTAGCTCGTCAATGAAGAACACCCTCCCAATATGTTCTTGTATTCAGGTATAGATAGTTTATCACAATGGCAAACAGCCGACGTACCATCTTGATCTTGATCAGGGCGTACTGGTAGAATCCCACCTCGATACCGCCGTCGTAGGGGTTCGCCAGGGAGTAGGGCGAGTGGAAGGCGATCATGGACTTCCTGAAGTTCGGGATCATGTTGTTGTGGGTGAGGATGAACCACACGTTCATGTTGATCTTGCCCAGCTCCGCGAACACATGATCTGGAACATCAGAAGCTTTTGGCCTAAAGAATACTAACCTTCATTTCTCTTTGCTGAAGTTTAATCTACATAAGGTGAAACTCCATTCTACAGAAGTTAAAACACGATCCTTCAAAAGCTGGAACACCCGTCTAAAACGCTTGGAAGCTCTTGACCACCTTCCTCCACTGAATGGGATACCAACCTACATCTGCTGAAAGCTCATCATACAAGAGTTGGAACGCTTGCCTAAAGCGATTGAAATACCAACCATAAGATGTTAGAGCACAAGTTTTCGCTAAATAGAACACCGACCTATATACATCTGCTGAAACCCTGTTGTTTACAGAAGTTGGAACACCCACCTAAAACGATTCAAATACGATATATTGTAATAACAACAACCTAAGTGGATAAAAAAACAAGTGCTCCTCTAATGAGAAAACCTATTCTCTACCAGCTGAAACATCAACTTAAACAATCAGAGTAATTAATAATTGTTTTTTTCCTTATCCTTTTATTCAAAAGGTTTTATTGGTTTGATATTTAAATTATTTTAAGGAATGTGTGTATATTTTAAATAAGTTTATTGAAGATAATTTCGATTTAGGAAAAAAACGAATAACAATGGATCGGTAGAAACATTGTTTATTGAATATTCAAATTGTAATAATGGAAAACTTCACTGTTTAAATATCTTGATACATTCATTAAAAAATAGCGAAATGAATGTGATAATCTTACAAGTGTTACTTAGCTAGCCAATTCCAATTGGAGCTCACTCCAAGGACAAGATTGATTCGAATCTACTGCTCAACCCCGTTTGATAAACCGCTTATATTCCTGGATTTTCCAGGAAAATGGTCTCTCATTGGATATTTGGCTACATCAGATATAAAGTCAGATTTTATTTTACAAAGATGCTAGATTAGTAATGTGTAGGTCATGGTAGGTCTTGTCGTATAAAGAGAGGTACACGCACTACACTTCGATCGTAGCCAAAAGGCCTAGAAGCGATGTATATAGAGAGAGAAAGAGGTACCTGAGACCAACATCATAGGCACCGGGTTGGTGAGGTTAGGTTCGAAGTACTGGTGGTTCAGCACATGGCAGACGGTTCTCTTGCCTCGCTCGTCAGGCAAGGGGAGGTAGAGGACCTTGTTCACACTGCACACCCATCGCACATAACACCCACTTCTTGTATGCTACTGTACTCTGGACACCAAATATGGCTGTTGTCATGCGACATAGTAAAATATCCCATGAATGACCCGTATAATGAGCGACTACCTATTGTAAAATCGAATCTAACCTGATACAACCTAACGTTCAAGAAGTATCTACGAATTCCAGGAAGTCACTCTTATGAAATATTTTACTGTATAACAAGGAAATTTAATCACAATTCCTAATCATAACTTGTAGAAGCGTGTTTTATTCATAGAAGAAACTGTTGCAAATAGAGTCTGTCTCCAGAAGAGTTTGTGAAGTTTCAATTAGAAGATAGGACTAAAATGTGACAAAGAATTTTTCAGAGAGAAAGGGTCTAAACATTGAATACTTTTTTTTTTTTTGCTTTTCCCTAGTACACGTGGTACAGGCCATGATAATCATGGTGGATAGAGGTATTTCAGAGGTATACACATTGAATACTTTCTATTAGAGAGAGAGAGAGAGAGAATTGTTTGTTCCAAGGAGAATAATTTACCTAAGCTAGAGAAATGAGCATTGCAATAAAGAATATGGCAGGAAATTTTATTTTACTTCGGAGTGCACCAACATGGACGAGGTAAAAGATTAACTTAATTTTTACCTTGAGGATAAATCTGGTTAATAAAGTCACTTCTCCCATCGAAATGAACCCAAAAGTCATTTCTCCATCAATTGACTTATGCAGACTCAGGTCAAAAATCATTACTCAGCATCAGGTTTCCTAATCTCGAATAGCACACCAAGAGACCGTAGTTTCGTCAGTTCCGAATTGTTTTAATTTAACAATAGCCCACTAGAATTAAGATAATAATCTGAAATAGTCAAAGTGTCTAGCTGGTAAATCTAAAACATGTCATAAAATGAAAATGTTTTAGGAGTAAATCTAGGTAAATTCACAAGAATCTTTGCATTTATTTCTGTGTGGAAAGTGCATTTAGTTTTAGTCATAAAATAAATGATGTTAGAGATATGGGAGATGTAAGCGCTTATATATGCACGAGGCATCTAAGAGCTCCTGCATTTCTTTTAGACTACGTATTTCTAGACGTATGTCATAAATAAACATCTTTTAATCTTTCAAAATCTCATCTATTGTAAGAAATAAGTAACAAATAAATATAACACGAGCTCTCTCTCTCTCGCTCTTGATTTCTTTAATAGAGCTATCTAAACACTTATACTCTCATAGACAAAAACTTAAGGAAATGGAAAGTCTTTGATATTGCCGGTCTTCTGTTTTTTTTTTTTTTTTTTTTTTAAGGAAACAGAAAATTTTGTTCCCACTTGGTTATCTTGAGTGTCTTTAAAAAAGATCACTGTATATCACATCTATTTCAGAATTATTGTCTTAATCCCGATATACATGCTAAAAGGTAACAACATCCTTAAGTTTTATCCATGAGTGTAGATTGTGTGTAGAAGGAAAATGTTTGTCTAGAGAATCAGTGTTAGCGCCAGTACAAGATGCTCCACTCACTCGATACAGCTGGGGATCTTGCCGCACACCGAGCCCCCAGTCATGTCCTTCCACTCGTACCTGTACTTCTCGTAGTCCATCCGGGATCCTCGCTCCTCGAAGTCGTAGTACTCCGGCTTGATACTCTTCGTACACATGTATGGTACTTCAATATAAACCAATAACATCTATATATAAGAAATGAGAGCATTCTTCTTTTATACATAAAAAAACAAACGTCTACTGTCTCTACTGCGTTGGAAAAATAATCTTTAAAAAATAAAGCTTACTTTGTTTGAATAGCAGTGGTTCGCATCACCAGCACAGAACTTCTGTTTGTTCATGCTGCACATTTCAAAGGATTGTTACAACAGGGATGTGTCTTGTCCTAAACTCTGTTCACTGACCTATTCAGAAATCTTCTTATTTACATATGAAGAGATTTTATCCTTTGTAATGTAGAGTTTATATTTGGCTCTAGAAAAATCTATAGATTAAAATTAGGCTAGTTGTTGGTTATATAGAACAATGAGATGTTCCAATAGGTACTCATTATCAGTCAACCCTATTAATGATATGGAAAAGTTATGAAAATGTCTTAAATGGAAAGATTAGGATTTTTTACGAATATATTTTCAGTCGATCTGTGTGTGACTGAAGGTATGTATGTGGTGTAAACTCTTACAAATAAAAGATAAGTATATAAATATACATATAATATATACAGATCATCTAACAATTATAAAAGTGTATCATGTGTTATGATAAACTTTTACTTAATTTTCCTAAACAACCAGCAAGACGTTTTGTTTAAGAAACGCATCTTCACAAACCAACGTCGCAAGACTGAACACACCGAAGGGTGTGGTTAGGAGCTTGGCGCATACAGATATTTATTGTCACCGACTGAGGGAGGCTGGGCTTTAAGCACCGGTCCATCACTCTACAGTGTATCTCCAATAATGTGAATATGTCTTCAGGTTCAAACATCCCGCAAACACGTTCATATGTATTAAAAATCCTATGAATTGAGTCGAATGGTGCCAAAGTAAATAGCCATATTTTTAACGATAAGAATTGTATGTGGACTGAATATAGGAAAACAAATAGAACAAATACACCGGCACGTATATTTGTTACAGATGGTGTCTGTGTCCAACAGAACCGATGCACTTATATCTAGTACAGAGGGTGATTGTGTCCGTGTTGTTATGTGAAACAGAACCGATGCACCTGTATCTGGTACAAAGGGTGGTCGCAGGCAACATGACGCTCTCCGGGTACTCCAGGGTGACAGAGAGAGTGACGGGATAGCCCAGGTAGATGTCGACGTAGCGCCAGGTCTGGTAGACGAAGAAGCCGAAGCACAGCAGCCACACCAGCACCTGGGCCAACAGCTCCAGCCCGCGGGACACCACCAGCCGTCTGGCGCCAGTCACCACGGAGTTGGAGAACAGGACCAGGGCTTCACGACGCAGGTCCGAGCTGGTTGGGACTTCAGGAGTTATCTGCATGACTTCGCTCCTGCACCATTCAACGGACTTTCACGAATATAATAACAATTAGTGATAATGCATGTTCTAAAAATGAGAATCACATCAAAAAGAACAAGATGTGTTTACTTTGTTTCTCTAGTTCTTGTATAACCACACAATATCGGTGAACCATTGAACCTTGCCGGGAGTACAGATAGCTTTCCAACTTCTGCCATTATCCACGGGGACTACTCATAGCTGACTGAGAAAGAAGAATGATAAGAACAATTGTTTTGATATCATGTTCGGCCTTCTTCAATGTAGAAGTCAGCTATCAATAGCAACACTCCAGTCTTCCCTTCACTAATCTCATTAATTTTCTATATTTCAACTCCAATTAATTTTTAATTATTCACATTTTGGTGTTACCTGGAAAATTTAAAAATATATAAATAGAGTTAATTATATATTAAAATTTGGCGGCAGATATATTCTTTCTTTCTAATGAACACACAATTTCCTCCCCCGGCAAAATTCCCATCTATATTTCAATCATAAAATAGGACAAGCCATTTTGCCTGTTCAACACAGCTCTATATCAAATTCTGATTATTTTATGAATTCCCTCGATCGGGCCAAGCAAAGGTCTCTAGGTTGACATTCTGAATATTCCTAAGTTGATATTGTAGCTTTGTCGCCGATCTAAGTCTGTTAATTTGTGGAGACTATCATCAATTGGAATATAGGTTTTGCAACTATTTTGAAGGAAGCTGTGTCCCTTTTTTAATTGATCAAAAAATTTCTCTTGGGAAAAATACCATATTTAAATTCAATTTTATAACTATTAATACAATATGAGAGAGATCAAAGAAAAATTTATATGGATTTATTTAATTTTTTGTATAACAAAATTCAAATTTGGTATAACTTGGCCATTGCTGAAATATTCATTTCCATAGAAAAATATTTCTTCATACAGATTCTAACCCCGGTTCGGATGCGCCACAAAAATGAATTCCAAGAGTAAAAAAAATCCGAGTCAAGTATATCATATATACCTTACCTACTGTACTTCACAACGTTGTTCTCTACAGGGTGTTGTGCAAGGGTTCCTCTGGCTGTTCAAATAGGTTGAAGTAACTAGGCTCTAACTTTTCCACAATCTCTTTCTATTTTCATTGAAAGACAGCGCTTCGTCAAAAAAAAAAACTTCTATTTTACAACAAAGTTTCAATTAATTTCCAATATATTATTTTTTAATTATCTATTTTTCCCAATTGTTTTTAGCCAAAGTTCGTTCTGTTGTTTCATCGGCTGTGTATTGATTGGAAGCAATATTGATCTCAAACTTTCCAATTCGTCTTCTGCCAGATCGGTGAAGATAATCTGTCAAGCATATGCCCCGTGTGACGGCCACCCACCTTATCGACCTGATATGGCCCAAAGCAGCTTCTTGGAATAAGATTGGAGTCTTCAGAACAGGCTGTGTTTACTTAGAAGTGAACCTTAAAGACTATATTATAATAAAAATAGTTCTGAATGCTTATAAATGGGATTCAGTAATTTAAAAGTTTCCTAAAACAAACGAATAGTATTTTGATAGAATAAAATTGCTGCTCAATCAAATATATTAAATATAAGAGATATTAGGGCTTCATCTGTATACCAGAACAGAAATCATTGATTTTCTTTCAGATTAAACATCTTCCTACTGTTCTTACTAGGAAACAAAAATATTGGGAGGGTCTGTTTCACCACTGATAAACAAGGCTTTTTCAGTACTTTCTATCTATTATAGTAAAGGCAGTAGTGAATTGTTTTAACGGGATAAATGGCTCTGTTCTTAAAAGCGAATGTATCTAAATCATCTACACATTTCCAGTTGTATAACATTGGTTAATTGCCAAGGGGAATCTTCCATAAGACCAATGTATCTTAATAAAGGATTTTGTACGTGTATAACATTGGTTAGGCGTTCTTAAGTATTTACAAACAATTTTATTGATTAAATACCAAGCCAGAAGACCAGAAATTTATTGTCTTAAACCCGATTAGGAATGATAGAACCCAAGAACACACAAAACAGAATAATATTTTTGAATCGCAATCCAGAAACTGATCGCCCTCAAAGATAAACTTCACTTAACCTGAACACGGGCAAAGCAAGGCCATCATTTTGAATAGGCAGGAACAAGATTCTTTAGGCGAAACATTCACTCGAGAAGAACACGGGCGAAGCCAGGTCAAATACTTATAAAATAAAAGTTCAAAGTCACTTTAACTCTTTAATTATAAAACTCCAAATAAAATATTATTAATTTATTAAGTAGGTGTATAGATGAAATTTCAGTTTCAAATATCAGCTATTAAAAGCCTATTCTAATTAAACTAATAACTAATTTTGTGGGATCATAAAATGTGATGCTAATATGTATTGCTGAATTATATTTGTTAATATTCAATGCATTCTTATAATAATACTAAAATATTAGCCTGTTCTATGAACAGATCTAGAACGACAGTCAGTTCTAAGCCGTATTAAAATTTTTTTCACCTTAATAAAGCTAATAAATAAAGTATGTGAAAGACTGTATACAGTAGAACCTCCCTTTAGCGGACACCCCGCTAGCTGACACCTCTCCACAAAGGACAGTTTTCATTTGAAAAATTACCATTTTTACAATTTAGCAACACTCCGGTAAGAAGACACCTCTCCCTGAAGGACACTTTGGCTCTGTAATTAGGCGTTGTCCTTTACATGGAGGTACTACTCTATATATATTTCACTAATGTATTTTCAATTTACCAAATGTAAATGAATGGGAAAGCTGATTATCACTATATATTATTTAACACACATATAATTATTTTATCTATTCTCCCACAATATGGAATATGCCATCCAATGCTTTTGACTGCATAAATCACACTAAAATACAGACACATATGGGAGTGCCAGAACACCAAATTGTTCTGATTAAAGAACTATATACAGAACAGAAAGTCAGAGTTAAGATGGAATATTGGGAATACTGATTGGATTAAGCCACAAAAAAAGAGTTAGGCAAGGCTTCATACTGTTACATGGATGACAAGGCCAAGATACCAGAGTAAAGTTGGAGAAAGAGGGGTGGACTCTAGCAGCCCCCGCTGCCATGTGGCAGGCGCCAAAAACAGCATTCCTGTGCGGGGGAGGACAGAGTCTGGTTACATCTGTGGTGAGGATAAGACGTGGCGACTTGCCTCCGGGCGTGTGGATGATCCTAAAAGACAGTGCCAGGAGAGACTGACATCGGAGCGACCTACAAGGCGGTGTGGGCCAGGCTGCATGTGTATAGTGTGGAGCGGAACGCTTCACAAGAGGACGTTCACGGCGCCAAGGATTCTTCTGACGGGGAGGTCGAAGGCAAGTCCCACTGTTGTATTCCTTCTGTTAAGTGAGATACAATAAAGCGCTAAATTTAGCTGCAATCCCTTCGAATTCACTTGTGTATCTTTGTGGCATACTGATTAGACAAAGTACACGAATAGCGTCTGGGGGGGGGGGGGGGTACGACGTAACAATACTATCCCCACATCTCTTCAACCTTTACACTCAATATATGAGATCAGCCTATCTTGATAAAAACAGGTGTACACATTGGAGGAATGGAAAAAAATAACCTTCGCTATTCTTATGACACTACACTGCTATCAGAAAACAAAGAAGACCTAAAGAGATAATTGAGAAAGTTAAAGAAAAAGTTGAAAATTTGTTTTATAATTAAATATAAACAAGATATCAAATATAACTATACCGATAATATTTAAAATTCAACAAAAAAAATCGATATAGTTGATCACTTCAAATTCTTAGGATTTAAGATTAATAAAATGGAAGGTTGCTTATATAGAGGAAGTAAAAAGAAGAATAGAACTATGAAAAGACGCAATAATGAAAATAGAGAAGATTAGGAAAGTTGAAGATATTTCTCTCAAAACGAATTGTAGAGGCATTGGCATTCTATGTGATCACTTATGGATGTGAGAACTGGACTCTCTGAAAAGAAAAAAGAAAAAGAATTGAAACTTTTGAAATGTGGACATGGAGAAAGCTACTCACAGAGTGCTATGGACAGATATATAGATGGACAGTAATTTCAATCTTAAATGAAATTAATCCTATTTGATTCGTAGAATCCAAAATATGTAAATAAAAACTTATCTGTTTTGACACATAATGAGAGAAAATGGATTGGAAAAAAATTTGATGTTGGGGAAAGTTGAATGAAGAGATGAAGACCTGCAATGATCTGGCTAGAAGGAATCAAGAAATTTAACGGAAGATCATTAGATAGCTGCAAGTGATGCTGACTAACAGATAAATTTGAAGAATTCTTGTTCATATTCACCAAAAGTTGAACTTGAAGGATACTAACAATAACAAAACCAATACCTCATTTTATTTAAGTTATATAAAAGCGATATTTATATAAAAATTACTCTATCAACATCTTTTCGACTTTTTCACTCGCTTTGATAATTCAATTATTTGGAATAATTTGTTTAATATGTCCCTTTTAAAATAATAGAACCATGACCCATTTGATTAAAATAGCCGAATGAAAAGCGCCCAGATTATAACCGAGTGAATTTTTATCTGAGTGTATATGTATTTTAAAAATGGTGTTTTATATTAAATAATATTTAATATAAATATTGGGTTGGCCAAATAGGGAACAGGTTAAATCAATGAATAGTTTATTTCTGTTCCACCAGATGGCGCTCTGTCTTCTGAAAAGCATATGTGCTCCTGGTCAGGATATGCCTTTTTTATTTTTAAATAATATTTATATAACTTTTTAACTCAAAAATACGCAAAATGGGTTGTTATTTGTGTAATTTTAGGTTTTGAATAGCTTATATATTAATCTATATATTCAACTACCTGTATTCAAAATTTTCCAATAGTTTGTTTAGTAGTTTTGGTGGTGAAGAGTAACAAACATCAATTTATCTTGACAATAATAGATTCAGTAAGGAGTGGATGTTTGCCCGAAAATATTGTTTTAACAAATGTTCGTTATTTATATGAATAAATAGACACTTCGACCAGTTGTAGTTTTTTATTTTCTCAACGTGTCGACAAAAATATTTTGTCTTCGTCAGGAGAAGTAAATAACGTTGAGAAAATAAAATAAAAACTCCAACTGGCCGAAGTGTCTATTTTTCATATAAATATGAATGCCGGCCAGGTTGCCTCTATCTATACGATAAATGTTCGCTAGGCAAACTCTCACTCGGGTAAAACCCGGGTACCTTCGCTAGTGTTCTTATATAAAGAGAAAATATCTTTATTTTACGGGGCTGCTAACCAAAATGAATGATTTTTGAGCCCCGTTCTTATATAAACATATATAAACAAATTGAGACTTTATTATGGAAGATTCATGATAACTGTGATTTTTATCCTCTTCATGACTATGAATTTTCACTTTTCGTACAAGAGCAGTCAGAGCAAGCCGACGTTGCCTGCAACAGCACGCAGCTCCCAAGCTTCTGTATTGGAAGGATTATCCTTCCCGTTCTTCGCCCAAGTTGTCCGAATTCTAAAATTTACAGACGCCTCATTGCTTAATTTTGTTAATCATCATAACCATAAATAAATGTTCAAATACAGATTCCATAAACAGAATAAATAATATAACATTTGTTACTATCTAGTGAACTCAATTGGCCATATCGGTATGAAGATTTCAGGGTTTATGAGCCAAGTCTCCGCAAATGTTTTTAAAAGCTTTTATTTAACCTGCTTCCCTGTCTGTTCACAAATCTTGTAATCGATTTTTAATATACTTATAGAGCACGTAGGAATCTGAAATGTGGTACACTTTTCAGAACCCGATGACAATGCAAGTTGACAAATTTGTGACATTTCTAAAATTTAAAGACGCCTCATTGCTTAATTTGGTTAACCATCATAACCAGGAATAAATGTTCAAATACAGATTCCATGAAAACAGAATAAACAATATAACATTTGTTACTATCTGTTGTACTAAATTGGCGAAATCGCTATGAAGATATTTAGAATTTATGAGCCAAGTCTCCGCAAATATTTGTCATCTTCCTTTACACAATTGTAGAATTTTGTTCCTTTAATTAGAAAAAATAGGGCTAAATAATTTCATACCCAAATTTTCCGTTTTCTTTGGTAAATGCTAATGTTTTAATTTTACACTGAGTTTACATTGAAAAGAGACTATTACAAATATGTAAAAAGTATTTTTCTAGTGTATATGTGTTTAATATGCAAAATAGTTTAAAGAAATTAAATGAATAATAAGATAAAATTTAAAAGAGACAAAAATATATATTTTTTAATGTTAAAGTGGCATATATGTCTCTCGCATACACAATAAAAATTAAATATTTAAATATAAAAATTTGCATTGTGAGTATTAATTCAATTAAACAAATTTACAGAAAGGATATAAAGCGGATTTTTTAGAGAAAAATTGTTCAAAGACTTCGATAGTTCTAAGAGTTAAAATGTCAGAAGGAGAAAAACTAACGATTGAAATTGTTGTTGATAGTCCGGTCGAAAAGTGCTCCATCTGTCTTGAAAATGTAGTGAATGAAGCTTTCCCAGAATGCTGTCATCATACCTTCTGCTTGGAATGTATAAGAAGAAACTCTAGGTACCGTCAAACATGTCCTCATTGTCGCGGAAAGTATCAAAAAATTATCTTTAATGTGCGTGGAGACTACTTTGATACAATCCCTTGTGAGTTGACAATTAATCTCGAAAACACCAATTTTAGACCTTTAGTAGATGTTAGTAATAACTTGGGTTCTAATGATATTATCCATGTACGAAACCTGTTATTGAATTCAGAAACTCGAAATATTTTATTTTATCGAACATTATATTTTCCTTTTGGAACCCTTAATTACTTTGCTTCGCATAGGATAACCTACCGGTTCTTTGAAGATTCATCTGAGCGATATTTGAGATTTTTGGGATCAGATCTTACCCATTCAGATAATGGAGACCACCACAACCAAGAAGAAATAACTTTGAGTCGTGAACCAGAGATTCAATCACCTGGCAGTAGAATAGAAATAACGTGGAATAGAGAGCCAGAAACTGAAACGGATCACCCTCGATCTATAACTTTGAATCATAATCCAGAAAGTGAAACAGATCACCCTCGATCTAGCACTTTAAATCATAATCCAGAAATTGAAACAGATCACCCTCGATCTAGAACTTTGAATTGTAATCCAGAAATTGAAACAGATCACCCTCGATCTAGCACTTTGTATCGTAATCCAGAAATTGAAACTGATCTCCCTCGATCTAGAACTTTAAATCATAATCCAGAAATTGAAACGGATCACCCTCGATCTAGCACTTTGAATCGTAATCCAGAAATTGAAACTGATCGCCCTCGATCTAGCACTTTAAATCATAATCCAGAAATTGAAACGGATCACCCTCGATCTAGCACTTTAAATCATAATCCAGAAATTGAAACGGATCACCCTCGATCTAGCACTTTAAATCATAATCCAGAAATTGAAACGGATCACCCTCGATCTAGAACTTTAAATCATAATCCAGAAATTGAAACAGATCACCCTCGATCTAGCACTTTGAATCGTAATCCAGAAATTGAAACAGATCACCCTCGATCTAGAACTTTAAATCATAATCCAGAAATTGAAACGGATCACCCTCGATCTAGTACTTTAAATCATAATCCAGAAATTGAAACGGATCACCCTCGATCTAGCACTTTAAATCATAATCCAGAAATTGAAACAGATCACCCTCGATCTAGCACTTTAAATCATAATCCAGAAATTGAAACAGATCACCCTCGATCTAGCACTTTAAATCATAATCCAGAAATTGAAACAGATCACCCTCGATCTAGAACTTTGAATTGTAATCCAGAAATTGAAACAGATCACCCTCGATCTAGCACTTTAAATCATAATCCAGAAATTGAAACAGATCACCCTCGATCTAGAACTTTGAATTGTAATCCAGAAATTGAAACAGATCACCCTCGATCTAGAACTTTAATCATAATCCAGAAATTGAAACAGATCGTCATCAAAGAACTAGCACTTTTGAATCGTAATCCAGAGATTTAAGAAGATCGCTGTCGAAGATCTAAAACTTCGAAGTGTAATTCAGAGCTTTTAATCGATCTCTCCAGAATATTTATTTCTTTACCTTAATTTATTTTTCCTTAGATTGATAACCCGATATACTTGTAATATATATTAGTTAGTTTTAATATATGTAAAAAGTGTTTTTGTTGACAATAAATTTTGACTATATAAAATTAATTTAGAAGTTTTTATTAAAAGCTTTATTTGCTGTTTAAAAAGTTTTTTTAATATTTTAAGGTTGTTAAATACTTGATTACACTAAATTCCTGGCGCGCAAAAGAGATATTACTTGTAATAAAAAGGTATGCTAAAAGATTTCCGAAAAATTACCAAATAGTTGAAATAGTTCCATCTCGCAACAAGGTTTATGAAGATATTAATCCTAAAATAAGTGAAGCATCGCAGAATAGGTTTGATCTAAAAATCTTGTAATAAGTTTCGAAAGTATAAAATTATTAGAGGCATCAGAGACTGGGTTGTATCCACTTCAACCATATACCACATCTACTGGTTGGAAATGTAACACCAAGAAGTGATAAAAACGCAGAAGACAATTCAACAATAATGAGTGATCTTCATTTCAAAATGATAAGTATGATAAGTATGACATCAACTCAGTAGATTGAAGAAAAGGTGGTCTACTAAGTAACACATTTAGGTACAAACTCAACGAGAGCATGAATTGTGTTTCTATGGGATGACTCTCTCCGTTATCTGTCAACCATTTGGCACAGTTCGTCTTTTAACGTCTTTTAAATATATATATTCACTTATCTCCTCTACTTCTCTTTCTTCTTCTTCTTTTCTCTCTCTTTCTCCACTTCTATATGCATAATAGTATAAATCTGGAGATAATGGTGGCCAGGGAAGCATTTTTGAACCTTGTAATGGAATGTAGGCTGACGCGAGGAGTTTGTGATCGGGCATTGTCCTGCTAGTACAGCGGACTGGGCACAGGCTGAAGATAGGCAAGTGAAACCTGCCTCTGTACATCATTCACATCTTGTTGGACCTCTATAGCGCCTTGAATAGGAACCATAGATATCGAAGCGGCTATATTTATAGAAACGGAAGCAAGACTCTTCTGAGCTCTAGCCCAGCATCATTGTAAGCTATCATTACTGTAGTATGAATATAATGGTAGCTTTCTTAATGGATATCATCAAGGTAGGTCACTAGGCTAACCTTTATGATTTAAATTTCCTTATTCAAACCTTCCTTTATAGTAACAATGGAATGAAATATAGGTAACCCAGGCTCCTGGAGCGTATCCATAGATCGCCAACTACCCGAGTAGTAACAATGAAGTAATATATAGGTAACCTAGGCTCCTGGAGCGTATCCATAGATCGCCAACTACCCGAGTAGTAACAATGAAGTAATATATAGGTAACCCAGGCTCCTGGAGCGTATCCATTGATCGCCAACTACCCGAGTAGTAACAATGGAGCAGCATATCGGTAACCCAGGTTCCTGGAGCGTATCCATAGATCGCCAACTACCCGAGTAGTAACAATGAAATAACATATAGGTAACCCAGGCTCCTGGAGCGTATCCATTGATCGCCAACTACCCGAGTAGTAACAATGGAGCAGCATATCGGTAACCCAGGTTCCTGGAGCGTATCCATAGATCTCCAACTACCCGAGTAGTAACAATGAAGTAACATATAGGTAACCCCGATTCCTGGAGCGTATCCATAGATTCATGGATATGGGAAAGAAAATAGCGTAAGAAGAAGTAAAGAAAGTTAAAGGGAAAAAGTTATAAAAAGCTATATCAAAAAGAGTTTATATTTTTTAAAAACAATTTAGGGCTATAATAAGTTCACGCTGAAGCCTTGGCAGTTACGCGTCATATAAGAAAAAAAGGAAGATTTGAGGATATTAAGTAAAAGAATAAAAGACAGAACCATGTTAACATTTTATTATAAACTAGCGGACGTACCCGGCTTCGCCCGAGGTTTTACCCGAGTAAAGGTTTGTCTAACGAACATTTGCCCGTGTTTTACCCGAGTAAAGGTTTGTCTAACGAATCTCTCGATAAAGTGAACATTTTTTCCCGGTCCCTTGAAAAATACTCGATAAGTTGAATAAATTCAATATTAATCGGTACCCGAGTAAAGGTCTGTCTAACGAACATTTGTTAAAACAATTCTCTATAGACTTATAAAAAGAAATAGATATATTTTGATAATTTGAAACTGATAAAGTGATCATTTTTTCCCGGTCCCTGTGTGCCGTGTCATTCTGAATTTTGTCTTTCCTAATTTTCTACATTACAAAATCATCGTTTTATCTAGTGAACATTTTTTCCCGGTCCCTTGAAAAATACTCGATAAGGTTGAATAAATTCATGGTCGTTTATGGAAGATGGACGAAGTTCCCGGAGGTCATCTTGGGCAAGCTCCCGCGAGGCTTTTTTTCTTGTCTACTTGGCATAGCTGTGTCACCAACTCTGCCCTGATTGGTCGGTGGGTACTTTGACTGTCGGCCGGCGGCCGGGCGAATCCATTCTCGCACGGGGTCTGCCCCACTCCAAACTTTTGGCAAAGCACTTTCTAATTAAAGATTATTGTCTTAAATAATCTTTAAGAACAAAAAGTATAATAATTGAACGATAGGAAATTATAGTAAATAATTATACTAAACTAAATGATGTAAAAATAATTATACATGAAATTTGAAATAAGTTTTAGAAAAGTTATCGTTAAGTCCACGGGAAAAGATGTAGCCAAAACAAATAGGTTTTTAACAGTGACACGTGAGCACCCGCCTCGAGACGCGCTCCTCTCTCCTAACATTACTCCCCCTCTTGAAAAAGCCTATCTCCGTCTCAATGGTGGCGCTGCTTGCGAGTTAAAGCTACAGATCTGCAGATAACTCTAAGGATATTAAAGATATTCAAGATATTATTTTTCGTAAACCTTTCCGGGGATATGCCTAATAATATCCCGAAATTTCACGGCGATTGAATGTATGGTTTTTGAATCCATAGAGGACACACACACACACAGACAGACAGACACACAGACATTCAATTTTACATATATAGACTAGCAGTAGTTTAAAAAAATATAAAGATTTTTTATGATTTACGAAATTATTTTTATAATATTTTTTATTATTATTATTATATAACTTACGTCAACATTTTGATAGTGCGAATTGGAGTCAATTTGTGTTTATTTTTAACTATAATAAACCATAAAGGTTCAACCGGAATGGAAAGAGATTGGTATCAAGCCGGATCTTCTCAATAATAAGCCTGGCGGTGGTTTCGATCCTATTATTTGACCACCATACCAATCTTTTCAACCTTGGAATGGAAAAATGGGAAATAAAAAGAAAGAGGAAGGGGAAAATGTGGGTGTGGGGATTCAGGACTCAGTGTGTATGTGAGTGCGCGTGTGTATGCGTGTGTTTGTGTATACTTGCTCTTATGTGTGTTTGAATTTGATTGTACTGACATCAAAATCATGGGCTCGCTATGCCAAGAGTGCATATCTTTGAACACTCAATGACTATATTTAAACCTTAGTGTATCGGTAATAAGTGTATAATAAGTTTATAAGGTATACAATTTGGATTATATTGGAAACTAGCTGAATTAGCCGGGCGTTGCCCGGGTTTTACCCGATTAAATGTTTCTATTCAAATTCAATTCGTTACAATTATAAATTAGCGCCGTGGATGTCACTCTTGTGAAACGTCCCGCTCCAAACTTTGTGTGTTTTTAAAATATAAAAATACAAATGTAAATTTTTATAACGATATTTGAAAATTGTATTGAAAGTGTCAAGAAAAAAACGTTTTTACATGTACATTAGGTCAGCTGATATTACCTCCTATCTTCGCCGCTAGAGGCGCTGCTTGCGAGCGAAAAGGCAAATTTGAAACGCAAATTTGCAAATAACTCAAAGAATATACGGGATAGAGACCTGAAATTTTCACTATAAGTTTTTCCAGATTCTACTCTATATACTGTTGAAATTTCAGTCAGATTAGTACGTATTGTGGACGTGTATGGCCGACATACATACATACACTGACTTTTATATATAAAGGGATAAAAGGCAATCGGACCAAATCCAAACAAATAAACAGCGCGTGACTCCTCGGCAAAAACTCTGCTACCGACCACTAGGATTATTGTGGAAATGTTCCTTTGAGAAGGTGACTTCTCTCAATTTACAATTTCCCTCTTATTTTACCTTCGGTTGGAGTTTGAATTTTCTTTTGAAAACTTTTTTCTGGACAATTTTTCGCTTAAGCTTAGCATTTCGAAATTTTTTAAATATGTATGTATGTATGTTTAGAATGAAATATCAATAACAATTAAGGCTTATATTTTCTTTCGAATAAATAAAACATTTATCTCGCGAGTTATAGAGTTGCAGAATTTTTCTTTTAAAAATCTAGCTTTTTCACACTCTAGTGCTTATTCGTACTTTATTGCATGTTAAAAGCAGCACATGCTACTTATTTGAGTACTCGAATGTATAATTTTAAAACGAGCATTTTGAAATATATATATGGATAATTTTTTTTTTAAATCTAAATCGATTTGCGTTATTCTCCGCTGAAACTGCTTGATAAATCTTTAAGAAATTTAACTCTTCTCCGCTGAAACTTCTTGATACTCCGCTGAAACTACTTGAAGAAGAAACTACTAAGAAATTTAGCATGTGGAAGAAACTGAAGAGATATATCATCATATAAGTTTCATATTAGTCAAATAGCAAATTAATTTGCATATTTTAGAGTTAGAAATAACAAATTTTAGTATTCATTCAATAAAACAAATTTACTGTCAGTATATAAAGCAATTGTTTTAAAGAGTTCTATAACGAGATATGTCAGAAAATCAACAGGATGATCACTTTGGCAATAGGCACTACGAAGAATGCCCTATCTGTTTTGAGGATATAAAGGATATAGCATTCCAAGGACGTTGTATTCATTTATTTTGTCTAAATTTTCTAGAAAAAGCCTCTAAGTATAAACAAACATGTCCTTTATGTCTCGAAAAATATACAAGAATTATCTTCAAACTGCGTGGAAGCTACAATTATAACGTGATCTCTGTTAAGCCGACATCTGAAAATGATGATTTTTTTAGTCTTTTAGATTAATACGAAGAAGAATACGATGATGAAGAATACGACGACGAAGATTACGATGACGAGGAAGACGACGACGATGATGATGATGATTATTTATTTATGAGATCCCAGTTCTGGGAATAAGTTTCTTCCTATCACAACCAAAAATAAATAATTTTAAATCGTGAACCAGGGATTCAAAAAAGTCTCAGAAGAATAGAAATAGCTTTGAATTGTAATCCAGATATTGTAACAGGACGCAAGCAAGTTAGAACTTTGAATCGTATTCCAGAGATTTTAAGCCGCCTCATATGATATATAATCTAATTTGTTTACTATATATTGAAAACCTCCTATCCTTGTGACTAGTTGAAATTTAAATATAAGTGTAGCTAGAATATTTATAATAGAGCAATAAATTTCAATTTATTAAAATTCATTCAAAAGTTTAAAAAAAGGTTTTTGTTGTTGAAATATTTGCAAGGATAAGATTGGTTTCACCTTGTTTTTATTTAATACTAGCCGAATGACCCGGGCAACGCCCGTGTTTTACCCGATTGAATGTTTTGATTCAAATACTATTTGTTACAATTATAAATTGGCGCCTTAAATAAATGCATATGTTAGTTAATAACTATAGCCTATGTGCTTTATCTGTCTATGTACTGTTGGCTTCCGTAGGCGTCTCTTACTGGGAAAAAGAAAGAGAGGATTCCATTTGGTTATTAACTAATATATGCATTTATTTAAGGAGCGCCCCGCTCCAACACAATAGTTACAAAAACGAAAATGCGAGTGGGGGGGGGGCATGATGGGGGGGGGGGGGGGGGGGCAAAGGTGGCGTGATCGTAGCCGACCAATAGGAGGGCGTCATTCCAAAAAAAAAAGCAAACCGTGACAGAGGCGACGAAGAATGACGCTCGTAACTGTATATAGAATATTTGATTAAATATTAGATTAGCCAAAATTCCTGGCGTGTAAAGATACCAATTATGTCTGACCATCTGACCATTAAAACACACTGAAGTGATATTCTATATGTATAATGTTTGCGGAATTCCAATTCAAGCGTTTATGCGCTAAAAATATTTCTGAAGATTTACCTTAGGTTATACTGAAATAGTCCACATCTCACAATGAGGTTCATGAATATTATTCATAAAATTGACGGTGCATCGGAATAGGTTTGATATTAAAAATCTCTATTGATTTTTGAAGATAAAATTTTAATATTTTAATATTTTCCCTCTATTTCAATGTTATATTCCAATTTAAAATATGACACGCTATACTCTCGATGTGTTTTAATATCTTCGCAACTCAGAAAATATTAAAGATTTGCTTTTCTTTTCAAAAAGATGAAAGCGGGGCACCTAAACGTTTGGAAATGAAGACTAGTATGTATCCTATTTATAATTCCAACCTGCAAAATTTATTTTTCTATAAAATTAATTGTGACATAAGGCATCTGGGACACGAAGTTCGATCCATTTCAACAACTACATATGAAAAAAACGAAAGAAAAAAAAAGATAAAAAGGTCAGGTGTTGAAATCAAAAATAAAAATGGCATATCCTGACCAGGACTCTACGCTGACGAGCGCCAAAAGCGCGAAACGCGTTCGTGGATGGCTTTTCTAGATTTATCAAGAAATTGGTTTGGCCAATTATCAGGGAACAGGCTAAATCAATGTTTAGTTGATTTCTGTTCCACCAGATGGCGCTCTGCCTTCTGTAAAGCGCATGTGCTCCTGGTCAGGATATGCCATTTTTATTTTTGATTTCAACACCTGACCTTTTTATCTTTCTTTTTTTTTTCGTTTTTTCATGTGTTAAGCGTATTTACGCAAGGTTGGCCTTAAATACCCATTTCTTGGGTTTTCAGGAAGCCACTGGGACCAAAAAATCTTTTTGGTCGCAGTGGTACAGCCTACTCCACGCTGACGAGCGCCAAAAGCGCGAAACGCGTTCGTGGATGGCTTTTCTTGATTTATCAAGAAATTGGGTTGGCCAAATATCAGGGAAAAGGCTAAATCAATGTTTATTTGATTTCTGTTCCACCAGATGGCGCTCTGCCTTCTGTAAAGCACATGTGCTCCTGGTCAGGATATGCTATTTTATTTTTGACAACTACATATATTAGAGTTATATTGAAAATGCAACATCAAAAATAAGAAGAAAAAACTGAACTTATTTTTCATTCAAAAATGAACTCGGGGAAAAATGCATAAGGAACATAAATTTTCAAAAGAAGAATTAAAAGACTTCTTGTCTAATATACAAACTGATGCCCACATATATGCCCTCCCTAAAATTCATAAACCAGGTGTCCCCTAAAACCCATACCATTGCCCAACAGCGCCTCTTTCCAAGTTCATCTTAGTCTTTCTCAATCCCATAATCAAGTAGAAAAACTCCCCATTCTCCATTTCGAACACCACCACCTTCATAGAAAAAATACTCAAGTTCCAAGCCCCACCAAACAAAACCATGGTCTCGTTCTATGTTGTCTTTACCCTAGTCTCCCTCACCAGCTGATACTGAGCAGCACCGCAAGAGTTCTTAATAGAAAATCAGGTTGATCAGATCACTGTAAAGAAAATAGCTAAACTTATAGTCCTGAGCCTCAAAACAAATATCCTAAAATATGATTCCAAAACTTATGAATAGATAAAAGATTATCCCCCTATGGGGAGCTTCTCTTTCAACCTCAATCGCCGAAATGGTCATACTTGGATAACCTTCCCATCAGATATAGCTTTATGACATATTTTGAATCTGTCCCGAAAATCAAACCAAGATTATTCTGGAAAACTCAACAGTTGTCATCCCAACCTGAATTTCACCTACAAAAAAAAAAACAATACCCTTCCTTTTCTATATATAAAAATCATCTGCATACAGCATCAATCTCAACAACTGTTTACTATAAGCCATTCTTCAACCCCGACTATATCGTTTTTTCCCCTCATATTTCCTTCTCAACCATAAAATAAATACCATAAAAACCTTAACTAAATGTGTCCATAGCCATTTTTTTGCTCACTTAAAACCTTTAAAACAGAATATTTTGAGAAATCTAAAAACTTGTCAATATTCTTTATTATTAATTTTGAGACATTTCCATATCCCCCTCTGAAATTCGGAATATAGTGTAAAATGTTGTCAATAAAGTGTAAAATGTGTCTTAAACCCGCAAAACCTGTGTGTAAAGATGGCAACGGAAATCTAAGATATAAGGTGGTGCCAAGCATTTTTATTTCTATAAAAAAATCCAGAGATATCTGGTTGAGATTGAGAATACCCAGGAGGACTTTAGAGTGATAATAACATATATAATCATAATAAATAATATTTGGTAAAGAAATGTTTGTAGAGAAAACATTCACTGGTGAAAACCTAGGCGAAGCTACCCCATAATATATAATTGTAAAATATTATTTTATTTTAAAAAAAGCATTTTATGTCACACATATACACTTAGGTAAAAATGCACTTAGGTAAAACCGAGTAAGAAATCAGGACTTGCATACAGTAAAATCAAAAATATCAATTAAGAATGAAAATGTTATTATCAAATGAAAATGTTGTGTTATTAAATATAAAATATTTCCTATTAGTGCACAAAACAAAACTATAAAAGAAAATTTCGCTGTAGGATACAGTAGACTCGATTGTGTGACAAATCCACAACACGAGTTATTAATATACATTTATACAAATATAAATGGTTATTATTAAATTTCAAATATGAATATTTGTCAAAAAATAAACTATTTTACTAAATTAAATTCGATATTAACATTAGAAATAATAGAGTGTTTTCTGTGAATAGAAAATTTAATATTATTTGACTCTGTAAAATTTTATTAAAAATAAAAACATTTACCCACGATTTTTCGGACTTAAAAAATTTAAAAGTAAGGCTAAAATTTGCCTATAATTACATACGCACATATATATTTTTGTTTAAAATAAAATTGAAAGATGACAAAAACAAAGCACTTAGCTAAAAGTAAGTTAAATAAAAGAGTTTTGAGGTATTTTTTAAAATTAACATGCTGGATTTTTAGTTTTACTCAGCCAACTTACCCATATATACATCAGAAACCTGGAATACCAGTTCTTTTCATTTTTAGTTTGTTTTTATTATGCATTATATATCCATTAAGAATTGACACCAAAAATATTAATCTCTGCATGTCATGAATAAATTCATTTTGTCTCTTTAAAATTATTACGTAAGCGTGTCTTGAAACACTAAAGGGCTTTCCCTTCACATAGTTTTTAATTAATATATTAAATATAAGTTTATAAATATAGTATGAAGACTTAGAAAAGATATCATATAGATGTTTTTAATGTAAAAATAAAAGGTCCAATTCTATAAAATTCCAACACTAAATCTTCCTATAAATTTTGAAAGAATGAAGTCATTTAATACAAAAGAGAAATTAGATCCAAAATCTATATGGCATCAATCAAGCCGATTGTGATCCGTAAATTTTATACTTTTTTTTCTGCTTATCCCTAGTACACATGGTACAGGCCATGATAATCATGGTGGGTAAAAGTTGACAACTGCTTTTACTGTAAGTGCACAACATGTCTACACAAGTGAAAAGCAGTTCGACTTTGCACTTACAAATGTGCCAAAGCCCTGTTTATTGTTTAGTTACTTGCACTCGCTGGTGGGGTTTGACTTTTACAACAATTACAGACCATTGGAGCATTTTTTTTTTTAATCAGAAAAAGTGTCCAATGTGGGAATCGAACCCGGGTCGCAGCGGACGAAAACCAGCGGTTTAGACCATCCTTCCACCGACCCCCAAACACTTTACGCTACACCAGCTTAACAAACACATTCCTGAGGATGTCTTTATAAGAATTAGGGATAAATAATTAATGCTTTCTTTGCTATATTTACTTTAAAATATCTTCACCATCCTCTACCTTCCCAACGAGAAAAGTTTGTTCTGCCTTCAAATGAATAATGTTCATTTATGATTGTGACAGATAGCACTTTATGATATCATTTACAAAGCATCTCAGTATTCCCTGAACCAAATAGATGCTCACATATTCTCATGCCCATAAATGGCCGCAGCCTTGCAGAAAATTGACATGGACCCAGAGCAGCAGCTTTACACACCCAAGATAGAGGACATTGCTTCTGCTGTGATAGAGATGCTTGGAGACATCTGAGGCTCTTCATTGGACATGACAACAACAACAACAATAGATTAGTTTCTTTTTTATATATAACAGCAATACAAGCTTCAGGCTCAACAGCCCTGTGACAGGTATAACTACACTACTGAGGTTTTCTGAATTTAAACCAACCCATATATATATATCTATATATATAAAAATGAATGTTTGTATGTTTGTTGGTTGGTTGGTTTGTATGTCCGGTATACAAATTCGCAGTAGTTCACTAATTCAAACCAAAATTTCAATACATAGGTAAAAAATAACGAGGATGACGATAGGCTATTTTAAAAAATATATAAATCAATTATTAAAACTATATATTCAAATTATTCTAAATAGCTCATCTAGAACGCGGTGGAATCTGATGGCGGGGCGCGCCCATTGGACGGCCTGCGACACGTGGCTTCCCTGTGCGCGCGCATGCGCCGGGAAGGCACTCGCACGCCGGCAGCCGACGGGAGCTGTCGCTTGCTCGCCGGGAGTCAACGGGCGCGCGCATGCGCCGGGAAGCCACTCGCCCGCCGGCAGCCGACGGGAGCGGTCGCTTGCTCGCCGGGAGTCAACGGGCGCCGACATTTACTCGCTGGCAGCCAACGGGCACATGTTTAATGTGTTTGAATAATACATTTAATCATGTAAACCCGGGCATTGCCGGGCAACCCTAGGAAGCAAGATGTATACAAGGTGTAGACAAGATGAAGATCTAGATGAAGATTAAAACGTTTTTAAAATATATTCGCACTCGGGTAAAACCCGGGCGTTGCCCGGGCCATTCGTCTAGTACATGATAAAAGGTAATATCTCCTTAAGTTTTGGTACATGAGTGTATAAATGCAGAATTCACAAATAAAAACGTCAAGCAAGTTGGAAACTATTATCTGGAAGAATCAAAGAATCTCAAATGACTTCAAGTAATTTTCTGTCGATTGTCTGTCCACCGCAGTAACAACCTGGTTTCTCCAATGTCATGGAAACCTATTTCAGTAACTTACTGATGCCAGTAGACATTTGGTATAAAACTTCAATTTCTCCCAGCCATGACGACATAGAATCGAATTCCACATTGGACACTTTTTCTGAATATGTAATTGCTCCACAATGGCCTCCGATTCTTGAAAAAGTCCAAACCCACTAATGAGTATAAGTAGGCTAACGGGGATCTTAAACTTGTATATATATATAGCTAAACCTGTCTATAGCAGCGCCCCCTCTTGGGACTCACCAAAATAGGGTTCTATAGACAATTGACAATTAAAATAATTTTATTGACATCTTGTCAATACATGCAAAGTGCACAGTCTGCACTATTTAAAAAAAAGATAATATGGATTATATACACTATGTACAAAGAATATGGCGCCTCTGCCAGCTTGGTGGAGAATCGCCAGCGGGTCTCCAGCGACACCACGCATTTTGCGATCTATGAAGAATACGTAGATTGCGTACTTCGCCGCTGAGGAGATGGTGATGGCATGGTCCTCGAGACCAACTGGAAAGATCCAGGACTGTAGGTCCGCCCGATGATGGAGAACGCCTCTCGGATGACAGGGCGAATGGCGTTTCAGGACCAGTAGCGGTGGGCCAGTAACAGGATTCTATAGAGAGGGGGTACTATAGACAGGTCACTTTTAATGTAAAATGTTTATATTTTAATGTTTAAAATCGGCCGCTATAGAGAGAAAGGCACTATTTAGAGGGGGTGCTATAGACAGGTTTAACTGTATATACAATGAAGTAGGAAATATAAGATAGATATGCAAAAAACTGATTTACATAGTACAGTTAAAAAAGAATACCTGTTGAAAATTAAAAAACCTGTCGAAGGGCTGTTGAAAGCTTGTATTCCCGTTATATATAAAAAGAAACTCTTCCCTCAGCAAATTGTCTTTTGTTTATAATTTTACCAAAGGGATTATAATATTAACAATTAGATTAGATGGGGGGTCGGTGGAAAGATGGTCTAAACCATTGGTTTTCGACCGCTACGATCCGGGTTCGATTCCCGCATTGGGCACTTTTTTTTTCTGATTTAAAAAAAAAAAAAAATGCTCCAATGGCCCCCGATTCTTGCCAAAGTCCAACCCCACCAGCAAGTGCAAGTAACCAAACGGGGTTCTGGCACATCTGAAAGTGCAAAGTCAAACAGCTTCTCACATGTGTAGACATGGGTGCGCTTACAGTAAAAGCAGTCGCCTGCTTCTACCCACCATGATTATCATGGCCTGTACCACGTGTACTAGGGATATGCAAAAATATATATATTTGACTTTTAAATAATGAACTGGTAATGGGCTTTACCCAGTTAATAACTGAGTGAATGATAAGGCATCATTGTTAAATTATAGATTATAAACACAAGGTAATAAGACATGCTGTGATATTTTTTCTCATTCAGTACTCTTTTGTCTGAAGATGGTAACAACACTGTTTCAGAAACGTCACACACTATTTATTTATTTGGATTTGGTCTTATTACCTTGAACTGAGTAAATGTTTTCCTAACCAATATTAGAAATTGGATTTGGTCATATTACAAACACAAGGTAAGACCAAATCCAAATAAATAAATAAATAGTGTGTGACGTTTCGGTAACAACGCTGTTACCAAAATGTAAAACACTATTTATTTATTTGGATTTGGTCTTATTACCTTGTGTTTATAATCTATAATCCAAATTATGCCTTATCATTGGTCATATTACCTTTTGTTTCTGATCTATAAACCTAATTGTACCTTATCCTAACTAGTATTGTTTTAACAGAGTTTAATATTAAAGTAGAACCTCTCTCTCCATCAGTAAAACTCCTCCATGAGGACACTACTATTCAGACAGTTTTCATCACCCAATTTTTACCATTTAGATGCCCTTCAGTAAGAGGACATGTCTCTCTTTCTAAAGAACACTCAGACTTTGCACTAGCTGATGCCCCCCCCCATTAGAAAGAAGATTTACTGTAGAGTAGTAGAGAGTGATGCAGTACAATTTGTGCGGATTCTAGACAAAATCACAAGGATCAAAGGAATGTATGTGACCTTTCAGTAAAAGCAAGTTAGAGTATATATAGAAACTGCAATAACTGTCACAACACCCAACTCACTCCTGACCACATATACAGTTGCCCGGCCATCCTTGCAGCCCTCTATATGGTAGACATCAATCCAGAAGAGGATATCCATACGGACAAGGCAACTTTGTTGGCTGGTATTGTGATCAGGGTGCACAGACTGATCTGATCTGTTCCATGGCAAGACACCACCACCAAGTTGAGGTATTTCAAGCACCTAGAGTATAAGAAGTACTTTTGTCCAAGGATGGTAGCATTGCTGTTACCAGAACATCACGTATAAGTTACTTGTGATTACCTTTATAATATACACACTCATGGACAAAACTTAAGGAAGTAAAAAGTCTTTGATGTCTCCAGTGGTCTATTTTTTATTTTTTGGAAGAGACAGAGGCAATATGATAAGGCACAATTTGGATTATAGATTATAAACACAAGGTAATAAGACCAAATCCAAATAAATAAACAGTGTGTGACATTTCGGTAACAACACTGTTACCGAAATGTCACACACTATTTATTTATTTGGATTTGGTCTTATTACCTTGTGTAGACAGAGGCAATTTTGTTCACACTTGGTTATCTTGTATATCTTCAATAAAGGTCACTGTGTATCAAATATCTTTCAGAGTTAATGTCTGAATTCCGATATGCATACTAAAAGGTATATTTTCTTACGTTTTATCCATAAGTGTATATAAATAACCTATACAGTTCAACTTCTTTAATTCAAATTATCAGAATTTTTTAGTTGAATTATAGAGTAGGTGAAGAGATATTTCTCCATCTATTGTAACATCAAAACTAGTTTGACATTTTATCATGGGGGGTATTGAATTGAAATGTAGGTTGCAATATAGCCAGGTAAATTAAATGTATTATCCTGATCATGGAATTTAGAAAACGGTTGGATTATAGCCGGTAAATCAAAGAGGTTATACTGCATAAGGCACAATTTGGATTATAGATTATAAACACAAGGTAATAAGACCAAATCCAAATAAATAAATAGTGTGTGACGTTTCGGTAACAGCGTTGTTATCATCTATTTATTTATTTGGATTTGGTCTTATTACCTTGTGTTTATAATCTCCCATTCAGTACTTTTGTCTGAAGATGGTAACAACACTGTTACCGAAACGTCACACATTATTTATTTATTTGGATTTGGTCTTATTACCATGAGGTTATACTGCATTTGATTTCAGAAGCACTTGTACCCAGTATCCAAGTTCTATTGTAGAAAGTGATCTGACTTTAAGGTGACTTTCTATGAAGGCTGATCTCTGTGCCACACTACATTATAATACAGTAGATTGTCAACTTGAAGGATTATTAAAATTCAAAACTATTATAGACGCCTATGATTCTTTTTAAAAATAAACAATTTCTACTGCCCTTACTGCAAATGGAAAATTTGTTGGGAGGGCCTGGCTCATCAGTGGTGAACCCTCCCAGTGGTTTCACCAGGATTATTCAAAGGAGAAGATAACCAACTAGCACTATAACTCAATCAACTAACAGATCTGAAACAACAGCTTGTTCTAAGCCTTATTGAAGTTTACTTCAAGCTGAATAATAAGGCACAATTTGGATTATAGATTATAAACACAAGGTAATAAGACCAAATCCAAATAAATAAATAGTGTGTAACGTTTCGGTAACAGCGTTTTTACCATCTTCAGACAAAAGTACTGAATGAGAAATTTTACCACATCATGTTTTAAATACTTATTTAACACACTTGATAACAGTAACTATTTAAAACATGCTGTGGTAAAATTTCTCATTCAGTACTTTTGTCTGAAGATGGTAACAACGCTGTTACCGAACCGTCACACACTGTTTATTTATTTGGATTTGGTCTTTTACCTTGTGTTTAAGCTGAATAATAAAAAGCATTAACCCAATCACACTCACGGCAGAAAATTTCCAGAATAATTAAACCTAAAAATGCATCTAATAAAAGCTAACTATTCTCCTACCACTTAAATTATTCATAACTGAATTGGGAGATAAAGCATTAGATACCCTGGTAAATTGTCCTTTGTATAGAGATGTTTGTTCATGAAAGTTATACTGTTTTCATAGTTCTGCTATGCCATGTAATGTCTCTTCCTTCTTCTTTCTTATCTCCACTCAACAATCGTATCAGGGTATCAAGCCTGTAGAGATTGAGATGGTGTCTGTTGAGATTGAGTAGATCTCATCAAATGAGATTTGACATTCATAAAGTAGTAGTGAAGTAGAATGTGTCTGCTTTTATCATTAAGACAGGAAGCACTACTCAGTAGCAGGCCGACTTAGCTCCAATATGAAATGGCTGCCTCTGATATGAGGAACAGACACCATGTGCAGCCGCTCCTCTCATGGAATACAGACTCATCCTGTATCCCAGGATCGAGAGTCCTTACAGGGTACTATCAGCCGGGCCAGCTGAGCCCAGGTTTTTTAGCGAGCTTGTTACTGCACCCCCTCCTCCTTTTTCATCCATCTTGGGACTAGCAAAGACCAAGTTTTGAGGCTGTCTAGTGTAATTACATTAAATGATTATATAATTTAATTGTTTTGAAAATAGAGCAATCCATATTTAATTCATTAGATAATAAAAAGGCATATATTGGATTTAATAAAAAATTTATTTTGCCAATATTTCGGCTGGCTGAACGCCAACCTTTATCGAGGCATTACATTTTTGTATACCTTTTGTATACAAAAATGTAATGCCTCGATAAAGGTTGGCGTTCAGCCAGCCGAAATATTGGCAAAATAATTTTTTTATTAAATCCAATATATGCCTTTTTATTATCTAATATAATTTAATAGGAAGAAGATATTTATATATAGAAAAAAGCATCATTTAAAATATGAATCAAAATAATGCATTTTTTTAATAATATCTGAACAAAATAAATAATTCTATATCAAAGAATAAGCCCCATCACCTGCTAAATTGGAGACAATTCAGACAAACTGTTTACCCAGGCAGCTATCATTTCATCCTATGGAAGAGGAGTCATAAAAACTGCCCAATCTACCAAAAAGGTATTTTAGCTGCTGTGGTAAGGCAGTTTGGTGCCTGATGGGAGAGGCACATTGGATTTTTTTTTGCTTATCCCTAGTACACATGGTACAGGCCATGATAATCATGGTGGGTAGAAGTAGGCGACTGCTTTTACTGTAAGTGCACCATATGTCTACACATGTGAAAAGCAGTTCGACTTTGCACTTACAAATGTGCCAGAGCCCCGTTTGGTTACTTGCACTCGCTGGTGGGGTTAGACTTTTGCAAGAATCGGGGGTCATTGGAGCATTTTTTTTTTTTAAACAGAAAAAAGTGTCCAATGCGGGAATTGAACCCCGGTCGTAGCGGACGAAAACCAAACGGTTTAACCAGCCTTCCACCGACCCCCATTATGATCCCTACCTTTAAGTCTAACGATGGAGTGGCAATGTTTACATACATTCAACATAGATAAGTACAAAAAGACTCAATGGCTTGTGTTCTGCTTATCCCAGGTCAACTTTTTAGGGGTTGTGGCACTTTCAAGTTAAAAAAAAACTTATGATGTCTCTCCTTTGTCTTTCTTGAAAACCTTTGCCAATCATTCTCTCCTCTAAATATACAGGCATTATAAGGAGAACAGACAAACATATATTTGTCTGGTAGAATGTGAAACCCCTGGTTCATCACTGTTGAACAAGGCTTTCCCAGTTTCCTCCCATGTGCTGATCTATAGGAGGTTGCTCTGTGGCTCTCACCATCATAGTTTAGCCTCCAGCCTGAGGAACATGTGCGGAGATTTCTATGTCCTTGGAATAGGTGCCCCTGAATGAATTAACAACTGAGCCAGTCTAACTCTGTTTTTTTTTTAAAGAGCTTGCTACTGCTCCTTTCTATCTGGGCTTAGGACCAGGGTTTTTTTTTTTTTTTTTAAATAGAAATGTGCCATATCAACTCAATTACCTTCCCCTCTCACATCTGTAATACAAATTGTGTTTTAATTGAAATGGTTTATTTGGGTGTTGTGTAGCTATTAATCATTTTAAATTTTGGAAATTGCGAAATGTACTATGTCGATTACTTATCACAAGTACACATGGCCATGATCATCATGGTAGGTAGGTTATACTGTAATTACACCACATGTCTACTCATGTATCAGTTTAACCTTGATACTTACAAACTGTCATTTAGTAGGCTTGGAATAGGCCATTTAAACTGCAGTCAAACCTCATTTAACATAACTTAGAACTCTTGTTATAGCTCTGCTATAACCAAGGTTTAACAATTAGAACTCAGGATTTTAGGATATTATAACCAGGTTGCTGCTATAAAGGTTTTTATTAAAATTACAAATAATTAATTTAAAATTTTCAGTTATAAATATCCACGCTGTCCGCGTTTGTTTTTGTAAATATTTCTGGTGAGATAAAGTCGATATTATAGTAAGCCCGTTGAAGAGCGATTAACGCTTGAAAGGTAGCGTTTTTTAAATGAAAAAGATACTCATTGTGAGAATATATTTGTAATTTTAATACTTTTTCATAATTTTATCATGAATAAAGGTTGTTATAACAAGGTTACACTGTGTTGTTGTTGTTGCTTATTCCAGGTTACACGGTATTAACTCTTTAAAAAAAAATTGTTTCAATGCAGGTTTTGAATTCATTTCATGGTTGTAGAAATTGTGTTAGGTAATTTGGTTAATTATTCCAAACTAGCCGAATGACCCGGGCAACGCCCGTGTTTTACCCGATTGAATGTTTTGATTCAAATACTATTTGTTACAATTATAAATTGTGGTCATGTGGCCTAGTGGTCATGGCATCTGCCCGGTAAGCGGAAGGTCGTGGGTTCGATTCCCATCCCTTGACACTTTTTTTATTTTATCCATTCTGACCAAAATCTATCCGTGAACTTCACACAGACAGAATAAGGCAATTATATTATTCCAAATTGTGTTTGCCTTTCAGAAGTGTGCCGGATCACCAGAGCCCCATTACCAAGGTCAGACAAGAGAGTTCCAATCCACAACCTCCTCCGTCTTCAGCGAGTCTTCAGACGCAAGACTGTACCTGGCCGTATACAACCACTGTCCCCTCGCAGCCCTACAGGCATCACTGGAAGGGTGGTCAAATCCCTGCTGAAAGGGAAAAATTCTGCGAAATTGAAATGGGCCAAAAATAAAAGGACAAGGTATGTATGTGACTGTGTCAGGGTGACTTTGAAGGATGGTACATGACTTTACAGCCTCTTTACAATTTTTTTTTTTTCAACCTGTCTGTCTTGGAGGGCTGTTCAGTATCAGCTGATGTGGAACACTGGGGTAAAGACAACGTCAAACGAGACCATGATCTTGTTTGGTGGGTCTTTGGGCTTGAGTATTTCTCTTAGGAAGGTGTTGGTGTTGGAAATGTAGAATGGGAAGTTTTGATATTTGATTATGGGATTGAGAAAGACTGAGATGAACTTGGAAAGAGGCGCTGTTGGGCAATGGTAGAAGGCCACTATGGGTCTAAAGCTGGTTCAACAGCAAATAATGTTCTAAGTCTATGCCGTATAATAAAGAGTCAAGTATATAAAATGTACCCTATATATGTTTTAAATAAATCTTGGAAGAATGCGAGAAAGTTGGTTAGTAAGATTTGGCCTAGTTAATCATGTTGGTCTTGCCTTCTCTTACATATGTAATTAGTTATAAACACAAGGTAATAAGATCCAAATAAATTACCTTGTGTTTAGAATCTATAATCCAAATTATCCTTATCATACAAAATGTTAAATTATGGTAACTCAGGGGGGGTCACTGTCTGCTCAAGGAAGAGTATAATATCCCCTGGATTCAATGATCTGGGGGAAGTTTTCTCTGACTCCAAGCCTCTTGATGGAGCTCAGACTTTCCACTTTGGCCTATCTCTCACTGGTTCCTGGTGTGTTTTTGCCACCTTTCATCTTGACTACTCGCCACATATATATATATACTAGCCGAATGACCCAGGCAACGCCTGGATTTTACCCAAATAAATGTTTTTATTCAAATACTATTAGTTACAATTATAAATTGGCGCCATGGATGTCACTCATGTGAAATGTCCTGCTCCAAAGTTTGTGTGTTTTTAAAATATAAAATGTAAATTTTCACAACAATATTTGAAAATTCTATTATTTTGATTTTCAAATACTATTCATTACAATTATAAATTGGCGCTGTGGATGTCACTCTTGTGAAACGTCCCGCTCCAAACTTTGTGTCTGAGAAGCGATATTTTTATAGAGAGAAGATCTGGCTTTGTGTCTTCTGCTCGAATAAAGGTTTTTCTGTTAGAATTTTGTTCCTATATACTAAAAATGAACTGGCTTCACCCATGGTCTCTGCTTTTTGGAATTTTTCAAATATAATTTTATTTAATACTAGCGGACGTACCCGGCTTCGCCCGGGTTTTACCCGAGTAAAAGTTTGTCTAACGAATCTCTCGATAAAGTGAACATTTTTTTCCCGGTCCCTTGAAAAATACTTGATAAGTTGAATAAAATCAATATTAATTGGTTCCCTCAGTAATTGGAAGTAAAAGGAATAGTATCTTGCCTTGGAATTGTATCATTATTCTTGTATGGATGTACCCGGGTTTTACCCGAGTAAAGGTTTGTTTAACGAATCTCTCGATAAAGTGAACATTTTTTCCCGGTCCCTTGAAAAATACTCGATAAGTTGAATAAAATCAATATTAATTGGTTCCCTCGGTAATTGGAAGTTAAAGGAATAGTATCTTGCCTTGGAATTGTATCATTATTCTTGTATGGATGTACCCGGCTTCGCCCGGGTTTTACCCGAGTAAAGTTTTGTTTAACGAATCTCTCGATAAAGTGAACATTTTTTCCCGGTCCCTTGAAAAATACTCGATAAGTTGAATAAAATCAATATTAATTGGTTCCCTCGGTAATTGGAAGTTAAAGGAATAGTATCTTGCCTTTGAATTGTATCATTATTCTTGTCTCAAATAAATTGCCGTGTCATCCTGAATTTTGTCTTTCCTAATTTTCTACATTACAAAATCATCGTATCATCATGATAATATTTAGAGCAGATTGTTGAATTATAACAGATAAATTAGAATATTTATCTTGATTATTTCTAGGCGAAAAGTTATTTCAAAAATTTTATTTGCTAGAAACCTTCCCAGTACTATACTAAATAACTTCCCAAAGTTTCATGGCAATCCAATGAGTGGTTTGGTCAGTCATAAAGGACAAACAAACAAACAGACACACATACATTCATTTTTATATATATAGATTTTATTTAATTTTTCCGATATAATTTTGTATCTGATAATCAAACGTGATACAGCAATATTGTCATCATCCTTTTCTGACTAAAAAACAACTATTTTTGCCCAGAACCTTGTCAATTTTAATTTTTCTTGGCTAAAAATGTGATAAATATCTTTTCCAGATTTTTCTCTATGTCCTGTTAAAACACGTTTTACATGTACATTAGGTCAGCTGATATTACCTCCCATCTTCACCGCTAGAAGCGCTTCTTATCAGCAAAAGGCCAAATTTGCAATGCAAATTTTCAAATAACTCGAAGAATACTCGGGATAGAGACCTGAAATTTTCACTATAAGTTTTTCCAGATTCTACTCTATATACTGTTAAAATTTCAGTCAGATTAGTTACGTATTGTGGACGTGTATAGCTGCCAAACATACATACATACATACATACATACATACATACATACATGCATACACTGACTTTTATATATAGAGAGATACATAGGGCTAACATTGAGATGTATGTAGGAAAACTACCTCCGTCAACCAATCAGCTTCCACCTCAGCCAATTCAAGAGAGCCTGAAGAAGAGCCCCAAAGTGAGGTAAAGTTCGCTTAGTTTGACTTTTTATATCTGAGAGTCTTGTTTAACCCTGCGAGTGTATGACATCATGTTAACTACTGGACAGCGATTATTGCTTTCCTAAAATAATTATCTGAGAGAATACAATTTTGCTCAGTTTTTCTTTCTTTCAAAATACAATCTAACCCTGTCTGTTATAACAACATCACACTTGTGACCAAAATTTGATGTTGTTATAACCACAGCTGAATCAACATTGGGATTTAACACTCAGGAACTTACAGCTATGATGTTATAACCAAGGTTCCATTGTATAAACCACAGTCAAAGGACGAGTCCTGGTCCAAAGGTGGGAACAATTCTACCACAATGTCAAACATGGTTTTATTTATTGGGATCAAGCTTCCTATTGCATCAAATAGAGTGAAGCCACCTTTTAGTAACCACTTTAGTGAATTCAACAATGATTTGTCCTGATATAATTTAACCTCCAATAAGAGTCCACCTCCAGGAGAAGCTAGATGTCTTTAGGCTATGGTTTCTCAAGAGAGGTTGTACTGTACAATTCAGGTGGTGTTATTTTAATGTAATCAAAGGTGAACAAGATTTTGAAGAAAAAAATCTCTAAAAGACACCTAGTTGTGGAGCTAAACATTCCTTTGGAGATGATAAAGCACAATTTGGATTATAGATTATAATACAAGAAAATAAGACCTAATCCAAATAATTTATTAGTGTGTGACATTTCGACAACAGCACTGTCACCATCATCATGGTGATATTTTTTCTCATTTGTTCTTTTGTCTGATGATGGTGACAGTGCTGTTGCCAAAACGTCACACACTAATAAATTATTTGGATTAGGTCTTATTTTCTTGTATTCCTTTGGAGAGAGATGTCCTCTTACCAGAAAGCAGCTAATTGGTAATAAAAAATAGTGGTGATGAAAACTGTCCATAGAGATGTACACTAGCAGGAGTGTCCTCTCACAGAAGTTCTACTATAGTATGAAGGCCAACAGCCTGAAACGCATTCATGGTTGGCTTTTCTTGATTTATCAAGAAATTTAAACATTACGAAATTGATTCTAAAGTTCTGGATACAGATTTTAAAAATGGACAGGACAAGATTACCTTATGTTTGCTTGTCCCAGCTCTGGAAAGTTTCAATTGTGAGAAAAGCGGGAAACAACTTTATTCATAACCTGAATAACATCATTGACTCTAAGGGTTTTTCTTTTCTTAAGAACTGTGTGAAGATTATATGGTTGTGCGAGGAGAAATGCCTAGAATAGTTCAAACCACAGTGGACCAGCTACTCCAATATGTTCGAGCTGAGATACAAAACTCAACTCATTTTATTCACTACCGATCTCTAAGTAGCTCCTTCACGACGGAGGACTACTTACTATCAAACCTCCCTTTGAAAATTAAACGATTTATAGCCCGTCAAAGGATTCTATGGCTACTTTTCCGCGAGGATATCACAGGATTTTGGAACAGCGACCCTTTAAATTGCTACTTCTGCAATGTTGGCATCCAAGACAATTTGGTCCACTATCTATTCCATTGCCCATTCCTACATGAAAAGAGACTGGAAATTCACGAAATTCTGGGGCTAACTCACTACAATGAACAACATGTATATAAAATCTTTACTACTCTCCTGCTGGATAAAACATTTGTTTATAAATATTTTAAATTTTTCAAGGTGATTGATAAAATGAGAGAAGAGGTGCTCAACTCCACAGACAACGGCTGATTGCTCCCCCTCTCCTCTAAATTGCTTTTCCTCCTCGCTCATGTACATATATAACCTTTTAGGGGAATCCCCTTGTAAGACAATAGTGTCTTAATAAAGGTTTTTGTTGTTGTTGATTTATCAAGAAATGGGTTGGCCTAATATTATGGAACAAGCCTAAATCAATGTTTAGTTGCTTTTGTCCCACTATATGGCGCTCCACTAGATGATTTCCCAGGAAGTCTCTTGGGCCAAATTTTTTATCTTTGAGGTACAGCCTGCACCAACAGCCTGAAAAGTGTTCATGGTTGGCTTCTCTTGATTTATCAAGAAAATGGGTTGGACAAATATCAGGAAACAAGTTAAATCAATGTTTAGTTTATTTTTGTTCCACTAGATGGCACTCTGCCTTCTAAAATGGTCATGTGAACAGTCAGGATATGCCTTTTTTTTGTTTACATATATATAATTGATACAATGGAACCTTGTTAAAACAGCCTCTTTTATGATAGCAACATGATTATCATGTCCTAAATTCTTGGCCTCTAGTGAGGTTTGATTGATAGATGTTTCTCATAGCCCTTATTTGACTTGAACAAACATTTTGTCAGAACATGGCTATTGTTCGGTACACTTTTTGAATGGTACACTATGACAGGTTCGTTTGGTATTGAAAGAATGATTCAATTAATCATCCTTGATATTTTAAATTTTATTCAGGATAAATACACTTGGTTCTTTTTTTATGCGGTAGATGCGTTCCAGGGGAATCCGCATAAAAAAAATCGCACAAAAAAAGACATACATTTATATGTAAAATGATGGATACGTTCCATTTATTAAAAAAATCGCATAAAACCTAAATAATCTTTTAAAATGCACCAGAAATCGCATAAAAAAAAAAGATTTATAAATAATAAGATTTAATTTTTTTCTCATCATATTTTAATAAATGGCACATATGTGTGTTAATAACAAAAACAAAACTTAATATGTAAAAAAAAAAAAAACATAAACAAAACTTTATTTAAAATCATATTAAGAATGTTTTCATCATTATTCGCTGTCTGATAATGTGCGAACCCGTTTGTGGATTGGTGCAAGATCACTTTCATCACTTGAAGATAAAATTACGTCATCAGATCTACATGGTAATGCTTCTTTAGGAACTTCAGTGATTTTTTTTTTCTTTGACAAGGTAGTCAGTAATCAAACGCTGTGATGGCTTGACTAGTTCTTTGTAGAGTTCTCTGTAGCCAGACATACAAAATTTCAGATCACGTTGGAATTTTATCATTTTATTATTTTATCATTTTGAATAAAAAAAATTTCCAATTTACCGGAAAGTTGAAGGCCTTCCCGAAGTAATTTTTCGTCCAGTGGAGTAACATCTTCCAGTTCGCTATCTACTGTTTCGAAATCTTTAGTAGTATCTACCATACTTTCCAAAATATCATCATTTAGGGCTTCGTCCACAAGCAATTCTTCTATATCATGCTCGCCAAAATCATCAAAACCTTCCCCACCTATTTCCTTAGCAATTGAAATAATATCTGATGTTACTATTGTTGTTCTATTTGATTCATTTCTCTTTGATACGCATTCAGGCCAAGCAGCTTTCCAACATGCATTTAAAGTTTGTGATTTTATCTCGGCAATTGCTAACGCAACATGATCTACACAGTTCAAGATATTAAATTGTTTCCAAACTTCAGTAACTGTTATTGTATCGGATTCCAGTTTATCGAAAATGAATTGGAAAGTGAATTTTACATAATATTTTTTAAATGTTGAAATAATTCCCTGATCTAATGGTTGAATTAGGCTCGTTGTGTTTGGAGGGAAAAAACTACCTTTATATTTGGATGTTCTAAGTTTGGATGACCTGGTGCATTGTCAAGAATTAATAAGATCTTAAATTCGAGACCCATCTCTTTCATATAATTTTCTACTTCGGGTACGAGCATTTATTGAACCATTCAGTGAAAATAGCCGTTGTTACCCAGGCCTTCTTGTTTGCCATCCAATGTACGGGCAGTGTATTTAAGTCTTTTCCTTTTAATGCACGTGGTTTTAAAGATCGATTTACAAGCAGCGGTTTTAACATTCGATCGCCAGATGCATTGCTGCACAGCAATAAAGTAACTCGATCTTTAGCAGCTTTAAAACCACTGGCATTTTTTTCGGACTTTGCAATGTAAGTACGGGTTGGCATTTTTTTCCAAAACAATCCTGTTTCATCAGCATTGAAGATTTGATGTGGGCACAATATCCTCCATCTTTAATAATTTTAGCCAACTTTTCAGGATATTTTCTAGCAGCTTCTTCATCTGCAGAAGCCACCTCACCTTTTATTTTTAGATTATGAAAAGAATGTCTTTTTATAAAACCAGTTAACCACCCTGTGCTGGCAGAGAATTGTGGATTACTTTCACGTGAAGATGTAGATGGCTCTGATTCTTTTAACTCCTTGTAAAATTTAAGGGCTTTCATCTTGATTAAATGTCCATCTAACGGAATTCTTTTTTGAGTTAAATCTTCAATCCAAATTACGAGAGCCTTTTCTGTTTTTTCTATTAAAGTGCCTCTTGAATATGATGAAATTTTAGAACTCAAATTTGTACCAGATCTGACTGATCTTCTTATTGCCGCTTCATTTTTTTTATTGCTCTTATAGTAGATTCGCCTAAATTATAACGTTTACCTATTGCTGTTGATCTTTCTCCTTTCGCCAAGCAATTGGTTTCTAGCGAAATTGCACTTCTTTTTTGTTTTTTATTATTGTCACACATTTTCTAGGACTAAAAATTATAGAAAAAACTTAATGTACAATTACGCACTAAAATTATTCAAAAAAACTTACAATTCACTTGAGTAAATTTATCTTCCGGTTTTCGGTAGTAACCTTCTTTCACAAAGTTTTATTTTCTAATGCTTTCCAATATGCAGGCTTTTTAAATTAGTTTCATACAAAAACAAAATGCAGCATAAAAACACGCAATTTTAACGAGGTATTTTTGTTTTTGTCTCTTTTGTTTTTAAGAACAAATCAAGAGAAAACATGTCAATAAAAGAAAAAAGAAATTTGTAACGGCAGCTGGCACGCCGGAGGGTTTTCAGTTTTGATTTCGGTTTTGCACGAGTGTTGTGTAAGACACCGGCAGGCGCGGAATAAAAGACATTGGAACTTCCCCTCTACTGTTTGTTGGATAACTTAACATACAACCAGGACGTTACAAAATTCTTTCTTTGTATTGATTGCGTAATAGTAGAGTTGTAGTTGTTATTCTTATTCGTTTTCAGAAAAAGTGAATCACCAAAAAAAAAAAAAAATTCGGAATTCGAATAATTTTTTTTTTCTTGCACCGCATAACTCCAAAACCGCATAAAAAAAAACCGCATAAAAAGAGAACGAAGTGTATAGATATAAATATTATGTTACAAATTAATTTTAGTAATTAAAGAAGTTAAAAAATGTTCGATTGAAAAGGATGGATTGGGAAGGAAGTCAGTCCGTGTTGGCCGTCAGAATTCGAAGGGCCCACTCCCGTGCTTCCCACGTGACCGCCGCCGCCGCGCATGCGCGCCGACCGTGACGTCGCCGGTGGTGTTGGTTGAAAAACTGTTCTTCTCTTCGTCGCGCGGGCGTGCCTTTCACTAACATTCCTCCCACCAATTTAATTGATAAATTAAATTCTAATACTATATTTTCTTGGCTATAGTAGAGGCCAATCTAAATTTGTTTTATTTCTAATGGAAAAAGTCGCTGTACTGGACGAAGAAAAACTCCCGATGATGTCTTCACTCTTGCGACTCGAACTTGTCCATCGGCCCCAGGTAGCACCTCCTCCACTTTTCCTAATGGCCATGAAATCCTTCTCCCCCTATTTTTTTTTCTTTTTCTGTTGAAGGGTGTGACGACTGCCTTTCTCAGTTCACTATTGACTTCTTCGATTGACTCCTTTTCTGCAGACTGTGTCCAAAATTGTTCTTCTTTCTTAAGCCTAACTGGTCTCTCCCACCATCTAGTAGTAATCAATTGCGAGATTGAAGCTCCACATGAGGGGATGTCTGCAGGATTTTCTTTACCAGGAACGTGCCTCCAATCAGTTATGCTTGAATTTTGTTGAATCTTCTTTACTCTTCCTGCGACAAACACTGACCAGTTCATATCACGTTTAATCCCTGCTAAAGCAGTAGTAGATTCAAGTTTCTTCTCCGAAATTAGCTTGTAATTAGGGAGTGGTGGGTGTTCTCCTATCCAAGGTAAATTGACAGAATATCGACCATCTTCATTCTGTTTCACTGTTTGGTTGAAATGTTCCAACGCTGCAACTGACAACTCTTCTTTGCTCTTTTCCTTCATGGGTTCCATGATACTGATAACATCTAATCTCCGAAGATCTTGTATTGTTGCATCACGGACTAAGCATGACAGAACTGATGATTGAGATTTAGTTGTTTGAACATTTCCCAAAACCTTTCCACTAACAGTCCAGCCCAGCTTCGTTTCGAGAGCGACGGGACCAGATTCCAATTCTATTTTCTTTCCTGTTAGTAGCTTGGCGTATACGTCTGCTCCTAGTAGTAGTTCAATCTCCGTGTTCGACCTATAGACATCCAAGTCAATTCCCTTTGATCGAAGTTCCGTCATCCATTCGGTAGGTTGAGCGGAAGGCATTGCACTACAAATCGTTGAGCAGTCTTGTACTTCAAAATTGCAGTTGTACTTGGAGTCCACATCAGAAATGTAGATTCGATACCGCTTGTGCTGCTGTGGTCTCGATTTCACTCCACCAAATAGTAAGTGTACAACTTCCTTTTTCCCGAGCATAGTGAGTCCAACTTCGGAAGCAGTTTGTTCCAATACATATGAGTTCTGGGATCCACTATCTAACATTGCTCGAACAACTTTTGATTTATTTTCGCCATCAATCTTTACCATGATTGTTTGAAGTAAGACATCTTGGCACCGAACTTGATTCGACATGTCCACGGATGCATTTATGTTCTTACTTCTCTCTTCAATCCCATCAGATTTTTGGCTGCCTTTTGAAACTGGACATAAGATTGCCCTGTGTTTTTTACTACAGATGACACATTTCACTACGTTTCTGCAATACTTGGAAAAGTGTCCGGGCTTCAAGCAAGAATAACAACACTGTTTCTCTTGAATTATTTTCCTTCTTTCTTCAAGAGACATTGACATGGCTTTACAGCATTGTTCACTCAAATGTTTTTCATCACAAAATACACATTTATAAGCGTTATTTGACTTCCCATCAGCAACTACCAGACTTGCAGCGGTGGCGACAGATGTCTTCGGCTTGGGCGGCTTATCTCGATTAAATTGTGATGGATACGAACTCGAAAACGGTTGACGAGCCAAACGCATTCTTTCACTTCCCTCAACTTCGTGTTTTAGGAATTCCATAAGCTTCTCCAGGAGGACTTCACTTGATTTATGCTTTCCATCTTCATCAGGCTTGTGATGATGACGAGTCCTTTCCCACGCGACGAAGAGATCTTCAGGTAAAGCTGATTCCACCATGGGGTACAGAATAGCAGCGCATTTATCTGTTGTGACTCCTAAAGATCCCAACGCTCGTAGTTGTGATGATAACCGAACGTATACAGTCGAAAAAGATGTCGTGTTCCTTCCATGAGCATTTTCCAAAATGATAGCAATCAAATCCCTTACGTACACTTCCACCAACATGTCTTCACGGCCAAAACGTTCCTTAAGAGTGCTGATGACAAGTGGATAATTTGCCGCTGAGTTTGGAAAGGATGAAACTATTTCCTCCGACACCGATCCCTTTATCATGCAATTTTGTAGGTATTGGAACTTGACACAGGCCGAAATGGAGTCATCATCGTGGACGCTTTGAAAGGCTGACCAGAACTGCAGCCACTCCCGTGCTTCTCCTCCAAATTTCGGTAGTTCCAACTTCGGAAGTCGATGAAGATTTGACTTTCCTTCGTTCCCCCCGGAAACTATTGATTCTCGGTCTACTGTTGGTTTTGCTAGTAATTGTTCCATTTTTTGCAAAAGGCCTTCAGACCTTCCAAATAGATTCGCTTGAACGATATCGACATCTTCAATTTCTTCATCTTCTCTATCCGCCTTTATCAGTTGTTCGATGAGACAATCACTGGCAATTAAGAACCTGTCTTTACATCTGAGGAGCTTTGGTCGTAGAGACATCAACATTTCTAGGCTTGGTTCTTGCTTTCCAAGTTCGCCATCTGCTTCTGCAATAACACTTTCCAAAGTCCTCTTTTTCGTCTCACAAGCTTTCTTGAGTTTGTCCATCTTAAATCCTTGGCAGGGCTCGCCACAATGTTCGGTACACTTTTTGAATGGTACACTATGACAGGTTCGTTTGGTATTGAAAGAATGATTCAATTAATCATCCTTGATATTTTAAATTTTATTCAGGATAAATATAGATATAAATATTATGTTACAAATTAATTTTAGTAATTAAAGAAGTTAAAAAATGTTCGATTGAAAAGGATGGATTGGGAAGGAAGTCAGTCCGTGTTGGCCGTCAGAATTCGAAGGGCCCACTCCCGTGCTTCCCACGTGACCGCCGCCGCGCATGCGCGCCGACCGTTACTTCGCCGGTGGTGTTGGTTGAAAAACTGTTCTTCTCTTCGTCGCGCGGGCGTGCCTTTCACTAACAGCTATAATGAGCTATCCTATTGCCTGAAGTGCATGTCAAACAAGCCTTTATTCAGGATCTGTTTTGTGTCCAGGATCACTCCAGCCAAGACTCTACCTCGTAAGTATATTAAAGAAATAGAGACAGTAGCCAAAATATAAATAAATAAGAACTGGAGAATCCCGCCTAAGCACTGCTGGAGTGAACCCAGGAGAAGCTCTGAACCTCAGAAATAGACAGCATCAAACAACACTAACAAGATTTAAAACAGGCCTTCTCAAGCCATTGAAGATAGAAAATAACAACAAAATCTACCCCACTTGCCCAAAATGTAGCTTGGCACCTACAGCTCCAGAACACATTTTGGCTTGCATTGGATGCACTAAACAGGACCTTTGGGAGAGGCCTCTACTTATCATAAAACAGCTTAAGGAGTATGAACTCATGGAATTCGTGTAATCTTTACACAAGGGGATAAGAAACATTCGCAACAACATATTTTCTTACCTAGCTGTCAGCTCCATGTAAGAACAATGAGACCTCCTATGAGGAACCTATCAAAGATAGAGACATCACCTGTCCTGGTAGAATTAAAAATGACTTAATCTGATACAACCTCCAATAAGAGACCACTATCGCTAGAAGAGACCAAGAGTATTTATGGTCACAAGCTGAGGTCTCTCATGAGGGGGGTATCCAAGATGAATCTGTAACCCCTTCTCTGCCCACAGCTATTCTCAGCCCATACCTCTTAAATTTCAACACCCTAATGGATTCCTGTTCAGTTAAATTTGATGTTGAAATATTAATATTATTTTTTTTATTATACTTATAGTACACTTGGTACAGTCCATGATAATAATGGTAGATAGTTAGCTTTGCTTTTACTGCAAGTGTATCACGTGTCTTATACACATGTAGAAAGCTATTCAACTTTTGCACTTACAAATGTGCCAGAGCCTCGTTTAGCTACTTGCACTCACTGATGGTTTTTGACTGTGTGTGTGTTGTGTGTGTGTGTGTGTGTGTTGCAAGAATCAGGGAACATATTGAAGAACATCTTCACTTCATGATTTTATTCTTCTTTCGACATTTTTTTTTATCTTCAGGAGAAAAAAAGTGCCCAATGCAGGATTTGATCCTGAGATTTTTCAAAATCAATTGTTTATACCATTCCTCCTCCAATCCCCTACAGTAACTTGGGAGTTTCTACTTGGCGCCAGGCAATAAATGACTTGTAATCTGATCCAACCTCTAATGAGTGACCACCTCCAAGAGTATCCTGTCAAGATGTCCAAATAGCTTCTGTATGTACTTCTAGGGATAACATTGAGATCAATGGGTGTGCAGAAATGTTACCTCCTTTAGCCAATCAGAAACTGCCACTACCATCCTAACAGAGTCTGAATCAAGCTCAGAAGTTCAGGTAAGCAGTTTTATGCATTTTTCCTTTTTGGTGTAAAGTTTTGACAACTGAGAAATACAAGGTAATAAGACAAAATCCAAATAAATAGTGTGTGACGTTTTGATAACAGCGGTATACTTTTCACATATACACTTGATAACAGTAACTATTTAAAAGCATGCTGTCATTTTTTTTCCTCATTCAATACATTCATCTGATGATGGTAACTGAAACGTCATACACTATTTATTTATTTGTATTTGGTGTCTTGTGTTGCCATGATTATTAAGTAGTTATATGCCATCTATTGACCCTCTCTGAAAATTAGCAGCCTTGGGTCAGTGACAAAGCCAACAACATTGGCTGCATTTGGTCTTGTTACCATTTGTTGTTGTTGTTTCTTATCCCCTTGTGTAAAGATTACACGAATTCCATGAGTTCATGCTCCTCAAGCTGTTTTATGATGAGCAGCGGCCTCTCCCAAAGGTCCTGTTTAGTGCATCTAAAGTAAGCCAAAATGTGTTCTGGAGCTGCAGGTGCCAAGCTACATTGTTACCATTTGTTTCTGATCTATAATCCAGATTGTACCTTAAGAAGGCTTGAATTTTACACAGGTTGAAACATGTCAGATTTCTGGAGACATTTAAGATGTGGTGTTGGAAACATTTGATGAAAATACCACATGGAATGAACATAGCAATGACGAGGTGTTTTTACTAGCAGGAGAGAACAGATGTTTCTCTCATTAAAATACCAAGAAAACTGATAAGGCACAATTTGGATTATAAATTATAAACACAAGGTAATAAGACCAAATCCAAATAAATAAATAGTGTGTGACCTTTTGGTAACAATGCTGTTACTGAAATGTCACACACTATTCATTTATTTGGATTTGGTCTTATTACCTTGTGTTTATACCAAGAAAACTAAAACTGAATTAGATCACCCATATGCTAGGACATGACAGCCTACTCAAATAATTTAAAGCACTAAAACAAGAGCATGCCCTCAATCTATATTTAGGGACCAACCTGGGGGTCGATGGAAGGATGGTCTAAACCGTTGGTTTTCGACTGCTACGACCCAGGATTGAATCCTGCATTGGACACTTTTTTCTAATTAAAAAAAAAAAATGCTCCAATGGCCCACGATTCTTGCAAAAGTTCAACCACACCAGTGAGTGGAAGTAACCAAACGGGGCTCTGGCGCATTTGTAAGTGCAAAAGTCAAACTGCTTTCCACATGTGTAGACATGTGGTGCACTTACAGTAAAAGCAGTCGCTAACTACCCACCATGATTATCATGGCCTATACCATGTGTGTACTTGGGATAAATAATAAAATAAATAAAAGGGACCAACCTAACCCTCAGAGCAAACCATCTTACCACCAGTGGATTGGTCATCTTGATTGAGAAGACCCACACCAGACTAATTCACCTGAAATAAATACCTCATTGTTTTCTTTACCCCCTGATGAAGTTAAATAATTGTTGTTCTTGGCAGAAGAGGATGTCTTCTTTCTTATCTCCACTCAATCATATTAGGGTATCAAGTTGTGATCCTTGATGGTGTCTGTTTGACAACCATTATGACTGGGTGAAGTAGAATGTGTCTGCCTTTGTCATTAAGGCTGGGAGCACTACTCAGTAGCAGGCATACTTAGCTCCAAAAGAAATGGCCACCTCTGACATGAGGAACAGACACCATGTGCAGCTGCTCCTAACATGGAGTACAAACACTACTCATCCTGTATCCCTGGATTAGGAGCCCTTACAGGGTACTATCAGAAAAGGATGTGAAAATGGCCTTCCACCATATTTACATATCGGATGCTCCATCACATTCCTGGTGATATAACTGCATAGAGTAAAACCTTCCCAGAATATATAACTTACCGCTTATGTAACAACATTATAAATAATGCATTGGGTGTTCATTGTTTACAGGTGTCTGCTAGTGTGAGTGTATTTTCAATGGGAGGACAATTTTGGTGGTAACAAATGTCCATTGTTTAGAGGTCTCTGCTAATGCGAGTATACACTAAGAGAGGTTGTTGTTGTTGTTTCTTATCCCCTTGTGTAAAGATTACACGAATTCCATGAGTTCATGCTCCTCGAGCTGTTTTATGATGAACAGCGGCCTCTCCCAAAGGTCCTGTTTAGTACATAGTACATCTAATGCAAGCCAAAATGTGTTCTGGAGCTGCAGGTACCAAACTACATTTTGGGCAAGTGGGATAAATTTTGTTATTATTTTCCATCTTCATTGGCTTGAGATGGCCTGTTCTAAATCTTGTTAGTGTTGTTTGATGCTGTCATTTCTGATGTTCAGAGCTCCTCCTGGGTTCACTCCAACTAAGAGAGGTTCTACTGTATAATAAACTCTTGTACTGATTGAAGGGTCAAGTATTTATTCATGCTTTGTGTCCAGGGTGAAATCAACATGAAGTTCCTCCCGTAAGTATCTTACCTAGTTGTTCAATCAGCTCCATGTGCCAGCTCTCAGATTTAAAAGTTTTACCTGATTTACCAGGATCAAGTCTAAAAGGAGTAGTGACCTTTGGCACATAAAATATTCTTGCAATAGTGCAGAAGCTTCTCCGCAGCATATCTTGTCATGCTCAGAACTGACAATAGAGGACCTATTTTCCAGACCTATAACTACCATTGCAAAATTGGAGAGGAGTGGACTTCAGGAATTGGTTTAACCATGGAGATAAGCACCACCACCACCACATAAAAGGAAGAGAATACTCAATCCACTGCCCTAACCTACATGCATTCAACAATGACCAATCAGTATACGTACATTCAATGACGGGGGTTGGTGGAAGGATGGTCTAAACCATTGGTTTTCGACTGCTATGACCCAGGTTCGATTCCTACATTGGGCACTTTTTTCTGATTTAAAAATAAAAAATGCTCCAATGGCCCCCCCGATTCTTGTAAAAGTCCAACCCCACCAGCGAGTGCAAGTAACCAAACATGGCTCTGGCACATTTGTAAGTGCAAAGTCAAACTGATTTTCACATGTGTAGACATGTGATGCACTTATAGTAAAAGCAGCCGTCAATTTCTACCTACCATCATTATCATATGTGTACTAGGGATAAGCAAAAATATATATAATTCAATATAATATAATGTGGCTTATGATTGTAAAATGACATTTGAAATACTATCCCGCATGTGTTTCTTTTCAATGAAAAATCTAAATTTATTTCACGGAGAAATAACGATTATTTCTAACCTTTTGGATGAGGTATGAAAGGATGAATTGTGAAGAGTAATGATAAACGGAAATTATATTGTATTATAAATTACTTTATGTATTATTTACGAACGGAAAAATATGTCCAGGGTAGCCTAGTGGACATGGCATCTGCCCGGTAAGCGGAACACTGTGGGTTTGATTCCCATCCCTGGACACTTTTATTTTTCTGTTTGTCATTACTCTTCACAATTCACCCTTTCATAACTCATCTAAAAGGTTAGAAATAATCATTATTTCTCCTTGAAATAAATTTTGATTTTTCGTTGAAAAGAAACACATGCGGGATAGTATTTCAAATGTCATTTTACAAAAAAATATATATATATATATATTCAACGACAACCTATGAGGCATATACTTAAAACAGCATCCCCACCAACTTAAGCAGTTTTTTTAACAGCTTTCACAAGGTAACAAATAACATTTTGTTGCCAGCATTGTCACAATCCTCAGACAAGAGTATTGTGGTCTGAAATCTATGCAAATATCTGTGATCTTGTTACTGTAATATCACATAGAAATTATACCTATTTGGTCATTTTATTTTTATCTAGAATTCAAATCTTACCAACTTATTTAATTTGTTTTCATGTTAAATGGAGGCCAAGATAGCAAGGCTATCTGTGTGTACTTTCAGCTATAACCATTGAGGTTAACATTGCTGTATCCTGGTAAGCCGCAATTTGGATTATAGATGATAATAAGACCAAATCTAAATAAATAAATAGTGTGTGATGTTTCGGTAACAGTGTTGTTACCATCTTCAGACAAAAGTGCTGAATGGTGATGCTGAATTCAGTAATTTTGTCTGAAGATGGTAACAACATTGTAACTGAAACATCACACACTATTTATTTATTTGGATTTGGTCTTGTTACCTTGTGATTACTGTATCCTAAAACACTGCATAAATTTTACCTTTTCACATTGGGTCTAGTTACCATTTTGGTGATCATCCACAAACTCCCCCCAATGTTCCACGAACTAGTGTGGTGGACAACAGAAGGTGATGTTGCAGCAGTCAGAGCCTCACCTCCCCCCTGTTGCTCTACTGGGCCCATGTAGAGAACAACGCCCTCGTGGAACCCATGGACTCGGCATTGTACCAGATGTCTTCTGACCCGATGGTAAGGCCATCCTTGCCATATTCATTAGAACCTTTAAAGAAAGACCATCTAACCAATATGGTCTCTTATTAGAGGTTTGGTTATAAATGGGTTTGAGTTTTGCCAAAGTTGCTCTCATCAGATAGATAGATAGGTCAGGTTTGCAACAAGATAGAAGTATGAGATGACAATGCACAGTTTAGATAACTGACAGAACTCTCCTCACAAGGAGTTAGAAGGATATAATGATAGGTTGTTAACTACACTCCAACTTCTTTAATTCAACACCCCTAGGGATCAGAATTTTTGGTTGAATTATAAAGTCTGTTTCTACCGGTAAACTCCGTATAAATTAGTATAAAAGTATAACAAATCTAAAGTTTTGCGGAGGAGCCTCTTTATTATACATTTGCAATATATAATAAAGAGGCTCCTCCGCAAAACTTTAGATTTGTTATACTTTTATATAAAGTCTGTGTTAAATTATAGGTAATAAGACCAAATCCTAAATAAATAAATAGTGTACAATGTTCCGGTAGCAACGTTGTTACCAAAACGTCACACTATTTATTTGGATTGGTCTTATTACCTATATTTCTAATCTATAATCCAAGTTGTACCTCATCAAGTCTGTGTTAAATTATTATTGGTTGAACTAAAGAGGTTTTATTATTCATACAGGACTATTTTGCACGATTTTTATTATTAATTTTTTTACTGCAATGGAAAAAAAACTTGAATGGATCCTGTTCACCACTGATGAGGAAAAAGAAAAATTCTTGCTAGTTTCAAATTTCATATTTACTGCAAGTGCACCACATGTCAACACATTTAGAAAGCAGTTTGACTTTAAGACTCCAGAAACTCCTTGGTTAGTTGCACTCCACTGGCTGATGGGGACTGAACCTGTACAAGATTTGGGAGCCATTGAAGCAATTTTAAAAGAATAGCCAATGCTGTATTTCAATCCTCGGTTGTGGCTAGTGAAATGCTGACATTGTTTGCAATTATGCCCCAATAAAATCCCCTATTAGTTTCTTAATATCTTTACTGAGAACTCCTCAAAATCGATGTCACTCTATAATCAGAATAAAATAGCAAAGTGGTCTAGTAGATATAATTGGTGAAATCATTAGGGAGAGGGTTGATGGAGAAGTGGCATAAACCTACAGCCACAGCCTGGAATCAAATCTTACAATGGGCACTTTTTTCTGAAGAAAAAAAAAAAAGTTTCAATGAGCCCTGATTCTTGCAAAAATCCAACCCCACCAGTAAGCGCAAGTAATCAAAATAGAACTCTGGACCACTTGTAAGTGCAAAAGTCAAACTGCTTTCTACCTTTGTAGACATGTGATGCACTTGTAGTAAAGTAGTCGCTAACTACATGATTATCATGGGTTGTGTTGTTGTTTCTTATCCCCTCTTGTGTAAAGATTACATAAATTCCATGATTTCATGCTCCTCTCATGGAATGGGGTGTAGGGGTGCAGCTTTCGTTGATCATGGCACCATGATCCAGGCACACTTATCATGGCTTGTACCACACGTATTGGGAATAATAATAATAAACTAGGAGGGTTCCTCACTGATGCTTTAAAACTGTTTTTATCATTTCAGTAGGAACAGTTGGTGTCAAGACAGCTATGCTTTCAATATTAACACCATTCAATTGTCCCTTGTTCTGTCTCACTTCTGAAAACTTTTTGTTTCTCACTTTTGTGTTGTTTGATTCAATCACTGATACACTGACTTGTAATAGGTAACGGAACCCCAGAAGCCCACAGAAAACACTCCAAAGGCCTAGTAAGTACCTTGTAGGTGGATGGAAATTTTTCAGATGACACTTAGTTATGATGGGAGAGGAGATTTTAAAATGGAAGTACTGTAAAATATCTCTCTTTGAATTAATTCATTATTATTTATTCATTTATTAAGATTAAATTTTTTCAAATGCTTAAGACTAGCTGTTATTCTAGGTATGTATATGTAGGTACTTGGATTAAACCAGGAGATTGCCCCTGACACATCTGTCTTTCCATCCATCTGAAGCAAATATTAATCTTTATATGATAAACTTGCAAATACCAATAACCAGATTGTGTTGTTTTTTCTTCCCTTTATGCATCCTTAATAGTGCAGTGTGAGTGAAGTTCCTAACTAACTTGTCTCCTGATGCCTAGCCTTTTCAAGCATCACAAGAAAAGCCACGCTCTCCTGCTGCTGAGGCATCCAACCAGCCTTTTGATTGAAGGGCAGATTTCAGCTCAGGTTCTCCTGGGAGAGGTTGAGGTCCATGGTCATACCATGGCACCAGGGGATGAAGAATGGGTCCCCATCCATTCTTCTAGCAGCATGGGCTTCCTGCCTCTGGTCACCATGCCATCCAGGCCTCTAAAAAGCTGGGAGAGGGAGCTCAAGACTTCCCTAGCAGCCCTACAAATGGATGACATGCTGGGGCCCCTCAGACAGTACCTGGATCCTCTCTGCACCCTGGTGGCCCTCAAGAGATACATGACAACCGGGGCTCTGAACAAATCAGCCATGAGGTTGTTCCCCTCCCAAGTCCAGCTGATGAAGAATCTCCAGATCAACCTAGTCAAGGTCAACTCAGATCTTCGGGTTATCAGTCAGAGCAGCCATCAGAAGGAGCTGACGTCTTCCATGCTTCAAGATGCCAGGATTATGGGTAGGTTCTCCCCCACCAGTAAACTTCCCCTTACACACATGTGTGCACCTGTTAAACATGTCATTGGAATGCTGCCATCTATATACAGTCTTTACCCCTTCTACCTGAGATCAGAATTTTTGGTTAAAATAAAGTCAGTGTTATAGTCTATTCACACAAAGTAATGAGATCCAATGTGGATTACTGGATTACTTTGTGTTTATAATCTATAATCCAAATTGTGCCTTATTCTTATTTGTGTCTATTCAATTAAATATAGCCTGATTGGGGAGATTGGAAAAATGGTTGAATTATTTTGTATAATCAAGTAAGTAGGATGGGGGTCAGTGGAAGGATGGTTTAAACCATTGGTTTACGACCGCTACGACCCAGGTTTGATTCCTGCATTGGGCACTTTTTTCTGATTAAAAAAAAAATGCTCCAATGGCCCCCGATTCTTGCAAAAGTCCAACCTCAACAGCGAGTGCAAGTAACCAAACGGGGCTCTGGCACATTTGTAAGTGCAAAGTCGAACTGTTTTTCACATGTGTAGACATGTGGTGCATTTACAGTAAAAACAGTCGCCTTTTACCCACCATGATTATCATGGCCTGTACAATGTGTACTAGGGATAAGCAAAAAAAAAAAGAAGGTAAGTAGGTGTTGAATTATAGTTGGTTAAATTAAAGAGGTTATACTGTGTATAAGAAATTGAACACATTTTAGTGATTTTTTTCCTTGGTGCTGTCAGAGGTTCAGAGCTTCTCCTGGATCCACTCCTCTGTACTTGTTGGGATTAGAGGTAATCTTGGTTAGGGAATTTAAGCAAACCTAAGTCCAGAATTTCCCATATACAGTTGTTGTGTCCAATGAAGAGCCTCAGATGTCCCTGTGCATCTCTATCACAGCAGCAGCAATGTCCACTATCTTGGGTGTGTAAAGCTGCTGCTCTGGTTCCATGTCAATTTTCTGCAAGGCTGCGGCCATTGCTGGGCATGAGAATATGTGGGTAGGTGTTAGTTTCACACCAGGACAGTTGTTGCATGTCCTGTAGGTTCGCTCACATACAGTGTTGGTTATATAAACAGAGTATCCCAATACAATATTAGAGTGAGGCTTCACTACTGATAAGCCAGGCCCTTTCAAGATTTCATTGTAGTAAGAACAGTATAAAATTATTTTATTTAAAAAAATTAATTAAAAAGCATGCTAAATACAGTATAACCTTTTTTATTTCAACCACAAATTCTTATCTCTTGGGGTATTGAATTAAGTAAGGAGTTTGACTATAGTTTTTTATTTCTTGTATCCATACTCTGATGTACTGACATTTGTTGTGTCCAGGATCCCAAGGCAGAAGGCCAGTGATAGTGGTGTGTGGAGGCAGAGGCCTGGGCAAGTCCACCTATCTCCGATACCTGGTCAACAGGCTCCTAGCTGAGTAAGTCTCTTCACTGCCTCTAATATATGTTAGGATGTAGATAACAACTTTTTGATTCCCATTACTATATTGTGATAATATAAAAGAACAAAAAGGACCTTCTTGTGTAGAACACGTTTATTCTGCTAGCTTTCGAACGACATCGTTCTTCAACGGGCTTGATGTCATTCGAAAGCTAACAGAATAAACATGTTCTACACAAGAAGGTCTTTTTTGTTCTTTTATATTATCACAATATATTGTTGCATAAAGTTGCAGCTTTGCAGGGTTGTCGACCTTGGTTTCTTCCTTCTTTGTGTTATACACGTTTCCCGAGCGGGTTTCCATATTCAAAGCAAATAAATAAAAGTAAAAGTAAATAAATAAAATCAAATAAAAATAAATTACCTTTCAAAGTTATTGTGTTTATTTATTCGTGGTCTTCCTCGTAGGTCGTTATCCGCAGTCTTCGTCTAGGTCCTCTCTCACTCCAATAACCAATCAAGATATGTACAATAAAATATTACAAAAGGAATGAAACTATAAAAAGGAATGATGATAATCTAAATATTCTGTATTAAATAAATATTAAATATCATAGAATATTTTGAATAAATGTAAGGCACATTAAAATTGATGTAACAATATATATGTTATGAATAATTTGTTTGTTGTTAGAGAAAGGGTTAATAAGACAAAGGATCGATAAGATAAAGGGTTGAAGGTGCAGTCGTGATAAGGAAAAGATAATTATTTGCCATCAAGTAGCTTTTATTTTCAATTACTTGAGTAAATATTACACATTAGTTATTTTCACATTATATAGAATTTATAAAGTCAATCCTATATTAGTGATTTAAAAGAGATAGATATGTTAACTACGCATATTTACAACAAAACTGAAAGTCTTTCTAAAACGATCATAACCAAAAGTAGAAATATCAATGAATAAAAATAAAATATATATTTTAAAATATAGAATTATTTGAGGTTTTATATTATATAATATATATATATTACTTTTAGCCTTTTATATTGTGGACCTATGTCCTACACAGTATTCGACCATGTGATAACCGGCCAGAAAATATTTGTTATTTACAGGTGATTGTTTATTTATATGTCCATTTACATTCATTTTCTCTCAATGTTTCTTCCCTTGCGCAGCCCTATAAAACAGGCCAATGCATTGGATTTATTCTTTGTCATCCTAGACAACAAAGCCTCCAGAGCAAGATGATATGATCCAATTATTTGTAAAAGAAGTTCCCTTTCACCTCTTAACTTTAAACAGAAAAACATGTGGTGCTCCAGTTCAGAGTCAGTTTTGAAGGGTTATATTTATTTATTTATTTACCAAAATCTCTTGAATGTGTGTGATGAAGGTTAATCTAGATTGATAATGAGTGAATTTTCCCTTTTTGCAATAATAAAATAATTTATACTCTTTCCCTCACTGCAATAAAAAATGTCTTCCCTAAATATAGTTCCAATTCTAATAGTTCAAATATTAGCAATGGTACAGAATGGTTAGAATGAGCAGTTTCAATTTTTAAAACCACACACTATTGATTTATTTGAATTTGGTCTTTATTACCTTGTAGTTCTAATCTATAATCCAAATTTTACCTTATCATATACAAAAGAAATTTGTATCATGTGGCTGCTACACATAAAAAAATTCTGCAGTCATTGGTCAAAACTAATTAAAATCAATGATGATATATATATATATGTGTGATGATTTAAGACCTTGAAATTATTGTAATATATATCCAAATATGTAATACCACATGGGTCACCACGTGAATGTATATAACTTGCTATTTACTGCAACTATGAAACATCAAATAACATCAATCTGTACCGCTTAAGACTGTAATAAAGTATAGCAACTGTACAAATAGAAGGAATGGAGAATTACAGGAGAAATTTAAGTCTAAAACCAATCAGGCCTAGTACGATTAGGAAACAAGGCTTAAGAAACCCAGTCCAAGTTTTACGGGGTCATGGCACTCTTGGTTGATGGCACTATCCCACCCTGATTACGTCAGAAAGAGCAGTGACCTGCCTGGACCCGTGGAAGCTATTAAAGGAGACTCCCAAACCTAAATAGTTAGTAGGTTTTCTTCCATCCGCTAGAGCCCTTGGTACACATCACATTGATCGCCAGGTAACCCTTTCCTGCCTGAATCCTCCTCTTTCCATTCCTTTTTGACGCCAGCCGTTTCTTCTGTGGAATCTCTATTTGCTTATTTCACCTTTGGCCAAGCTGTGTCACCTTCCCCACAACTTCAAGGTAGCGGTGACATCTAGGATCAGGTAACACTGGTCCGAGAGGTCCCAAGATATCACATATATATATATAGTAAAATGTTTGTTATCCACTTACATTGTGTGTGGTGTGAAGGTATGAATATATCCACCATCTAGACATGGACCCAGGCCAGCCAGAGTTCACCCTGCCAGGCTGCCTCAGTCTGTCCAGGGTGTCCAAACCTCTCCTAGGACCTCCCTTCACCCATCTACGGCAGCCTGTAAAGTAAGTTTCTTTCTACTCTCTTTGGACACAGTAATCATGACAGGTTTTACACCCCAAGTACACCACTTTTTCTGCACATAGAAACAACTTTTTCATTACCAGGTGCCCTGTTTTACTTGCACTTATTTGTGGGATTAGACTTGTGGAATCATGAGCTTTTTGAAGCCAGAAAAGAATTTGAATCTAAAGGCATTAAGACTAAATCCAAATTATTGAAATGTTTGTGACATTTCAATAATATTTTGATTTGGTTTTGTTGCCTTGATTCTAATCTTTGATCCAAATTGAACCTTATAATTTTAGAGAAGAACTACTCAATATGGATTTCATTTCCCAGTCTCAGGTGTTGAGCATGGCTTATACAACCACCTGCTGTTGTATTATATAAACCTACATACTCGGGTATGTTTGAACACAGCACCCTCAGAATAGCCTGTTCATTATACCAAGGTTTCTGTCTAGAATGTCAGTACTACTAGTCAAGGTATGGTCTGTAGTGTGTCTGGATCATGGTGCCATGATTAACGAAAGCTGTACCCCTACACCCCATTCCATGAGATCATCAGATGTTGATTTGCATACTGCTTCACCTGCTGTGCAGAAGAGCTTGAGGAGCATGAACTCATAGAATTTGTGTAATCTTTACAAAAGGCGATAAGAAACAACAAGGTATGGTCTGGGCCCTCATGGTCATATAGTGGAAGTACAATAGAACCTCCCTGTAAAGGACACCTAATTTCAGAGCCAAAGTGTCCTTTAGGGAGAGGTTTCCTCTTACTGGAGAGTTGCTAAATAGTAAAAATGCTAATTTTGCAAATGAAAACTGTCCTTTGTAGAGAGGTGTCCGCTAAATCACTTCATTCTTTTTCCTTCACTTTATAATTTTCAGGGTTCATTTACCAGTCCACATATATATAGAGTCTATAATTGGGACTCATTGATTATTCAAAAATGAGTCCCGATAATCCTATAAATTCTAGCACACAAAGATGGATGTAAAATACTCTCTTAAATCTTACAAATTTGCATAGAAAACAAGCCTCTTGTTGTCATTGTTGAGTTTAATTGGTGTTCTATATATTAAAAATGTAATATTTCAATCTTCAATGGAATATTAATCTTAGTAGATCCCTAGAATCTCAAATAGGCAAACAAAGATTGAACTGTTGTTGTTGTTGTTGTTTCTTATCCCCTTGTGTAAAGATTACACGAATTCCATGAGTTCATGCTCCTCAAGCTGTTTTATGATGAGCAGCGGCCTCTCCCAAAGGTCTTGTTTAGTGCATCTAATGCAAGCCAAAATGTGTTCTGGAGCTGCAGGTGACAAGCTACATTTTGGGCAAGTGGGGTAGATTTTGTTATTATTTTCTATCTTCAATGGCTTGAGATGGCCTGTTCTAAATCTTGTTAGTGTTGTTTAATGCTGTCTATTTCTGATGTTCAGAGCTCCTCCTGGGTTCACTCCACTGTACCAACTGTGCTTAGGTGGGATCCTCCAAGATTGAACTACTTCAAACATATAATGACACCAAATGGTTTAAAAAAGATATTGATGTTGGGAAAATAAAAGGAAGAGAGGAAGACCTGCAATGAGCTGGTTGGAAGGGTCAAGAAAGCTACTGTCACTAGATGAGCTGGGAATGATGATGTCACCAACAGATCATATTGGAGAACATTTGTCACCATATAGTCATCAAAAGTTGACTTGATGCACACTAACATCAAAACAACAGAATTAAATCTAAGGATAATAATGAAAGTGTGTGTGTGGGGGGGGGATAAAATAAATATTTTAAATAATTACTTTCTTTTCACACAAGGTAAGAAGACCAAATCCAAATAAACAAGTTATTTAAGATGTTTCATCAACAGTGTTGCTGCAGAAACATCATAGAACCCACATGGATCTTATCACCATGTGATTCTTATATTTAGTCAAGTTGTACCGCCGTCTCATATTTAAACTGAAAATAAAGAGTAAAATCTCCCAAAATATCATTATTTTATTTTTTTCATCCATATCCAGGTATATTTCTTTATCCAAACTTGTTTTTTTTTAATTATTATTGGGACAAACTCTGGCTGTCCTAGCTGGTTTCATTTTAAAATATTTACTCATTGTGTTTTTTTATAAGCATGTTTGTTAATGAAAGTGTGTGACCAGATGTATATACCTGGGCCAGGTGGACATCAGCAAGGTGGGGAGCACATACCTGAATGGCCTGAAGTCTCTGCACTCTCACTACGACGGCAGCGCACCTCTAGTGGTCAACACAATGGGCTGGACCAGTGGCCTGGGCCTCCAGCTGCTCGTAGACATCCTGCGGTACATCGAGCCCACCCATGTCATGCAGCTCTACATCCAGGATGACAGAGATGGCTCCTCCAACTTGCCTGACCTCACCCCCGAGTACCTGCAGACTGCCACAGGATGGGCCAGCTCCATTAAGCCCTGCCACTACACCCTGCTAAAGACCTTGGGACGAGTACCCAAGATGAGGTACACCTCGCAAGAACTGCGAGACCTCCGCATCTGCTACTATCTGGACAGACTCTCCCACACCTCCCTGCTCAACATGGACCTCTGGACTTGCTACCAGGTGCCCTGGAGCACTCTGGTTGCCTGCTTCTGCCACGAGGTGGTGCCCCCCTCCCAGATCATGCAGGTGCTGAACGGCAGCTTAGTGGCGCTGTGCATGGTGGATCAGTCAGTCCTGCAGAGAGCCGTCCAACATGACAAGAGCCTGCCAGCCATCCTGCCTGGCTGTCCAGAGAACCAATGCCTGGGCTACGGCATTGTCATGCGGCTGGACTTGGCCAGTCAGACCCTCTGTATCGCCACCCCAGAGATCCTGGAGGTGTTGTCCCAGGTCAATGCCCTCTACCGCGGCCAGGTCACCTTGCCGGATCATTTACTCCTCAGACAGGTCAGTTCTCTTTGTTTATCTGTTTGCAATATATCTCCACATAAACTCAATGTCTTCGAGGCTCCCCCTTCTCCTTTTTCATCCGGGTTTGGGACCAGCAAAGGCAGAGTTAACTGGCTGATAGTATCCTGTAATCTAGGGATACAAGATGAGCAGCGTTTGTACTCCATGTTAGGAGCGGCTGCACAAGGTGTCTGTTGCTCATGTCAGAGGCGGCCATTTCTTTTGGAGCTAAGTTGGCCTGCCACTGAATAGTGCTCCTAGTCTTAATGACAAAGGCTGGCGCTTTCTACTTTACCCAGTGAGATAAGAAAGAATAAGACCCTATTGCTAACTTACAGTACTGTGTGACTCCAGAGCGATGGTGCCAGACCACTTCCCTACGTCAACAAGGTGGCTTGTTGGCCAAAATTTAAATCCCTCACATACCCTGTCAAAAAACAAGGCTCCACCCTCAAGACCAAAACCAATTTATAGATGTTTATTTAGCTGCAATGTATATACATACTATGTAAATGTGTTCCTCATTATCAGTGTTCTAAACATATGTAAATATATAGTTCCATTGTTTGTTCATTTTGGTTTTATAAAGTTAAACAAGTTTTGTTTTTTTGTTTTATAACTCAAATATTTATATATAAATATCATCATTGTGAACCTAGTATTAAATGTTGCCTAACAAACTTATTTGTGATTTTGTGGAAGAACATTGTTTGATGAATTATATCTTTGATTTAGATATACAACAGAATCCCAAAGTTCTTTCAAAAAACAAATTTACTGTGTTCAATAGCAGGGTGTATAATAAATTCAGTCCAATACAACAGTGAAGAAGTTTGGAGATTAGAATGGCGAAACACTGCTGGTTCACCATTAATGAACCATATCCTCCCTCTTTCAATTTTTATTCATTCCAGAATATGGCTGGTAGAAATAAATGTTAATTATATATATTTTAAAGTTAGGTTTGAAATGTTTTGGAAATGTGTGTTTTAGCTTTAAAATAAATTTATCATGTTGAATAAATTTTATACCATTTTGGCACTATTGTGTTTTATTATATAATTCATCCAAGTTACCTCTGCGTACCTTACTGCTATGATTTTCTATGATGGATGTCAGTTCTGATCAATTGTACTGTGTAACAAACTTTTTTTTTCTGTCCTTGGACATTAAATGAGTTTACCTGTCCCCCCCATTCAGAGGGTATAGAGAATGATAATTATCCTGAGAGTGCTTTTGTGATCAAGAAATTGAAATGAATTTGCATATATTCCCCATACATCAATGTGATTGTTATTAATTTTAATATTGTTATTATTATCCTTAGTACACGTGGTACAGGCAATAATAATTATGGTGGGTAGTTAGTGACTGCTTTTACTGTAAGTGCACCACATGTTTACACAGGTGAAAAGCATTTCGACTCTGCACTTACAAATGTGCCATAGTCCCATTACTTGCACTTGCTAGTGGGGTTGGACTTTTGCAAAAATCGGGGCCTTTGGAGCTTTTTTTATTAGGAAAAAGTGCCCAATTCAGGATTCGTTCCCGGGTCGTAGCATTTGAAAACCAATGGTTTAGACCAACCCCCCCCTCCCCATTTGTATATTGTGATACATTTATGCTTTGTTGTGTCCAATGAAGAGCCTCAGATGTCTCCCGCGCATGCATCTCTATCATTATAGCAGTCGAACTGTTCTCAATCTTTATTGCTCTTCATTGGAAAATGGTTGCTCTTGATACATTAGTCACCTTGGAAACAGACCAAAATTTAGTCAACAACTCCAAGGTCCCGGGGGGTCTTAGGTAAGTTAGGTCAGACTTCTCTCCCTTCTTCCACATTTATACCTTGTGTTGGTAAATAGAAAGTTGCCAAGAAGCTGCGAACTTTCACAGACTCTTTTGCTATATCTCTGGAGAATCATCATGACAAACAAAAAAAGTAATCTTTACATGCATCATTCTGTCTTTCATAATTATCAATAGTTAGTATTTTTTTATTTTAATACAGTATAACCTCCATGAGAGGACACTCCCGCTCTATAAAGGACAGTTTTCATTGTCACAATTATAATTTTTAATATATAGCAACTCTCTGGTAAGAGGACACCTCTTTGTAAAGGACACTTTGGCTCTGCACCTAGGTATCCTTTACAGAGAGGTTTTACTGTAATAGCTTTGTTTTGTTTTTTAAGTAAATATAAGCATTTTACTTTTAATGTCAGCTTTAAAAAAAAAAAAGTGTTAAACGTTTACATAAAGGGGATATGCAATATATAAGAAAATTCTCCTAAAAATAAAATATTGGAGCTATAATGGCCATTTTCTAAATGTTTTAAACATAGGAAAACTGGAAATAACACTCGCATGCCAAAGACAAAAAAAAATGGCCTGAAAGTGTTATTTAATAAGAAACATTAGTGCTAAAAAGGTATCAAATTTATTCAATAGATAGTGATCTAATATTTAGTACAGTAGAACCTCCATAAGAGGATATCCCGCTAGTGGATACCTTTACAAAGGGCAGTTTTCATTCACAAAATTACCATTTTTACAATTTAGCAACTCTCCGATAAGAGGACACCTCTCCCTAAAGACACTTTGGCTCGACAATTAGGTGTCCTTTACAGGGAGGTTCTACTGTATAATTTTTCCTAGCAGTACACACACACATATTGTGACAAAACTTGTTTTGCGCAGCACCCTGTTGTATGTGATTGTAACCTACTGGCACATGTACTTTAATGTTTTTACCTCAAACTCTTAATTAGTGGCTTGAGACAAGTTTTATTCTGGAGTTGTTGTGTCTTATCCCCTTGTGCGATTATTACCCAAATTCCATGTGTCCATGCTCCTCAAACTGTTTAATAATAAACAGCTGGCTCTCCTAAATGATTTTTATTCTAGTAAATACAGTATAGCTTCTTCAATTCAGTTGGAAATTTTGCTGGGAAGATATTGAGCTGTTAAAAGAAAAGTCGCCTCTTCCATTAAAATAGATGTTAAAACTAGCACCATCTATTGATCTCTCTAAGTGGACTCAGGTCGGTGACAAAGCTGTAACATTTAATTTTGGAAAATTCTAAATAATTAATGAATCCTGTATTGATCTCATGAAATCAAACCTGTCTTGGACTGATGAAAGGCATTAGCCTGAAACAATGATCTCCAGGTGTACATTCTGAGTTTATCAAACCTGGTGTTGTAACTCAGTTACTAACTAGAGTCTGCAGAGACTGTCAATAGATGCCACTTAATTTTAGCATCTACACTCATGGACAAAATGTGAGTAAGTTTTACCTTTAAACATATATAGGGATTCGGACAATAACTCTGAAAGATATTTGATACAAAGTGACCTTTATTGAAGATACACAAGATAACAAAGTGTGAACAAAATTGCCTCTGTCTCCTTTAATGTTGTTTTTTCTTATCCCCTTGTGTAAATATTACACAAATTCCATGAGTTCATGCTCCTCGAGCTGTTTTATGATAAGCAGCGGCCTCTCTCAAAGATCCAGTTTAGTGCATCTAATGCAAGCCAAAATGTGTTCTGGAGCTACAGGTGCCAAGCTACATTTTGGTCTCCTTTAATAAAATAGTCAACCGGCAATATCAAATACTTTCTACTTAAGTTTTGTCCATGAGTGTATTATGACCAGAGAGATCTTTATTTTGATGCCTCTCTAATTCAACAGCCTCTCTTGATGTAACTCGGACTCCTAGAGCGTACAGAAGTCACCAACAGTCCAGCCACTATAAATTAACAGAAAGCACCTTGCCCTTGGTGCAATGAATCAAAGAGGTGATGATAATGCACAATTTGGATTATAGATAATAAACACAAGGTAATAAGACCAAATCCAAATAAATAAATAGTGTGTGACGTTTCGGTAACAGCGTTGTTACCATCTTCAGTCATTCAGTACTTTTGTCCGAAGATGGTAACAATGCTGTTACCGAAACGTCACACACTATTTATTTATTTGGATTTGGTCTTATTACCTTGTGTTCAAAGAGGTGATCTATTGTATACAAAAAAAAAATATTGCAGTATATAGTGGTGAAACTTGTCTTAACCAGCACCCTGTTATATGTGTTTGTCAACCTATGGTCACCTAGTACATGTTCTTGGATGTTTTTACCTCAAATTCTGGTTGCTTGAAACAAGTTTTATTCAAGTGTCATTGTTTTTTATCCCCTTGTGTATAAAGATTACCACAAATTCCATGAGTCCATGCTCCTCAAGCTGTTTGATGATAAACAGTGGCCTTCCCCAAAGAATTTTATTCTAATAAATACAGTATAAAAAATAGTACAAATGTGATATTGTACTTGGATAAGGTGCATAAATTATTAAAAAGGCATCTCCTTATCGTGTAACTGAAAGTTGTTGATGGCTTGCGCCATCTATCGGATAATTGATATTTATTCTGATAGATGGCGCAAGCCATCAGCAACTTTCAGTTACACAATAAGGAGATGCCCTTTTCATAAAATACAGTATAGTTTCTTCAATTCAGATATGCATAAAATGATCATTTTTAAGATATATCTTTGTTGATTTAAGCTGTGGGGAATCTTGTCCCAGAGATATTATCTAAATGTTATTCTACTAAATCTATAGTTTTCCAAAGATATCAAGCACTGACAGCTATTTTATTTTTAAGGGACCTAAACTGTATCCCTTTAATTGAATTATTTGTTAATGATTTTGCTTCTTTTTTTTCTAAAAATCTACTTTTTGAGTTGAAAATTTCCTATATACATTCACATTTTTGGTGCAATTTCTATATTTCCTTTTTATGAAAAAAATGATATTTTTAATTCAGGGAAATGGTCTTTTTATATGTGTGCAAATCCCATGAATGTCATGGGCCTCAATGAAATAAGGCTATCATGATTTATCTTTGTTCTCATTTTTATATTTTATTTAACACAAGGTAACAAGACCAAATCCAAATGTTAAGGCACAATTTGGATTATTGATTATAAACACAAGGTAATAAGACCAAATCCAAATGAATAAATAGTGTGTGATGTTTCGGTAACAGCATTGTTACCTTGTTTGCACACTTCTTTTTTCTTATCTCCACTCAATCATATTAGGGTATCAAGCTTGTAAAGCCTGAGACTTTTGATGGTGTCTGCTGGGGATGAGTAGAGTTCATCAATGGATGAGTAAATACAGTCAATAATGTGGTTTGGGGTTTCAGGTTGAGAATTGCACTTAGTACATGTGGGGAAAACCTTTACACACTTGATAACAGTAACTATTTAAAAGCTTTCTGTGCTATTTTTTCTCATTCTGTACTTTTGTTTGATGATGGTAACAATGCTGTTACCACAATGTCACATACTATTTATTTGTATTTTTTCTTATTAATTTGAGTTTTTTTCTAATCTATAATCCAAATTGTACCTCATAATATTTTATTTAATAAATTCTTACTTTTAAATATAGTATATTTTTTAATCAAAATGTATAACAAGACCTCAAATCTAAATGATTGAAATATTTGTTGGATTCGGTCTTGTTACCTTTTTTGATTCTAATCTATAATCCAAATTTTGTACCTTATAGTATATTTTATAAATGGAATATGAAATTTAAAATATATATACAGTAGAACCTCCCTTTAGCGGACACCCCGCTAGCGGACACCTCTCCACAATGGTCAGTTTTCATTTACAAAATTACCATTTTTACAATTTAGCAACTCTCCGGTAAGAGGACACCTCTCTCTAAAGGACACTTTGGCTCTGTAATTAGGTGTCCTTTACAGGGAGGTTCTACTGTATATCAAAACCATTATAGTATCATTTAACCACTTGATATGTCTTTGATAAAAAAACTTTTTTTACAAACATGTTGTTGTTATGAAATATTTAAATATAAAGCACATCAAACACACTCTCTTTTATATTTTATTTCTGCCCCCTAGACCCTCCCTCTATTGTACCATTTAGTGAGTTAGAAAAACTTCCTTGCCTTTCTAAAGAGCTACAAAAGACTGATGAAATATTGAAGAAAAATTAAACATGTGTTAATGGTAGATTGTTAGATTTTTATATTTAAACAAAGGGATTTTTTTCTCTAAAGATATATTTTCAGCTAAGGCCTAGTTTTAGGTCAATTTTGACAATAAAAGTACAGTTAAACCTATCTATAGCGCCCCCTCTTGGGACTCACCAAAATAGGGTGCTATAGAGAGGGCTGCTATAGACAGGTCACTTTTAATGTAAATCGCATCGTACTATGTATTTAAAATTGGGCGCTATAGAGAGGGAGGCGCTATTTAAAGGGGGCGCTATAGACAGGTTTAACTGTATCTTCCTTATTTAAAGCTTCAGTTTCCCATGAGGCTAAAAACCTGTCTGAATCCTGTCTATTCTGGAGATAGACTCCTTATCTGTCAAGACACGAGGAGTCTGTCAATTGAAACAACCATCTCTAGAAGAGACCAGTTTCAGCCATGTTTTTTTAGGTGGTCTTTATATTGTCTGAATGGAGGTGTTGATGGGTCCTTACCCAGAGATGTTAAGTAGATTGGTATCCTAACTAAACAGTGTATGGATTGATAAGGCACAATTTGGATTATAGATTATAATAAACATAAGACCAAATTCAAATAAATAGTGTGTGACGTTTCGGTAATAGCGTTGTTACCATCTTCAGTACTTTTGTCTGAAGATGGTAACAATGCTGTTACCGAAACGTCACACGCTATTTATTTATAAGAGAAGGAATCACCAGACATCATCTTGAAGAAGGAACAAAAGTTTACGGCGACGAGTTTCTTTTATTAATGCTGTAAATTCGGAAAGCTTTCGGACTTTGACGTCCTTCGACGGGCAACTTTCCAAGAAACTGAAAGATAATATTTATATACAGGTAAATGTTTACATAATTAGAACTTAGTGGAATAAATGATTGTTATACAAAATTCTTTCCTCTTTATCTCTATGTAAACAAATTTGTTCTGAGAAAAGGATGAGTACCTTAGGATGCAGGGAAAGACAAAAAAAAACATTATTTATTTGGATTTGGTTGATAAGGCACAATTTGGATTATAGATTATAAACACAAGGTAATAAGACCAAAAAAATAAATAGTGTGTGACGTTTCGGTAACAGCATTGTTACTGAAACGTCACACACTATTTATTTATTTGGATTTGGTCTTATTACCTTGAGTGTATGGATTAAAGTTAAGCCACAAAGTGTGAGGTTGTTGTCAATACCTGACTGGAGAGATGTTAAGTAACAGAGTGTGTACTGTTCTCTCTATAACATGAATTCTTCTTCCAGACTCATTTCTAGGAATAAACAAAATGTACTTTCTATATGGCAAATTTATCAAGTTTTTTTTAAATACTCATTCAATAATTGGGATAAATTTTTGCTTTTCCCCCATTATTATACAATAATCTACTGCCCTTACTACAATGATGAAATAATAGGAGGACCTGCTGGCTCATCAGTGGTGAACTCTCCCAGCGGTTTTACCAGATTAATCTATCATAACGCTGTAATATTGCAGTTTTCCCTTCATACTGATACTGAAGCTAAGACTCTTGGAAAGGGTATTCTAAATGAACTATCAGTATAAAAGAAAAACCAAAAAATGCAATATTTACAGTGGTATGGTAGATTAAACTGGCAAAACCACTGGGAGGGTTCAACACTGATGAGCCAGGCCCTCCTATTATTCTATTATTGCAGTAAGGACAGTAGAAAATTGATTTATATTTAAAAAAAAGAATCATACGCGTCAAAAACAGTTCAAATTTCTCATAGCAGATGGCGCACTGATGCATTCATATTTTACAATTAATCAGAGGGGGTCGGTGGAAGGCTGGTTAAACCGTTTGGTTTTCGACCACTATGACCCAGGTTCGATTCCCGCATTGGACACTTTTTTCTGTTAAAAAAAAAATGCTCCAATGGCCCCCTGATTCTTGCAAAAGTCCAACCCCACCAGCAAGTGCAAGTAACCAAACGGGGCTCTGGCACATTTGTAAGTGCAAAGTTGAACTGCTTTTCACATGTGTAGACATGTGGTGCGCTTACAGTAAAAGCAGTCGCTATCTACCCACCATGATTATCTTGGCCTGTACCACGTGTACTAGGGATAAGCAAAAAAAAACAATTAATCAGAATTATATAAATGATGAAGCATAATTTGGATTATAGATTATAATACAAGTCTAAAAAAAACTGTCTTAAAAAAAAGCTATTTTTCCTTATCTGTTATCTTGTTTAAACACTTGATATCAGTACTATTTAAGAACTTGCTGTGATATTTTTCTCATTTATTATTTTTATTATCCCTAGTACTTGTGGTACAGGCTATGATAATCATGGTGGCTAGAAGTTGGCAATTGCTTTTGCTGTAAGTGCACCACATGTCTATACATGTGAAAAGCAGTTCGATTTTGCACTTACAAATGTGCCAGAGCCCCGTTTGGTTACTTGCACTCGCTGGTGGGGTTGGACTTTTGCAAGAATCAGGGGCCATTGGAGCATTTTTTTTTTTTTTATCAGAAAAAAGTGCCCAATGCGGGAATCAAACCTGGGTCGTAGCGGTCGAAAAGCAACGGTTTAGACCATCCTTCCACTAACCCCCCTTTCTCATTTATTCTTTTGTCTGATGATGGTGACAATGCTGTTGCTGAAACGTCACATACTAATAAATTATTTGGATTATTTTCTTGTATTAGAATTATTTATAGTTTAAAAGAATGTAAATACATTTCTCAATAAATAAAGAGACCAAACATATATTTAAAAAAAGAGCAAAAGTTTATTTATATACAAATAGTTAAAAAAAATGCTGTACAAAAAAAAAAATCTGAATTATTTACATGAATTTGACTAGCAACAATTGGGTAGAGAATATATTTAGAGATGTGTTTATGGAGTTTTTCTCAACACACACAACAAATAAATATAGAGCACTTAAAAATAGTTAGCTTTTATCCAAATAGTCCTTAGCAATTAGAGTTTTAAATGGTATTAGATGTTTCAAAGAGAAAATGCAAATACAATGGATAGATTTGGTTGAGTTGAGAAGATGAGCATTGAAGAAATCGGAACTTCACTCAGAATGAAAAAATGGGATGAGGCAGGCCATTTATTTGTCTAGGCACAATAAGGAAAGATATATTTGGTATGTAAAACATCTACTCACAAATTCTTTATATGCAAAATCGTTTTTTTATTCTGTATTAGATTATCAAAAAGAGGATGTTAGGGCAGTGATAGTTGCCTTCAGGCCTATCAATTCTTACCAATGGTTGTGCTAGAGTTCAATCACTCCAAATAGAGTAGTGAACTCTGACTAATATGATGTAACCTGTCAACAGTGGCCAACTTCTGAAATGACCATCAAATGGTAAACACTTTTTCTTTAGCCACCATTTCTTTAATGCACAGCCGCAAAAAGTTCTTCCCCACATGACTCCCTTTTTCTATAGCGGCTTCAATATAGCGACTTTAGATAGCCTGTTAAGAACATTGATCCTACTTTTGTTTTCATTAATCTCTTAACCCTTTCACTGCTGACTGTACATACCTCCATGTGATCATGAACCTTTCCTCAAGAGCCTATAACATGATCTAAGATCCAATAATATATCTTCTGTGTCAATCTGCATTTCATTTTAACTATATTTGATGGTATCAGGATAAATATGTGTTTTACCTAGTTGTAAATGACAGCATTTTGACCTTTATTGAAAATATAGGCTTTAATTTATTGGGGATCCTGTGTTGAAAAATAATGTTGGCACCTCTGGGGCACGTCTATGTCTATGAATCTGGCTAGCATGTCTGGCAGTGAAAGAGTTAATAATGCTTGGTGTTGAAGTCTCAAACATTGGTCTTCTCCTCTAGAAGACTTAAGAGGGGGGTTTTATTGTGTGTTAAAATAAAATTTTAGCTCTCTTTATATAGATTACTTTCAGAGGGGTCAGAAGATTCAAGGAGGAGTTCTTGAAGGCAATTCTCCCAAATGGATCCTTCTAAACAGGAGTTATTGTTTTAGAGTCATAGTTGGCATCTTTGGAGTGTGTTGGACAACGTGGTATTCTCTTCATCAAATCTCTCTTCTACAGATGTGCCAAAGGTTGCAGTGAAAACCTACTTGTCCCCATCTCACTATTGTCCCATTCCACACTTGGAATTTGTACAAGCCGTTCTTCCTGAAAATAACTGACGTAGATCTTCTTAAGAGGTAGATTGTCACTTCAGCTGTGTAATAAAAAATAAGACAGTAAAGCTCTCAGTAACAAAAAAAAATCTGAAAGATAGCCAACTTGTCAAAGGCAATAAGCCTTGTATGAACAATCCTAATTTAATACAAAGAAAATAGCATTTAGATAAATGGTGCATACATACCCTGTATGATAATTGGTTTATAGCTTTTTAAAGAAAGCTTTTTAATGTATTGATACAAAGCTTGCCACAAATTGAAGAGGTAAAAAGCTGATGAATGTGGAAGCACAAACATTAGCACTTGAATTAAGTGGGCAGGCATTCAATAAGCACCAAGAGAGAAGGAAGCAAAATATTAAAGGATTCTCAAGATGCAGTCAAACCATTTCTTGAGCATTTTTATAATGAAAAATTTATATTCCATGACCATTTCAAACAATAGGAACCTAAAGAGATGAGAAGATTTAAAATGAAAAACAAAAAAAATCCCAATCAAAACTCTTTGAAAGTAAAATATCTGAATATTTCATACAATTTTTTTGAAAAGGTTCAGGGCCAATCCAGATAAAATGTCTTAATTCCTAATGGCTATATTTGGCATTGAAATAAAGATGAAAGAGTTGAAGTAGATGAAAACAATTGGTGTCTAACAATTTGCCTATCTTTTCAATATTTCCTTTTTTATGAGCATTTTATCTCTTTAAGTGTTAAAGCACATCTTCCTAGAATATGGTATAGGGATGTTTTATGGAGCATACTTGGGAAAAAACCATTGGGCTTGTACAAGAGTATCATCAGCCTTCTACCAGTTTCTTTGGGGGCCTTATAAAACTTATTGAATTCTCTTCATCCTCATTATAAGAAGACATCCTGCCAAAATTCTGAAATCTTCATTTTTTAAATCTAGATTTTTTTTCTGACCTAGAGTGAGAGTGAGAGTCACACATATCCACCTGAAGGCTCAATAATTAGCACAACTTCAAAAGCATGCACCTTATTTGGAGCTAAAAATTTACCTAAAAAAGGGGAGGACAATGGAAAAAATCCATAAAAAATGACTATATCAAAATATATAGGCTTCAAGAGCATGGCAAGCAAGCAAGCAAGCAGTGGAGGGAGGGCTAGATGAAACAACCCAGGGTGGAAGAGAACTCCTGCAGACATTTGGCCAGTTGGAGGAAGGTGGGCCGTTCTTCCACTACCATGGCCCAGCAGTATGCCATCACAGTGTATCTGCACCCAGCAGCCACTGTTATCATACTGCACCTACATTGTATATTGTAATAGGGAATAAATAATCCATCTTTATAAGCTAACAAGACCATATCTCAATATTCTATAAATGATGCTTCAGTACAGTAGAACTGTGTAATGGACACCTAGTTGCAAAATCAAAGTATCCTTTAGGGAGAGGTTTCCTCTTACTGGAGAGTTGCTAATTAGTAAAAAATATCATTTTGGCAATAAAAATAGTCCTTTTCAACCAACAAAGTATTTTAAAATGAATAAATAAGTCCTGTGGGAAAGGAGAGAGACACACCACACACATATATTATAAAACATTGGGAGTTCTGGAGATTCTTTCAAGGTTTGGTTATGTCAAGTCATGTGGTCACAGACCAGTTGAATCCCTCACCAAATGAGATTCTACTGTAAGAGTAGGAAAGAGAGAGTTGCATACATAACAGAGAGAAGCCTAACTCTACTTAGACAACTGTTATAAGTATTTTGTTTGTTGCATGAAAACAATCATTGCCAGCTGCTCTTGCAGAAAGAGAGGAAGATACATTGACAGGAATATGTGGTTTAAGCAGATTCTGTATTAAGTGGAAGCCATGTTAAGTGCACATGGCTAAAACTATGTGGTCCATGGTCACCTGGTGCATGTTCTTGACCAGTATCAAGCAGCCATTTCACCATAGTTCCTGTGAATGACTGCTTTAAACAGGTTGTACCATACAGTACATGAGCCCCACCTTTGTAAAATCAAAATGACAATAACCTGACCTCCTAGACAGATCTGAGTTATTATCTCTCTCTCCATCCATGCTTTTTAGGCAGTCTTTCAAGGGACTCCTACTATATTCGTTTTTAAACACAAGGTAATAAGACCAAATAAATAAATAGTGTGTGACGTTTCGGTAACAGCGTTGTTATCATCTTCAGACAAAAGTACTGAATCTGAACGTCGCACACTATTTATTTATTTGGATTTGGTCTTATTACCTTGTGTTTATAATCTATAATCCAAATGTGCCTTATCATCTGTATTAGTTTTTTTTTAATTACTTATTTTAATTTTTATATAATCATAATTGTCATATACTCCTGTTGAAGGGTTTGTTAAACCCAAAAGCTTGAGAATAATATAAAATGAGGCAGGAAACTCACCCTCGTATTGTTTGGTTTATTATTTTATATGAATTTATATGTAAATGTAGGAGATATATATAAATGAGACAACTCACAGCTGGTCAGGACAGTTGATGGGCTGTGTTAGCCTGTAGCCATCCAGGAGGTAGGCATCCATCTCAAATGGATCAATCTCCAGATATGGCTGCTGGCCGAGAGTCATCAGTTCCCACAGGGTCACTCCGAATGCCCACTGCACCACACACACTCCATTGATTGATGTACTACAACAACACACATATTCTGATGTTGATAAAAGGTAGTGATTTTAATGCTGTGTCAGTTTGTAAAATGACCTGAATAGAAGAGATAGTTCGATGCTCTCACATTTAAGAACAAGGCATTTAAAAAAATGTTTTTAAAAGATGGCATCAATAGATAGATACCTGACAAAATTGCAAAAAAATAAAATAAAAAAGGACCCCAGACAGTGAGTCCACAACATCTAATGATCTGATTAGGACAGCGTTGTTACCATCTTCAGACAAAAGTACTGAATGAGAAATTGTGCCTTATCTATGTAAGTTAATGATATTTAAAATGTTTCCTCCTCTTTGTCAGTTCTTATGACAAACTTCTTTTTCTTCCTATATCCCATGTTTAGGTGATCTTAAACTAACTCTTGAAAGTTGTGTGCATTTTAAATAATCTTTTATAGATGTTCTCTGTTTAGAGTCCTAATCAGATCATTAGATGTTGTGGACACACAGTACTTTTGTCTGAAGATCGTAACAACGCTGTTACCAATACGTCACACACTATTTATTTGGATTTGGTCTTATTACCTTGTGTTTATAATTATTAACTTACATTCATTTACTCACTTTGAATTAGAGATAATTCTCAAGGTAGCAGAAAACCTAATAATTATTCTTTATGTTTTGGTACCAGTGTAGTTGGTCATATACAGCAGAACCTCAGTGAGAAGACACCTCTCTACAAAGGACAGTTTTCATCACCAAAGTTACCATTTTTACTATTAAGCAAATCTCTAGAAAGAGGACACTTCTTTCTAAAGAAGACTTAGGCTCTGCAACTAAGTATCCTTTAGAGAGAGGTGTCTTCTTATCAGAGAGTTTCTAATTAGTAAAAATGATCATTTTGACTATGAAAACATTCCTTTGTAGAGAGGTGTCCTCTAGCAAGAATGCCTTTTCATGAAGGTTCTACCGTACCTTGAGAATTTAAAAATTACTTTTTATTTATTTTATATACACATATCCAAAGAAGTCCCATTTTTAACTATCTAATAGATCACCCACCATGTAACTCCCTAACTTAGGGGTAACTGAATCATCATCTATTTTGTCAAAATGTTGATGAAAAAACTTTTTTTTTTCAAAGTACCACTTTTTTCAAGAAAATAAAGGAGTTTTATAAGTGGTAATTTTTTCAATAGATGCAAAAGTGAAATCTTGACTAGTAGTAAGAAAACTGTAACAAGCTGATC
>CP092864.1:56778162-56817092 GCA_030710605.1 Cordylochernes scorpioides
AATTCCTCAAAAGGTATTTTTTATAATCAGAATAAAATACTAGAGTGGTCTGGAAGATGGTGAAATCATTGCTGTGGGTGCTGGTTGAGAAGTGATATAAACCATCAATTTTCTACAGCCACAGTCTGGAATCAAATCCCACATTGTGAAACTTCTTAATAAGAAAAAAATTATTTCAATGAAACCTGATTCTTGCAAAAATCCAACCCCACCAGTGAGCGCAAGTAATCAAAACAGTACTCTGGACCACTTGTAAGTGCAAAAGTAAAACTGATTTTTACCTGTGTAGACATGTGATGCAATTGTAGTAAAAGTAGTCGCTAACTACCCTCCATGATTACCATGGCTTGTGTTGTTGTTTCTTATCCCCTCTTGTGTAAAGATTACATAAATTCCATGATTTCATGCTCCTCTCATGGAATGGGGTGTAGGGGTGCAGCTTTCGTTGATCATGGCACCATGATCCAGGCACACTTATCATGGCTTGTACCACACGTATTGGGAATAATAATAAAAAAAAACTAGGAGGGTTCCTCACTGATGCATTAAAACTATTTTATAATTTCAGTAGGAACAGTTGGTGTCAAGACAGTTATGCTTTCAATAATTATCACCATTCAATTGTCCCTTGTTCTGTCTCTCTCCTGAAAACTTTTTGTTTCACACTTTTGTTTTTGTTTGATTCAATCACAAATATCTTACACTGACTTGTAATAGGTAGCGGAAGCCCAGAAGCCCACAGAAAACACTCCAAAGGCCTAGTAAGTACCTTGTAGGTGGATGGAAATTTTTTCAGATGACACTTAGTTATGATGGGAGAGGAGATTTTAAAATGGAAGTACTGTAAAATATCTCTCTTTGAATTAATTCATTATTATTTATTCATTTATTAAGATTAAATTTTTCAAATGCTTAAGACTAGCTGTTATTCTAGATATGTATATGTAGGTACTTGGATTAAACCAGGAGATTGCCCCTGACACATCTGTCTTTCCATCATCTGAAGCAAATATTAATCTTTATATGATAAACTTGCAAATACCAATAACCAGATTGTGTTGTTTTTTCTTCCCTTTATGCATCCTTAATAGTGCAGTGTGAGTGAAGTTCCTAACTAACTTGTCTCCTGATGCCTAGCCTTTTCAAGCATCACAAGAAAAGCCACGCTCTCCTGCTGCTGAGGCATCCAACCAGCCTTTTGATTGAAGGGCAGATTTCAGCTCAGGTTCTCCTGGGAGAGGTTGAGGTCCATGGTCATACCATGGCACCAGGGGATGAAGAATGGGTCCCCATCCATTCTTCTAGCAGCATGGGCTTCCTGCCTCTGGTCACCATGCCATCCAGGCCTCTAAAAAGCTGGGAGAGGGAGCTCAAGACTTCCCTAGCAGCCCTACAAATGGATGACATGCTGGGGCCCCTCAGACAGTACCTGGATCCTCTCTGCACCCTGGTGGCCCTCAAGAGATACATGACAACCGGGGCTCTGAACAAATCAGCCCATGAGGTTGTTCCCCTCCCAAGTCCAGCTGATGAAGAATCTCCAGATCAACCTAGTCAAGGTCAACTCTGATCTTCGGGTTATCAGTCAGAGCAGCCATCAGAAGGAGCTGACGTCTTCCATGCTTCAAGATGCCAGGATTATGGGTAGGTTCTCCCCAGTAAACTTCCCCTTACACACATGTGTGCACCTGTTAAACATGTCATTGGAATGCTGCCATCTATATACAGTCTTTACCCCTTCTACCTGAGATCAGAATTTTTGGTTAAAATAAAGTCAGTGTTATAGTCTATTCACACAAAGTAATGAGATCCAATGTGGATTACTGGATACTTTGTGTTTATAATCTATAATCTAAATTGTGCCTTATTATAGTCTATTCAATTAAATATAGCGCCTGATTGGGGAGATTGGAAAAATGGTTGAATTATTTTGTATAATCAAGTAAGTAGGATGGGGGTCAGTGTGGAAGGATGGTTTAAACCATTGGTTTACGACCGCTACGACCCGGGTTCAATTCCCGCATTGGGCACTTTTTTCTGATTAAAAAAAAAAAAATGCTCCAATAGCCCCCGATTCTTGCAAAAGTCCAACCTCACCAGCGAGTGCAAGTAACCAAACGGGGCACTGGCACATTTGTAAGTGCAAAGTCGAACTGTTTTTTCACATGTGTAGACATGTGGTGCACTTACAGTAAAAGCAGTCGCCTTCTACCCACCTGTACCACGTTGTACTAGGGATAAGCAAAAAAAAAAAAAAAAAGTAAGTAGGTGTTGAATTATAGTTGGTTAAATTAAAGAGGTTATACTGTGTATAAGAAATTGAACACATTTTAGTGCTGTTTGGTGCTGTAAGAGGTTCAGAGCTCCTCCTGGATCCACTCCACTGTACTTAGTTGGGATTAGAGGTAATCTTGGTTAGGGAATTTGAGCAAACTTAAGTCCAGAATTTCCCATATACAGTTGTTGTTGTTGTTTCCAATGAAGAGCCTCAGATGTCTCCATGCATCTCTATCACAGCAGCAGCAATGTCCACTATCTTGGGTGTGTAAAGCTGCTGCTCTGGTTCCATGTCAATTTTCTGCAAGGCTGCGGCCATTGCTGAGCATGAGAATATGTGGGTAGGTGTTAGTTTCACACCAGGACAGTTGTTGCATGTCCTGTAGGTTCGCTCACATACAGTGTTGGTTATATAAACAGAGTATCCCAATACAATATTAGAGTGAGGCTTCACTACTGATAAGCCAGGCCCTTTCAAGATTTCATTGTAGTAAGAACAGTAGAAAATTATTTTTAAAAAAATTAATTAAAAAGCATGCTAAATACAGTATAACCTTTTTAATTTACAACAACAACAACAATAGCCTTTATTGGGCACACGTGCCATACAGGATTCTCCCGGTAGGACAAAATAAATAAATAACAAATTAGCATCATAGTTATATACAAATGTTGGGTATTGACCTCGACCAATTATCGAGTTGGATCCGGTATCTGTGCTAAATATTTTGATTGAGCTGATTTCCAGTATTTATAAAAAGTGAATGCAAAGGGTCTGGATTTTACGACTTTTGCCATTAAAACATAAGGCGAATTGCTATTATAGCCGGTCTCTTGACGAATAATTTCTCTTTCTTCTTCCATTGCCGTACAGTAGAACATGTAGTGTGGAAAATCGAGACTAAATTCACCGTTGCATAAGGTGCATTTTATGGTCTTAGTTTTCAGTAGTGAAACATGATTAATTCTCTGTACTGCAAAAAGGCTTCTTACTTGTACAATGATTCTCTTTAAGGTTAGGGGGATTTTGGCATTCAGATAGCATTCCATTGTAGGTGATGAATGAAAGTATTTATAGTGAGAGTAGAGTACTGATTTTCTTATTCTTACATAATCCAGCTGCAAGGACTGATCGGTTGCCATTCTAATAATTAGGGGGATGTATCTTTGTAGAATATTGAAGTCTGTACTTCCAACAAGCCATGAGAAGCCGGTGTTATTAAGTGGCTCTGTTATACTTTTTACCAGTCCGATATTCTGTTTTGAAGAAATTGAAATGTCCCACAAATGTGCCAAACAAATTGAAGGTAGCCTGCTGCCGTCCATTTTCAGAATTCTCCTTTTTAATTTAACCATAAATTCTTATCTCTTGGGGTATTGAATTAAGTAAGGAGTTTGACTATAGTTTTTTATTTCTTGTATCCATACTCTGATGTACTGACATTTGTTGTGTCCAGGATCCCAAGGCAGAAGGCCGGTGATAGTAGTGTGTGGAGGCAGAGGCCTGGGCAAGTCCACCTACCTTCGATACCTGGTCAACAGGCTCCTAGCTGAGTAAGTCTCTTCACTGCCTCTAATATGAGCGGTTATATATATTGGGGGGTTGGTGGAAGGATGGTCTAAACCGTTGGTTTTCAACCGCTACGACCCGGGTTCGATTCCCACATTGGGCACTTTTTTATGTTTAAAAAAAAAAAATGCTCCAATGGCCCCCGTTTCTTGCAAAAGTCCAACCCCACCAGCGAGTGCAAGTAACCAAACAGGGCTCTGGCACATTTGTAAGTGCAAAGTCGAACTGCTTTTCACATGTGTAGACATGTGGTGCACTTACAGTAAAAGCAGTCGCCTACTTCTACCCACCATGATTATCATGGCCTGTACCACGTGTACTAGGGATAAGCAAAAAAAAAAAAGGATGTAGAGAACAACTTTTTGATTACCATTACTATATTGCGATAATATAAAAGAACAAAAAGGAGCTTCTTTTGTAGAACATGTTTATTCCGCTAGCTTTCAAACAACATTCTTCAACTGGCATGATGTCGTTCGAAAGCTAGCGGAATAAACGTGTTCTACACAAGAAGCTCCTTTTTGTTCTTTTATATTATCACAATATATATGTTATTAATAATTTGTTTGTTGTTAGATAAAGGGTTGATAAGACAAAGGATCGATAAGATAAAGGGTTGAAGGTGCAGTCGTGATAAGGAAAAGATAATTATTTGCCATCAAGTAGCTTTTATTTTCAATTACTTGAGTAAATATTACACATTAGTTAGTTTCACATTATATAGAATTTATAAAGTCAATCCTATATTAGTGATTTAAAAGAGATAGATATGTTAACTACGCATATTTACAACAAAACTGAAAGTCTTTCTAAAACGATCATAACCAAAAGTAGAAATATCAATGAATAAAAATAAAATATATTTTTTAAAATATAGAATTATTTGAGGTTTTATATTTTATAATATATATATTACTTTTAGCCTTTTATATTGGGGACCTATGTCTTACACAGGATTTGCCCATGTGATAACAAGCCAGAAAAGATTTGTTATTTACAGGTGATCATTCATTTATATGTCCATTTACATTCATTTTTTCTCAATGTTTCTTCTCTTGTGCAGCCCTATAAAACTTGCACTTGTGTGCATTGGATTTATTCTTTGTCATCCTAGACAACAGAGCCTCCAGAGCAAGATGATACGATCCAATTATTTATAAAATAAGTTCCCTTTCAACTCTTAACTTTGAACAGAAAAACATGTGGTGCTCCAGTTCCGAGTCGGTTTGGAGGGGTTATATTTATTTATTTACCAAAATCTCTTGAATGTGCGATGAAGGTTAATCTAGATTGATAATGAGTGAATTTTCCCTTTTTGCAATAATAAAATAATTTATACTCTTTCCCTCACTGCAATAAAAAATTTCTTCCCTAAATATAGTTCCAATTCTAATAGTTCAAATATTAGTAATTGTACAGAATGGTTAGAATGAGCAGAGTTTCACTTTTTAAAACCACACACTATTGATTTATTTGAATTTGGTCTTTATTACCTTGTAGTTCTAATCTATAATCAAAATTTTACCTTATCATATACAAAAGAAATTTGTATCATGTGGCTGCTACACATAAAAATATTCTGCAGTCATTGGTCAAAACTAATTAAAATCAATGATGATATATATATATATATATATAGATGGAAAATTTGCCGGGAGGAAATTAATCCATAGAAGCAATGGGCGCCTCTCCCGTCAAAATAAACGTCAAAAACTGACGCCATCTATTGACCGTCGCCGCAACTAGCGGCCTCGGGTCGGTGACAAAGCCACAACACCAGCTTTGGCAAACTGAGAAGCGTCCACCTAGAGACCATGGTTTCGGGCTAATGACCCTCGTCAGTCTAGGGCGGACTTTATTCCATGAGATCCACACGGGATCTAATGGAATCTTCACAATCTACCAAATGTGATGATTTAAGACCTTGGAATTATTGTAATATATCCAAATATGTAATACCACATGTGTCACCACGGGAATGTATATAACTCTCTATTTACTGTAACTATGAAACATCAAATATTATCAATCTGTACCGCTTAAGACTGTAATAAAGTATAGCAACTGTACAGATAGAAGGAATGGAGAATTACAGGAGAAATTTAAGTCTAAAACTAATCAGGCCTAGTACGATTAGGAAACAAGGCTTAAGAAACCCAGTCCAAGTTTTACGAGGTCATGGCACTCTTGGTTGATGGCACTATCCCACCCTGATTACGTCAGAAAGAGCAGTGACCTGCCTGGACCCGTGGAAGCTATTAAAGGAGACTCCCAAACCTAAATAGTTAGTAGGTTTTCTTCCATCCGCTAGAGCCCTTGGTACACGTCACATTGATCGCCAGGTAACCCTTTCCTGCCTGAATCCTCCTCTTTCCATTCCTTTTTGACGACAGCCGTTTCTTCTGTGGAATCTCTGTTTGCTTATTTCACCTTTGGCCAAGCTGTGTCGCCTTCCCCACAACTTCAAGGTAGCGGTGACATCTAGGATCAGGTAACACTGGTCCGAGAGGTCCCAAGATATCACATATATATATATATAGTAACAGCTATAAAGTTTGTTATCCACTTACATTGTGTGTGGTGTGAAGGTATGAATATATCCACCATCTAGACATGGACCCAGGCCAGCCAGAGTTTACCCTGCCAGGCTGCCTCAGTCTGTCCAGGGTGTCCAAACCTCTCCTAGGACCTCCCTTCACCCATCTACGGCAGCCTGTAAAGTAAGTTTCTTTCTACTCTCTTTGGACACAGTAATCATGACAGGTTTTACACCCCAAGTACACCACTTTTTCTGCACATAGAAACAACTTTTTCATTACCAGGTGCCCTATTTTACTTGCACTTATTTGTGGTATTAGACTTGTGGAATCATGAACTTTTTGAAGCCAGAAAAGAATTTGAATCTAAAGGCAATAAGACTAAATCCAAATTATTTTAATGTTTGGTACATTTCAATAATGATTTGGTTTTGTTGCCTTGATTCTAATCTATGATCCAAATTGTACCATATCATTTTTAGAAAATAACTACTCAATATGGATTTCCTTTCCCAGTCTCAGGTGTTGGACATGGCTTATATAACCACCTGCTGTTGTATTATATAAACCTACACACTCAGGTATGTTTGAACACAGCAGCCTCAGAATAGCCTGTTCATTATACCAAGATTTCTGTCTAGGATGTCAGTACCACTAGTCAAGGTATGGTCTGTAGTGTGCCTGGATCATGGTGTCATGATCAACGAAAGCTGTACCCCTACAACCCATTCCATGAGATCAATGTTGATTTGCATGCTGCATCGCCCGTCATGCAGAAGAGCTCGAGGAGCATGAACTCATGGCATTCATGTAATCTTTACACAAGGGGATAAGAAACAACAAGGTATGGTCTGGGCCCTCATTGCCATATAGTGGAAGTACAATAGAACCTCCCTGTAAAGGACACCTAATTTCAGAGCCAAAGTGTCCTTTAGGGAGAGGTTTCCTCTTACTGGAGAGTTGCTAAATAGTAAAAATGCTAATTTTGCAAATGAAAACTGTCCTTTGTAGAGAGGTGTCCCCTAAATCACTTCATTCTTTTTCCTTCACTTTATAATTTTCAGGGTTCATTTGCTAGTCCACATATATATATAGAGTCTATAATTGGGACTCATTGATCATGCAAAATGAGTCCCAAATAATCCTATAAATTCTAGCACACAAAGATGGATGTAAAATACTCTCTTAAATCTTACAAATTTGCATAGAAAACAAGCCTCTTGTTGTCATTGTTGAGTATAATTGGGATTCTATATTTGAAATTGTAATACAGTTAAACCTGTCTATAGCGCCCCCTCTTGGGACACACCAAAATAGGGTGCCATAGAGAGGGGGTGCTATAGACAGGTCACTTTTAATGTAAAATGTTTACATTTTAATGTTTAAAATCAGGCGCTATTTAGAGGGGGCGCTATAGACAGGTTTAACTGTATTTCAATCTTCAATGGAATTAATCTTAGTAGATCCCTAGAATCTCAAATAAGCAAGCAAAGATTGAACTACTTCAAGCATATAATGACACCAAATGGTTTATAAAAGATGTTGGGAAAATTGAAGGAAGAGAGGAAGACCCGCAATGAGCTGACTGGAAGGGTCAAGAAAGGTACTGTAAGGTCACTAGATGAGCTGCGAATGATGGCACCAACAGATCAAATTGGAGAACATTTGTCACCATATAGTCATCAAAAGTTGACTTGATGCACACTAACATCAAAACAACAGAATTAAATCTAAGGATAATAATGAAAGTGTGTGTGGGGGGGGGATAAAATAGATATTTTAAATAATTACTTTCTTTTCACACAAGGTAAGAAGGCCAAATCCAAATGAACAAGTTATTTAAGATGTTTCATCAACAGTGTTGCTGCAGAAACATCATAGAACCTATTTGGATTTGGATCTTATCACCATGTGCTTCTTATCTTTAATCAAGTTGTACCGCCGTCTCATATTTAAACTGAAAATAAAGAGTAATCTCCCAAAATATCATTATTTTATTTCTTCCACCCATATCCAGATATATTTCTTATCCAAACTTTTTTTTTTTTTTTTTATTGGAAAAAACTCTGGCTTTCCTAGCCAGCTGCATTTTAAAATATTTAATCATTGTGTGTGTTTTTATAAGCATGTTTGTTAATGAAAGTGTGTGACCAGATGTATATACCTGGGCCAGGTGGACATCAGTAAGGTGGGGAGCACATACCTCAATGGCCTGAAGTCTCTGCACTCTCACTACGACGGCAGCGCACCTCTAGTGGTCAACACAATGGGCTGGACCAGTGGCCTGGGCCTCCAGCTGCTCGTAGACATCCTGCGGTACATCGAGCCCACCCATGTCATGCAGCTCTACATCCAGGATGACAGAGATGGCTCCTCCAACTTGCCTGACCTCACTCCCGAGTACCTGCAGACTGCCACAGGATGGGCCAGCTCCATTAAGCCCTGCCACTACACCCTGCTAAAGACCTTGGGACGAGTACCCAAGATGAGGTACACCTCGCAAGAACTGCGAGACCTCCGCATCTGCTACTATCTGGACAGACTCTCCCACACCTCCCTGCTCAACATGGACCTCTGGACTTGCTACCAGGTGCCCTGGAGCACTCTGGTTGCCTGCTTCTGTCATGAGGTGGTGCCCCCCTCCCAGATCATGCAGGTGCTGAACGGCAGCTTAGTGGCGCTGTGCATGGTGGATCAGTCAGTCCTGCAGAGAGCCGTCCAACATGACAAGAGCCTGCCAGCCATCCTGCCTGGCTGTCCAGAGAACCAATGCCTGGGCTACGGCATTGTCATGCGGCTGGACTTGGCCAGCCAGACCCTCTGTATCGCCACTCCAGAGATCCTGGAGGTGTTGTCCCAGGTCAATGCCCTCTACCGCGGCCAGGTCACCTTGCCGGATCATTTACTCCTCAGACAGGTCAGTTCTCTTTGTTTATCTGTTTGTGCAATATATCTCCACATGAACTCAATGTCTTCGAGGCTCCCCCTTCTCCTTTTTCATCCGGGTTTGGGACCAGCAAAGGCAGAGTTAACTGGCTGATAGTACCCTGTAATCCAGGGATACAGGATGAGCAGCGTTTGTACTCCATGTTAGGAGCGGCTGCACAAGGTGTCTGTTGCTCATGTCAGAGGCGGCCATTTCTTTTGGAGCTAAGTCGGCCTGCCACTGAATAGTGCTCCTAGTCTTAATGACAAAGGCTGGCGCTTTCTACTTTACCCAGTGAGATAAGAAAGAAGAAGACCCTATTGCTAACTTACAGTACTGTGTGACTCCAGAGCGATGGTGCCAGACCACTCCCCTACGTCAACAAGGTGGCTTGTTGGCCAAAATTTAAATCCCTCACATACCCTGTCAAAAAACAAGGCTCCACCCTCAAGACCAAAACTAATTTATAGATGTTTATTTAGCTGCAATGTATATACATACTATGTAAATGTGTTCCTCAATATCAGTGTTCTAAACATATGTAAATATATAGTTCCATTGTTTGTTCATTTTGGTTTTATAAAGTTAAACAAGTTTTGTTTTTTTGTTTTATAACTCAAATATTTATATATAAATATCATCATTGTGAACCTAGTATTAAATGTTGCCTAACAAACTTATTTGTGATTTTGTGGAAGAACATTGTTTGATGAATTATATCTTTGATTTAGATATACAACAGAATCCCAAAGTTCTTTCAAAACACAAATTTACTGTGTTCAATAGCAGGGTGTATAATAAATTCAGTCCAATACAACAGTGAAGAAGTTTGGAGATTAGAATGGCAAAAACACTGCTGGTTCACCATTAATGAACCATATCCTCACTCTTGTCAATTTTTATTCATTCCAGAATATGGCCGGTAGAAATAAATGTTAATTATATATATTTTAAAGTTAGGTTTGAAATATCTCTTATGTTTTGGAAAAATGTGTTTTAGCTTTAAAATAAATTTATCATGTTGAATAAATTTTATACAATTTTGGCACTATTGTGTTTCATTATATAATTCATCCAAGTTACCTCTGTGTACCTTAGTGCTATGATTTTCTATGATGGAGGTCAATTCTGATGAATTGTACTGTGTAACAAACATTTCTTATGTCCTTGGACATTAAATGAGTTTACCTGTTCCCCCATTGAGAGGGTATAGAGAATGCAAATTATCCTGAGAGTGCTTTTGTGATCAAGAAATTGAAATGAATTTGCATATATTCCCCCCCCATACATCAATGTGATTGTTATTAATTTTCATATTGTTATTTATATCCCTAGTACACATGGAGAGTACAGTCCATAATAATTATGGTGGGTAGTTAGCAACTGCTTTTACTGTAAGTGCACCACATGTCTACACAGGTGAAAAGCTGTTCGACTTTGCACTTACAAATGTGCCATAGTCCCATTACTTGCACTTGCTGGTGGGGTTGGACTTTTGCAAGAATCGGGGCCTTTGGAGCATTTTTTATTAAGAAAAAGTGCCCAATTCAGGGTTCGTTCCCGGGTCGTAGCATTTGAAAACCAATGGTTTAGACCATCCTTCCACCAACCCCCCCCCCCCCCCATTTGTATATTGTGATACATTTATGCTTTGTTGTGTCAATGAAGAGCCTCAGATGTCTCCAGTGCATGCATCTCTATCATTATAGCAGTCGAACTGTTCTCAATCTTTATTGCTCTTCATTCGAAAATGGGTGCTCTCTCTCTTGACACATTAGTCACCTTGGAAACTGACCAGAATTTGGTCAACAACTCCAAGGTCCTGGGGGGGTCTTAGGTAAGTTTGGTCAGACTTCTCTCCCCTTCTTCCATATTTATACCCTATATAGGTAAATAGAAAGTTAGCTGCAGACTTCCAGCAGACTTTTTTTTTTATGTCTCTGGAGAATTATCAAGGCAAGCAAAGAAAGTAATCTTTACATGCATCATTCTGTCTTTGATAATTATCTATAGTTATTATTTTTATTTTAATACCGTATAACCTCCATGAAAGGACACCCCCGCTCCATAAAGGACAGTTTTCATTGCCACAATTATAATTTTTACTATATAGCAACTCTGGTAAGAGGTCTCCTCTCTATAAAGGACACTTTGGCTCTGCACCTAGGTGTTCTTTACAGAGAGGTTTTACTGTAATAGCTTTGTTTTGTTTTTTAAGTAAATATAAGCATTTTACTTTTAATGTCAGCTTTTAAAAAAAAAAGTGTTAAATGTTTACATAAAGGGGATATGCAATATATAAGAAAATTCTAAACACAAAAATAAAAGATTAGAGCTATAATGGCCATTTTCTAAATGTTTTAAACATAGGAAAACTGGAAATAACACTCGCATGCCAAAAACAAAAAAAATGGCCTAAAAGTGTTATTTAACACTTTCGACCCGAGGGACGCAAATTCACGTCCTCAATTTTCAAAATTGAATATAAAATCGTATCCACCAGGATCTTGTCCCTTCTTGTCAATCTATCAGTGGGTTGGGGGATATCAGCTGACCTATTGTACATGTAAAACATCACGTGAGACCGCAGCAGCTTCTATTACCTGTATATGCAACTGTGGAATTGTCTGTCCTGAAAGTGTTAATAAGAAACATTTAGTGCTAAAAAGGTATCAAATTTATTCAATAGATGGTGATCTAATATTTAGTACAGTAGAACCTCCATAAGAGGACATCCCGCTAGTGGACACCTTTACAAAGGGCAGTTTTCATTCACAAAATTACCATTTTTACAATTTAACAACTCTCCGATAAGAGGATACCTCTCCCTAAAGACACTTTGGCTCGGCAATTAGGTGTCCTTTACAGGGAGGTTTTACTGTATAATTTTCCTAGCAGTACACACACATATTGTGACAAACTTGTCTTAACCAGCACCCTGTTGTGTTTGTTTGTCAACCTATGGTCACCTAGTACATGTACTTGAATGTTTTTACCTCAAACTCTGGTTGCTTGAAACAGGTTTTATTCAAGTGTCGTTGTTTTTTATCCCCTTGTGTAAAGATTACCACAAATTCCATGCTCCTCAAGCTGTTTGATGATAAACAGTGGCCTTTCCCAAATAATTTTATTCTAATAAATACAGTATAAAAGAAGTACAAATGTGATATTGTACTGGGATAAGGTGCATAAATTATGAAAAAGGCGTCTCCTTATTGTGCAACTGAAAGTTGCTGATGGCTCGCGCCATCTATCGGATAGTTGATATTTATTCTGATAGATGTCGCAAGCCATCAGCGACTTTCAGTTGCACGATAAGGAGATGCCTTTTTCATAAAATACAGTATAGTTTCTTCAATTCAGATTTGCATAAAATAATCATTTTAAGATATATCTTTGTTGATTTAAGCTGTGGGGAATCTTGTCCCAGAGATATTATCTAAATGTTATTCTACTAAATCTATAGTTTTCCAAAGATATCAAGCACTGACAGCTATTTTATTTTTAAGGGACCTAATCTGTATCCTTTAATTGAATTATTTGTTAATTATTTTGCTTCTTTTTTTCTAAAAATCTACTTTTTGAGTTGAAAATTTCATATATACATTCACATTTTTGGTACAATTTCTATATTTCCTTTTTATGAAAAAAATGATATTTTTTTTTAGGGAAATGATTCTTTTATATGTATAAAATAAAAGGATTTAAAAGCGCGAATGTTTCTTTTATAATAATACAAACTTATACTGTCCTTACTGCGATGAAAAAATATATTGGGAGGGCTTGGCTCATCAGTGGTGAACCCTCCCGACCGCCTCTCAGAGCTCTAATATTGTATTGGATCATTCTGCTTTCATATGCTACACTGAAGGATGGAATCTTAGAAATGGTTTTCAGGTAAACTATGGACATAAGCTTATAGGACAGTATTGTGTGTTCAAATACCATGGATGGGCCTCAATGAAATAAGGATGATATCATGATTTATCTTTGTTCTCATTTTTTATATTTTATTTAACACAAGGTAACAAGACCAAATCCAAATGATAAGGCACAATTTGGATTATAGATTATAAACACAAAGTAATAAGACCAAATAAATAAATAGTGTGTGATGTTTCAATAACAGCATTGTTACCTTGTTTGCACACTTCTTCTTTCTTATCTCCACTCAATCATATTAGGGTATCAAGCTTGTAAAGCTTGAGACTTTTGATGGTGTCTGCCGGGGAAGAGTAGAGCTCATCAATGGATGAGTAAATACAGTCAATAATGTGTTTTGGGGTTGCAGGTTGAGAATTCCACTTAGTACATGTAGGAAAAATATTTACACACTTGATAACAGTAACTATTTAAAAGCTTTCTGTGCTATTTTTTCTCATTCTGTACTTTTGTTTGATGATGGTAACAATGCTGTTACCACAATGTCACATACTATTTATTTGTATTTGTTCTTATTAATTTGAGTTTTTTTTTTCTAATCTATAATCCAAATTGTACCTCATAATATTTTATTTAATAAATTGTTACTTTTAAATATAGTATATTTTTTAATCAAAATGTATAACAAGACCTCAAATATAAATGATTGCATTATTTGTTGGATTCGGTCTTGTTACCTTTTTTGGTTCTAATTTATAATCCAAATTTTGTACCTTATAGTATATTTTATAAATGGAATATGAAATGTTTTTTTTTTTTTTTTTGCTTATCCCTAGTACACGTGGTACAGGCCATGATAATCATGGTGGGTAGTTAGCGACTGCTTTTACTGTAAGTGCACCACATGTCTACACATGTGAAAAGCAGTTCGACTTTGCACTTACTAATGCCAGAGCCCCGTTTGGTTACTTGCACTCGCATATGAAATGTAAAATATATATACAGTAGAACTTCCTTTTAGCAGACACCCCGCTAGCGAACACCTCTCCACAAAGGACAGCTTTCATTTGCAAAATTACCATTTTTACAATTTAGAAAACTCTGGTAAGAAGACACCTCTCCCTAAAGGACACTTTGGCTCTGCAATTAGGTGTCCTTTACAGGGAGGTTCTACTGTATATAAAAACCATGATAATATCATTTGACCACTTGATATGTCTTTGATAAAAAAAAAACTTTGTTTACAAACATGTTGTTGTTATGAAATATTTAAATATAAAGCACATCAAACACACTCTCTTTTATTTCTGCCCCCCTAGACCCTCTATTGTACCATTTAGTGAGTTAGAAAAACTTCCTTGCCTTTCTAAAGAGCTACAAAAGACTGATGAAATATTGAAGAAAAATTAAACATGTGTTAATGGAAGATTGTTAGATTTTTATATTTAAACAAATGTTTTTTTTTTTCTCTAAATATATATTTTCAGCTAAGGCCTAGTTTTAGGTCAATTTTGACAATAAAAGTACAGTTAAACCTATCTATAGCGCCCTCTCTTGGGACTCGCCAAAATAGGGTGCTATAGAGAGGGGCTGCTATAGACAGGTCACTTTTAATGTAAATCGCATCGTACTATGTATTTAAAATCGGGCGCTATAGAGAGGAAGGCGCTATTTAGAGGGGGCACTATAGACAGGTTTAACTGTATCTTCCTTATTTAAAGCTTCAGTTTCCCATGAGGCTAAAAACCTGGCTGAATCCTGCCTCTTCTGGAGATAGAATCCTTATCTGTCAAGACATGAGGAGTCTGTCAATTGAATCAACCACCTCTAGGCTTTTTTAGGTGGCCTTTATATTTTCTGAATGGAGAAGTTGTGTTGATGGGTCCTCACCCAGAGATGTTAAGTAGATTGGTATCCTAACTAACTATACTTTGGATTATAGATTATAAACACAAGGTAATAAGACCAAATCCAAATAAATAAATAGTGTGTGACATTTCGGTAACAATGCTGTTGCCGAAACGTCACACACTAATAAATTATTTGGATTATTTTCTTGTATTAGAATTAATTATAGTTTGAAAGAATGTAAATACATTTCACACACACACAATAAATTAGAGACCAAACATATATTTTAAAAAAAGAGCAAGAGTTTATTTATATACAAATAGTTTAAAAAATGCTGTACAAAAAAAAATCTGAATTATGTACATGAATTTGACTAGCAACAATTGGGTAGAGAATATATTTAGAGATGTGTTTATGGAGTTTTTCTCAACACACACAACAAATAAATATAGAGCACTTAAAAATAGTTAGCTTTTATCCAAATAGTCCTTAGCAATTAGAGTTTTAAATGGTATTAGATGTTTCAAAGAGAAAATGCAAATACAATGAATAGATTTAAAGAATGGTTGAGTTGAGAAGATGAGCATTGAAGAAATCGGAACTTCACTCAGAATGAAAAAATGGGATGAGGCAGGCCATTTATTTGTCTAGGCACAATAAGGAAAGATATATTTGGTATGTAAAACATCTACTCACAAATTCTTTATATGCAAAATCGTTTTTTTATTCTGTATTAGATTATCAAAAAGAGGATGTTAGGGCAGTGATAGTTGCCTTCAGGCCTATCAATTCTTAGCAATGGTTGCGCTAGAGTTCAATTACTCCAAATAGAGTAGTGAACTCTGACTAATATGATGTAACCTGTTAACAGTGGCCAACTTCTGAAATGACCATCAAATGGTAAACACTTTTTCTTTAGCCACCATTTCTTTAATGCACAGCCACAAAAAGTTCTTCCCCACATGACTCCCTTTTTCTATAGCGGCTTCAATATAGCGACTTCAGATAGCCTGTTAAGAACATTGATCCTACTTTTGTTTTCATTAATCTCTTAACCCTTTCACTGCTGACTGTACATACCTGCATGTGATCATGAACCTTTCTTCAAGAGCCTATAAAATGATCTAAGACCCAACACTATATCTTCTGGGTCAATCTGCATTTCATTTTAACTATATTTGATGGTATCAGGATAAATACGTGTTTTACCTAGTTGTAAATGACAGCATTTTGACCTTTATTGAAAATATAGGCTTTAATTTATTGGGGATCCTATGTTGAAAGATAATGTTGGCACCTCTGGGGCACGTCTATGTCTATGAATCTGGCTAGCATGTCTGGCAGTGAAAGAGTTAATAATGCTTGGTGTTGAAGTCTCAAACATTGGTCTTCTCCTCTAGAAGACTTGAAAAGAGGGGTTCTATTGTGTGTTAAAATAAAATTTTAGCTCTCTTTATATAGATTACTTTCAGAGGGGTCAGAAGATTCAAGGAGAAGTTATTGAAAGCAATTCTCCCAAATGAATCCTTCTGAACAGGAGTTATTGTTTTAGGGTCATAGTTGGCATCTTTGGAGTGTGTTGGACAACATGGTATTCTCTTCATCAACTCTCTCTTCTACAGATGTGCCAAAGGCTGCAGTGAAAACCTACTTGTCCCCATCTCATTATTGTCCCACTCCACACTTGGAATTTGTACAAGCCCTTCTTCCTAAAAATAACTGACGTAGATCTTCTTAAGAGGTAGATTGTCACTTCAGCTGTGTAATAACAAATAAGACAGTAAAAGCTCTCAGTAACAAAAAAAAAAATATCTGAAAGATGGCCAGTTTGTCAAAGACAATAAGCCTTGTATGAACAATCCTAATTTAATACAAAGAAAATAGCATTTAGAGAAATGGTACATACATACCCTGTATGATAATTGGTTTATAGCTTTTTAAAGAAAGCTTTTTAATGTATTGATACAAAGATTGCCACAAATGTGGAATGTGCATGTGGAAGAATAAACACTTGAATTAAGTGGGCAGGCACTCAATAAGCACCAAGAGAAGGAAGCAAAATATTAAAGGATTCTCAAGATGCAGTCAAACCATTTCTTGAGCATTTTTATAATGGAAAATTTATATTCTGTGACCTTCATTTCAAACAATAGCAACCTAAAGAGATGAGCAGATTTAAAATGAAAAACAAAAAAATATCCTAATCAAAACTCTTTGAAAGTAAAATATGTGAATATTTCATACAATATTTTTGAAAAGGTTTAGGGCCAATTCAGATAAAATGTCTTAATTCCTAATGGTTATATTTGGCATTGAAATAAAGATGAAAGAGTTGAAGTAGATGAAAACAATTGGTGTCTAACAATTTGCCTATCTTTTCAATATATCCTTTTTAATGATAATTTTAGCTCTTTAAGTGTTATAAAGCAAATCTTTCTAGAATACAGTATAGGGATGGAGCATACTTGGGGAAAAAACCATTGGGCTTGTACAAGAGTATCAGCAGTATTCTACCTTCCTTTGGGGGCCTTACAAAACTCATTATCTTCAACCTCATTATAAGAAGACATTCTGCCAAAATTCTGAAATCTTCATTTTTAAAATCTAGATTTTTTTTCTGACCTAGAGTGAGAGAGAGTCACACATATCCACCTGAAGTCTCAATAATTAGCACAACTTCAAAAGCATGCACCTTATTTGGAGCTAAAAATGTACCTAAAAAAGGGAGGGGATAATGGAAAAAATCCATAAAAAATGACTATATCAAAATATATAGGCTTCAAGAGCATGGCAAGCAGGCAAGCAGTGGAGGGAGGGCTAGATGAAACAACCCAGGGTGGAAGAAAACTCCTGCAGACATTTGGCCAGTTGGAGGAAGGTGGGCCGTTCTTCCACTACCATGGCCCAGCAGTATGCCATCACAGTGTATCTGCACACAGAAGCTGCTGTTATCACACTGCACCTACATTGTATACTGTAGGAGGGAATAATTAATCTATCTTTATAGGCTAACAAGACCACATCAATAATATTAATATATAAAATAATGCTTCAGTACAGTAGAACCTCTTTGTGTGAAGGAAACCTAGTTTCAAAGTCAAAATGTCCTTTAAGGAGAGGTTTCCTTTTACCAGAGAGTTTCTAACTAGTAAAAAATTATCATTTTGGCAATAAAAATAGTCTTTTTCAGCCAATAAAAATATTTTCTTAATGAATAAATAAGTTTTGTGAGAGACATCATATTATAAAACATAGGGAGTCCTAGTCTCTCCTGAGGATTCTTTGGAGGTTTGATTATGTGACATGAGTGGTTACAGACCAGTTGAGTGTCCTCACCAAATGAGATTCTACTGTAGGAGAGAGAGAGTTGCATACATAACAGAGAGAAGCCTAACTCTACTTAGACAACTGTTATATGTATTTTGTTTGTTGCATGAAAACAATCATTGCCAGCTGCTCTCACAGCAAGACAGGAAAATACACTGACAGGAATATGTGGTTTAAGCAGATTCTGTGTTAAGTGCACATGGCTAAAACTATGTGGTCCATGGTCACCTGGTTCATATTCTTGACCCGCATTGGACACTTTTTTCTGTTTAAAAAAAGAAAAATGCTCCAATGGCCCCCCAATTCTTGCAAAAGTTCAACCCCAGTAGCGAGTACAAGTAACCAAACGGGGCTCTGGCACATTTGTAAGTGCAAAGTCGAACTGCTTTTCACATGTGTAGACATGTGGTGCGCTTACATTAAAAAAAAGCAGTCGCTAACTACCCACCATGATTATCATGGCCTGTACCACGTGTACTAGGGATAAGCAAAAATATATATATATATTCTTGACCTGTATCAAGCAGCCATAGTTCCTGTGAATGACTTCTTAAAACAGGTTGTATCATATAGTACATCCGATGAGTCACCCCGAGCCCCACCTTTGTAAAATCAAAATGACACTAATCTAAACTCCTAGACAGATCTGTGTTATAATCTCTCTCTCTCCACATACCCATGCTTTCTAGGCAGTCTCTCAAGGGAGTCCTGTTGTTGTTGTTGTTTCTTATCCCTTTGTGTAAAGATTACACGAATTCCATGAGTTCATACTGTATATATATGAATAAATATATGTATAAATAATGTAGGAAATATATAGATGAGACAACTCACAGCTGGTCAGGACAGTTAATGGGCTGTGTTAGCCTGTAGCCATCCAGGAGGTAGGCATCCATCTCAAATGGATCAATCTCCAGATATGGCTGCTGGCCGAGAGTCATCAGTTCCCACAGGGTCACTCCAAATGCCCACTGCACCACACATATACTCTATTGGTTGATGTGCTACACACATATTCTGATGTGGAATGTTGATAAGGTAGTGATTTGAATGCCATGTCAGTTTGTAAAATGACCTGAATAGAAGAGATAGTTCGATGCTCTCACAATTATGAACAAGGCATTTAAAAAAAATTGTTTTTAAAAGATGGCATCAATAGATACCTGCCAAAATTGAAAAAAATAAAATAAAAAAGGACCTCAGACAGTGAGTCCACAACATCTAATGATCTGATTAGGACTCCAAACATCTATAACAGATTATTTAAAGTGCACACAACTTTCAAGAGTTAGTTTAAGATCATCTAAACATGGGATATAGGAAGAAAAAGAAGTTTGTCATAAGAACTGACAAAGAGGAGGAAACATTTTAAATATCATTAACTTACATTGATAAGGCACAATTTGGATTATAGATTATAAACATAAGGTAATAAGACCAAATCCAAATAATAAATAGTGTGTGATGTTTCGGTAACAGCGTTACCGTTTATGGGTAAAATTTCTCATTCATTACTTTTGTCTGAAGATGGTAACAACACTGTTACCGAAATGTCACACACTATTTATTTATTTGGATTTGGTCTTATTACCTTGTGTTTATAATTATTAACTTACATTCATTTACTCACTTTGAATTAGAGATAATTCTCAAGGTAGCAGAAAAACCTAATAATTATTCTTTATGTTTTGGTACCAGTGTAGTTGGTCATATACAGCAGAACCTCCATGAGAAAACACCTCTCTACAAAGGACAGTTTTCATCACCAAAGTTACCATTTTTACTATTAAGCAACTCTATAGAAAGAGGACACTTCCTTCTAAAGAAGACTTTGGCTCTGCAACTAAGTATCCTTTAGAGAGAGGTGTCTTCTTACCAGAGAGTTTCTAATTAGTAAAAATGATCATTTTGACTATGAAAACATTCCTTTGTAGAGAGGTGTCCTCTAGCAAGAATGCCTTTTCATGGAGGTTCTACCGTACCTTGAGAATTTAAAAATTACTTTTTATTTATTTTATATACACATATCCAAAGAAGTCCCATTTTTAACTATCTAATAGATCACCCACCATGTAACTCCCTAACTTAGGGGTAACTGAATCATCATCTATTTTGTCAAAATGTTGATGAAAAAACTTTTTTTTTCAAAGTACCACTTTTTTCAAGAAAATAAAGGAGTTTTAAGTGGTAATTTTTTCAATAGATGCAAAAGTGAAATCTTGACTTGTAGTAAGAAAACTGTAACAAGCTGATCAAAGGGGGTTTATTAGTGAATAAGAATTTGTTTGCACACCCCCCTTTCATTACATTCTGTCTATTGTAGCATGTGCCTACATACAGGAGAGATACACTGCATGTATACTCACCACATCACTGGCAGTGGAGAAGTCCCGGTACACCAGGCTCTCATAAGCCAGCCACTTCACCGGCCGGTTCTCATTGTCACCCAGACAGTGGTAGTCATGGGGGAACAGGTCGCGGGCTAGGGCATTGTCCGCAATCTTCACATGGAGCCACTCATCCACACTGCACAAATGGAGCATATGGTTGGATAATGCTGCACATGTGGATTACATGGTTGGATAACATTGCACACGTGGATCATATGGTTGGATAACATTGCACACATGGATCATATGGTTGGATAACATTGCACACGTGGATCATATGGTTGGATAACATTGCACACGTGGATCATATGGTTGGATAACATTGCACACGTGGATCATATGGTTGGATAATGCTGCACATGTGGATTACATGGTTGGATAACATTGCACACATGGAGCATATGGTTGGATAACACTGCACATGTGGATCATATGGTTGGATAACATTGCACACATGGATCATATGGTGGGACAACACTGCATATGTGGATTGCATTGTTGAATAAGGTCTAGGTTACTCTCTGAAGGTCGATATTTTTCTATTTCTTATCAAATCAGATCAATGGCCCATTTTTTTCTTTCAAGTTTCTAGAGATGATTCATATATTCAATTTAAATGTTTTGAAAATAGGGGGATATATTATAAAAAAGACAGTAAAAGTAGAAAAATGAAGCAGATATTAGTCAGTGATATGATTTAAAAAAAAAGAGTTGACCTTAATCATGGAACTTGTGGAACATGACAAAGTGCCACCTGTCAAATTATATTTCAACAAAACATTCAATTTATCCTGTTAGAAGGGACTTTGTCATCAACAATGCCAAGTTGCATAATCAGGGTATGTATTTTCTATCATATATACATATGTGATAAGAAATAAAAAGTAAATAAGATGATATATGTATACAGTGTACTCCGCTTATAACGAAGTCGCATTATCCATGACAATCACTTTGTTATATCCGAAGTTTGTTATATCCGCAGTTGGAAAAAAAAAATGTTTTGTACCAATAATTTTATTTACTATTCAACTCAAAAGAGCAACACAAAGATCAATAACAACCTCATCAGGTGTTTTTGGAGAAGTAGTTTGTGATTTTCTTTTGACATTTAGAAGTCAGTAACAAGTGCTGAACACTCTTTTCGATGTTGTCCAAGTCTGACAGATGCCTATGAAGAGACTTGGACTCATCCTGACATTGAAGAAACAATCGCAGAGTTTGAATGCTCTCCAAGACCTCTTTTGGATGCGGAATGTGGACAATTGGGTCTACTTCTTCATCAACATGGTCCGTTTCTTCTTCTTCTTTTGCTTGAAGAATGCTCTCGACAATTTCTACATCGGATAACATGGCATTTGTAATGACGTCATTGTCAGCGTCAGCATAAGAATCGAAATCCATCTCTAACGGTATTTTTAAAACTTCTTTCATGCGATCGAAGAGTTAATAAAATATAAGCGTTTATTAAACAATTTAATTTTGTTTAAATAATGTAAAAAAATACTTATAATATGTTTGCATATTTTAAAATTGTATATTATTAACTTATTTGTTGTGTATCATTAAATTTGTGTCATTCACACGTTGTAATTTGATATATATTATGCATAATATATTAGTCAATTATAATGGTAAATGAGAAAACTTCGTTATAAACGGATAAAATAAAAATGTATACATGCAAATCACTTCGTTATAAGCAAAAATTCTTTATATCCGACTTCGCAATATCCAGAGTTCTTTTAATGGTTTAAGCCCTTCTTTTCTTTCGTGCAGACAATTTCATTCGCTATATGCGGAATTTCGCTATAACCGACTTTGTTATAAGCGGAGTACACTGTATAGGTGTGCAACAGAAATATAAAGTTTGATTAATTGTGTCTTCTCTATGAGAAAGCAAGATCTACTCCCAGATAACAGTAACCTGAATTTTTATTGACTTTTATGCAAATTTGTGAAAATCGTCATTCTCCTGAAGGAAGGTGACAGTGAGTCACTAAAACTTTGGGAAATAAATAGCTCAAGAATAGCTGATGTAGCTATATTATTTTTTAAACAAACTCCCAACCAGCAAATTATTTTTAAAAGGAAAATATGAGAGGATACCTCTCTACAAAGGACTATTTCCTTCTAATTAGCAACTCTCCAGTAAAAAAGACACCTCTCCATAAAGGGTAAAGGGAGGTTCAACTGTATTTGTGTGTTTTTCAAGTTAATTGATATTAATTATTTGAATTTGTAGGGATAAAAGATACTCCAAATACATATGTAATAATAAACAATACTTAAAATTATACCGCATAAGTTTCTTTTCTACGAAAAATCAATATTTATTTTAAAGAGAAATATTTACTATTTCTCTTTAAAATAAATATTGATTTTTCGTAGAAAAGAAACTTATGCGGTATAATTTTAAGTATTGTTTATAATCACACGCTGCAGTCCTTTATAACATATGTAATAAGAGAGGACTGTAGTAAAACATTTTTAAAATGTTTAAAAATAAAAAGATTTATAAGAGAGCACCAGAGCACAATAAACCGCACATAGATTATGTAGTTTGTATTGTGGACAAGAGAATCTGAGTTACTTACACACAGTTACGGGCGGCCAGGTCCCGATGGATCAGGCCATGTTGGTGGAGGTAGATCATGCCTTCCACCAGCTCCACTGCCATTGACACCAGGTCCTGGCTTCTGAGGCTCTGCTCACACAAGATGTCAATGCAGCAGCAGTGATTGAAATATTTGTCCTTTTAACTGTCCATGGCACTCTGAGTAGCTACCTCCATGTCTTCATTTCAAAAGCTTTAATTATTTTTTTCTTTCTTTTTTTTTTTTAGACCATCTCTCACATCCATAAATGACCACAGGAAATACCAAAGCCTCTATAATTCCCTTCTTTGTCTTACATGTTCCATTGTTCCATATTGTCAATACTGGATCCTAGCAATATAAAGTGATCAACTATATCAAATTTTTCTTGGTGCATTTCAAAGCTATTATCAGTAGTTAATATTTTGGTTACTGATGTTTAAATTTTAAACCACAATTTTCACTTTTTCTTTAACTTTCTTAACTATTTTGAAAATAGAGCAATCCATATTTAATTCATTAGATAATAAAAAGACATGTATTTAATAAAAGATTTATTTGCCAATATTTTGGTTGGCTGAACGCCAAACCTTTATCAAGGCATTACATTTTTGTATCAACAAACTCAGCGCCGCCTAGTATTATAATATCACAGTTGAAAAAATTTTTAAAATACAAAGTAGATGGGGGAAATTTCAATTGTGATATTATAACACTATGCGGTGCTGAGTTTGTTTATAGAAAAATGTAATGCCTTGATAAAGGTTTGGCGTTCAGCCAACTGAAATATTGGTGATTGAATCTTTTATTAAATTCAATATATGCCTTTTTATTTTCTTAACTATTTCTTTGAGGTATTTCTTGTTTTGAATTGTCATTGGCTTAATTAAAAAAGGTCATACTCTCTGTTGTTGACTATGTATCTAACCAGCAGTGTGTTCCCAGAAGATAAGAAATGGGGAAGGAGTTTGAGGCATCAATATAATCTAATTGCAGGAAACTCACATGGCACTCCCCAGCAGTCTTGCAGGAGAGGAGGAAGGTCTTGAGGTTGCCCCTGGAACAGAAGGGGTAGAGCAGCATGGGGCGGACGGGATTGTCCATGCAGACACCCAGCACTGGCAGGATGCAGTGGTGGTCTGTGCCGTACATGCGCATGCCTTCTGAGAGCAGAAGGGACACTTGTGCAGGAGAGGCATGGCCTGGACAAACATCAACCATTTATAATGTGCCATCTATACATAAGAAATGAAATAACTAAAGCATGAATATTTCTTTTACACATAATACAAACTTCTACTGTCCTTACTGGGATGAAAACATATTGGGATGGCTTGACTCATCAATGGTTTCATCAATTTAATCTACCAGACCACATTTCTTAAAGCTTTAATACTGTATTGGATGATTCTCTGCTTATATATGCTTCACTGAAGGATGTAATCTTAGAAATGGTATTCAAGCAAACTATTATTTTATTTTTTTCCCTTCTTTTCTGAGAGTCCATATCTCACATCCATAAATGATTACAGGAAATACCAATGCCTCTATAATTCCCTTCTTTGTCTTAAATGTTCCATTGTTCCATATAGTCAATACTGGATCCTAGGAATATAAAGTGATCAACTATAGAAATTTTTTCTTAATGCTTTTCAAATCTATTATCAGTAGTTAATATTTTGGTCTTATATAATATTATTGGACATAAGCTTTTAGGACAGTAAAATTAAATTTAAATATTTGCATCGAGCAATGTTCTTCTCCAAACAATAAGGATAAGGCCATGTTGAGAAATGACACAGGAAGCTAGCTTTATACAGTTAAACCTGTCTATAGCGCCCCCTCTAAATAGCATCTCCCTTTCTATAGCGCTCGACTTTAAATACGTAGTACGATGCGAGATTTACATTAAAAGTGACCTGTCTATAGCACCCTATTTTGGTGAGTCCCAAGAGGGACACTATAGACAGGTTTAACTGTACTATGGTTGAGATATTTTAAAAAGCTACACCCCGGAATCTAATCTCACACAGGGTACCGTTTTCTGAATAAAAAGTAGCTTCAATTATCCCTGATTCTTGAAAAAGTGAAACCCCACCAGTGAATGCAAGTAACCAAACAGTGCTCTGGCATGTTTGTAAGGGCAAAAATCAAACTGATTTCCACATGTTATGTACTTACAGTAAAAGCAGTCACCAACTATTACCCACCATAGTTACCTGTACCATGTTTACTTGGAAAAATAGGGGGAAAAATTGTTATAAGTCAATTGTATTCATATAAGAAGTGAATACAAAAAATACTTTTTGATACTTGTGAGACAAAAATAGGGAATTTGACATCTTACATTAGAAAGTAATTGCACAAATTAAAAATGTAACCTCATTATAATATCGTAAAGATAGAGGTTGCCTGGCCGGCATTTATATTTATATGAAAATAGACACTTCAACCAGTTAGAGTTTTTTATTTTTCATAGAAATTACTTATTATAATAGTCTCCTTGGTTAGAAACACAAGTTTATAAGACCAAATCCAAACAAATAAATAGTGTACGATATTTCAGTAACAGCATTGTTACCATTATAAGACAAAAGTATTGAATGAGTCTGATGATGGTAACAATGCTGTTACTAAAAGGTCACACACTTTATTAATTTAGATTTGGTCTTATTACCTTGCGTTTCTTATCTATATTCCGAAAATTGTACCTAATCAATCTCTTGGTTATAACATAACTAGCCGAATGACCCGGGCAACGCCCGGGGTTTACCCGATTAAATGCTTTTATTCAAATACTATTTGTTACAATTATAAATTGGCGCCATAGATGTCCCTCTTGTGAAACGTCCCGCCCCAAACCATCGGCTGGGAATCGAACCCGGGGCGCCCGCGTGGCAGGCGAGCATTCTACCACTGAACCAAAAGCAAACGGTGACAGAAGTGTCTCACGCATTGGCAGCACCAAATGATGGGGGGGGGGGGGGGCAAAGGTGGCGTGATCGTAGCCGACCAATAGGAGGGCGCTGGCAAACCGTGACAGAGGCCATGACGCTCGTAACTGTATATAGAATTCTAAAGTCCCAAATTTTAAGTTTAAATTGTGCTTTAGCACACAGTGGATATAACAACCACATTATTATAATAAGTGTTGTCATATAATGAAGTTTGACTGCCAAGAGTTTATTTTAATGCCATCAGAGAATGACCATGGTATGACACCTACACTAGAATCTCCCATGAAAGATCCCCTTCAAAACAAAATGGCTGGCCACTCAGGAATACAGTTTATTATTCATGAGAGTACAATAAAATAAGACCTAATCCAAATAATTTAATAGCATTTAATAAAAATAATTATTTGGATTAGGTTTTATTTTCTTGTATCATAATCTATAATCCAAATTATGCTTTATCATTATTCATGAGAGGTTTTACAGCATATTGCAAACCAACAAAAAGTATTGAATGAGTACTTTTGGTTGGTTTTCAATATAAGTAGTGCATTCAGTACTTTTGTCTGATGATGCTAATGCTATTATTGAAACAAAATATCAAAACCACAACCAAGTTTATTTTTATAATTCATGGTATATCTTATTACATTGAGGTGAAGTTGTGATATGAGATTTCACTTACTTGAAACTGTCTTCACCATGACATATTGAGCACCAATGGGGGCATCTGTATGGAGACCAGCGTACACAAGCCCAAAGGTTCCTGTACAAACACAGCTTGTGAATTCAAAATCTCTTCACAGAGGTAATACATAGTTCATCAGTTAGGTTTTACAAGGGAGTTTTTACTATATTTACATTTTTTCTGGTCATCTTTTAATAATTATTCCATGAGAAAACAAGATAATGGTTGGACAAGGGAAAATACCTTCTTGCAACTTGGTCTGGAGCCGAACATAACGCTTGTCTATCAGGATCTCTCCAATCTGATCCTTCAGCTCCTTGGCCTGGATGTCATCCTGGTGACTGGCCACACTGGAGGGCACTCTGCGGTAGCTGGTATAGCCTGGACCACCAACATGGAAGTCATGACACTGTGAGAGCTGGTAGGATTGGAGACTTACTTCCTGTGATGCTGGAGTTGTTGGGGGTGTCCACACGCAGGAAAGTCTGTGGTGGTGGGGCAGTGGGTGTTCGTTCATAACTGTTGCAAAAGGGACAGTTGGAGTATGCAAATATGAGATGAATATGTAGATATAGATAAAAGTTAGTAGAAAATCAAATGATAATGAGACCCAATCTAAATAAGTAAAATAGATGTGATATTTTCAGGAAGGCATTATTACCATCTGAGTTATTATTTACCCTAGTCTCTGATTATGGTTGCACAATGCTGTTAAAATATCATACAGAATAGAGAATCACCCAGAAGAAACTGCTAAGTCATTTTTTGATTTTACAAAGTTTGCCCTTATCCAGGTAAAAAGTCATAAATCATATATGGGTCTCTCATTAGCAATCTTACTGCAGAAGCTTACATGTTTGGATATAGGATATATTCTTTGGATATATTGGATATAGTCTTTTGGGCACAACTAAATATAAGGCATTAACACACCCTTTGTATAGGTAAGAATACAAACAATATACTGATAATAATATATTGGTCTGATAGGTTAAATTAGTGAAACCACTGGGAGGGTTTATCACTGATCAGCTAAGCACTTCCATTGCAGCAAGGTTAGTAGATAATTTTTTTAATATAATTCCAAAATGTTTTTATATTATTACAAATATAGTCTCGTTATATTTATTTTGTAATGCGAACTAACTAGTTTTATTAAAGTAATGGAATGAAAGAAGAACTAGATAAGAGTGTTACCTGATGGTGTCTGTATGATGATGTTTCCTCCGCATCACCAGGTAGTAGACCGCAGTCAGCACGGCGAGGATGCCAATGAGACCAGTGACACAGCCGACCGCCACAAACACATAGCTGTTGACATCAGCCATTGCCATCCTGTCACCTGCAAACACCGATATCCTCAACTTCCCTCCCACACCATGTCCATCAAAGCAGCTTTGGTAGAATTCATAATTGTTAGATGATAGCAGCACTATCATAATACACTTGCCACTTTAATTATTTTTAATTGTGTTGATTTTATTCCCATTTGTGTTCACCTGGTATTTTCAGCTTAAACTGCTGCTGTTTTTCCTAACTTTTTTTTTTCTCATTTTCAAAAATAACTACCTGCTCAAATGGTTCACTGCAGAAAGCTTCTCTCCTCAAGATTAGAAATCACTTCTAAACTGGGGTAATTGGGGCTTTGCGCTACAGGAATATTTGTTAACTCACTAACTTCTGATCTTGTGAATGAATGAACGATCTTGGGAAGATAGAAAATACCATCTAATGAAATATTGTTTCTAAAAAAAAAAGTATATATTGGCTTCATTGCTCTCCTTTCCTTCATTTTTTTCAAGCTTGAGATGTTCTTTCATAATTCTCGTTTCTTTGGCTTCAAGCAACGTCATTTAATTTCTTATGAGAAATCTCTTAAGATCACATATGCATTTATTTATATTTTGATCATTAAATACTTAAAATTTTATAGTATTTCTCAGCGTGATTTATACAGATGTGGCCACAAATAATTATAAATTGATAATATATTTTTAAATATATCTAGAATATTTTTCGACAAAAATAATTCGGTAATTCAAACAAAAAGTGAAAATGTCTCATCTGAAAAAAAAAATCTTTATTTAATCTTTTTACAAAAATTAAAAACCTTCTAATTATTATTATTATTATTATGTTATTTATAATGAATTACGTTAGAGAAATATTTTGTTTCTTTGTTTAATGTAATATCAAAAATGGCGCGAAATTAGAAATAGCTCATTTGAAAAAAAAAACAAAAAAAACTGGATTTATTTTTTAAAAATATTTTATAACTCTCTAATATATTTAAATTTTAGTTATTTATAAAGGATTATTTAGGTTAGGGAAATACATTTTTAAAAACTTAGAGAACGTTATTAATTTCCCAAATTCGTGAGCGAACTTTATAAACAAAAGGCGTAGACAAACAAAGGTACCGTAAACAAAGAGAAAGCTAACAAATGGCCAGCCAGGGAGCAACTTTACAGACGTATAATAATGAATTAGTTATTTGTATAGAATCATTAAATGATGAACGTCAACAGTTACTTAAGCAAATTTCCCAAGAAACTAACGTTAAATCAACCTTAGAACAAAAGATAAAATCCTTAAACGAAGAGTTAAGCAACGTCAATAAAAGTCTTTCGGACAAAATAAAAATGAAGGACGAATACGATAAATTAATATCAGAAGCAGAGACGGCATATTCGAAAATACTTCAAACTTCTCAAACACTTTTAAATGTCCTAAGAACAGAATCGAACAATCTTCAAAAACAAACTTCGCCAATATAATATATGCATCGGTACCATTTTATAAAAAATTCCGACTTCAAACATTAATTTATAAAAACTCTATATTAATATAAATTATTATCATTACTTTTGCTTTTAAAATGTATATATTTAAGTCATTTAAAATCCCATTGTATATTTATAAACAGAAAAAAAGTGATTATGTAGAAACAATACAATTTTGACCTTGCATTTTTACCTTGAGAAATTAAAAATTAACATTCCATTGTATAAAGTAAAATTTCAATTTTTTACAAATTGATCATTTAAGTTCAAAAATGCAATCTAAATTCACAATGAAACAAAAAGGGTAAGCTTTTTTGAAATTATTTTAGCCTTTTATAAATACAATTCTATTAAAAGAATAATTGCATCTGCTGTCAAAATAGACTAAAACTACACACCACCATCTATGAAAACTATGATGACAAAGTATGGTGGATGACAAAGCCACAACATCAGCTTTGGAGGTTGCATGAATCCCTTGTGGGCCTCATGACATCAAAGTAAGTCCATCCTAGACTGATGGAGTTCATTAGTCATGGTAGGCATCTAGGATTTGTTGGTGTTGTGGCTTTGTCACCAAAATTTGATAGTTTTCAGAGATAGTCTTGTATTTATTTTTGACAGGAGACCTTTCTTTTAATAAATCAATATCCTCCAATCCAAATTATCCACACAAATAATCTGATCCACACCTGAAAACATCTCTTTGTTTTTGGATTTACCTGTTGAAGAGCAAAATTTGCTCAAAAGCTTGCAACACCTAAAAATAAACTCTTTGCCCAAAGATCTAGTTTTTATTATTTGAATATTTCAGCCATATATATTTATTTCATAAAAGCGCAAAATCATAAGGCGAAAGGTTTCTTTCAATTATTCCAAGTGTACTTGGTGCAGGCTATGATAATCATGATGGGTAGCCAGCTACTGCTCTTACTATAAGTGCACCACATGTCTACATATGTAGAAAGCAGTTTGCCCTAGGCATATATAAGCCTCATTCAGTGTGCATTCACTGGTGGGGTTGGAATTTGGGGCCCATTGAAGCAATTTTTTTTCTTTAGAAAAAAGTGCCCAATGCAGGATTGGATCTTAGTTTATGTCTGTCAAAAATAGAGAGGTTATTTCACACTTCCACCAACCCTCTTTGTACAATATAATACACTGCGGCCTGTGATTGTAAAACGACACTTGAAGTTACACCGCATGAGTTTCTTTTCAACGAAAAATCAAATTTTTATTTCAAGGTGAAATATCGACTATTTCTAACCTTTTTGGATGAGGTATGAAAGGATGAATTATGAAAAGTAATGATGAACGGAAAAATAAAAGTGTCCAGGGATGGGAAGGTGTTTTATTAATTGAAGTGAAACCTCCCTGTAAAGGACACCTAATTGCAGCACCAAAGTGTCCTTTAGGGAGAGGTGTCTTCTTACCAGAGAGTTACTTAATAGTAAAAATGGTAATTTTGTAAATGAAAACTGTCTTTTATAGAGAGGTGTCCTTTAATGCAAGTGTCCTCTCATGGAGGTTCTACTGTATATGTAGCAAACAAATAATATAACCTCTCCAGTGTTATATTAGGTTTAAACTATATTTCTTGTATTTCCCTCCACTAGATTAGACTACCCACCTAATGTTTAGAGTGTTGATTGAGAATTTGCAGTTAATTCTCACTAATATGGGAATTGATGAGGCACAATTTGGATTGTAGATTATAAACACAAGGTAATAAGACTAAATCCAAATAAATAAATAGTGTGTGACGTTTCGGTAACAGCGTTGTTACCATCTTCAGACAAAAAGACTGAAAAGACAAAAAACACTGAAGATGGTAACAACGCTGTTACCGAAACGTCACACACTATTTATTTATTTGGATTTGGTCTTATTACCTTGTGACTAATATGGGAATAATAAGGCACAATTTGAATTATAGATTATAAACACAAGGTAATAAGACCAAATCCAAATAAATAAATAGTGTGTGACGTTTCGGTAACAGCGTTGTTACCATCTTCAGACAAAAAGACTGAAAAGACAAAAAACACTGAAGATGGTAACAACGCTGTTACCGAAACGTCACACACTATTTATTTATTTGGATTTGGTCTTATTACCTTGTGACTAATATGGGAATAATAAGGCACAATTTGAATTATAGATTATAAACACAAGGTAATAAGACCAAATCCAAATAAATAAATAGTGTGTAAAGGATACCTAATTGCAACACCAAAGTGTCCTTAGGGAGAAATGTCCTCTTACCAGAGAGTTACTTAATAGTAAAAATGGTAATTTTTCAAATGAAAATTGTCCTTTACACACTATTTATTTATTTGTATTTGGTCTTATTACCATGTGTCTACTAATATGGGAAGTATAGAAAAATGTGTCACTGTGTATATCTCTCCCCACTACAACTTTCATATCCCCTATTCCCTCCCATATGTAAAAATTCTCGCTTCTGATTTGCATATGAGCAGGAAACAATGAAGGGACCCTAGACATATCATTATAAGGGATATATAATTATAAGGAAGGGTTCTTTCTCAAGCTACCCATGGGAGATTTGTTGCAGTCAAATTTTACTTTTGCACATCACTTAGGATCCTTAGTAAATTAAATTTTATTGCCCTCTATCGTTAAAATTTTACACAAATAAATTTACTGGCAATGCGTTTCTTTTTTATTTTTTAAATCTCTACAGACCTTACTGCAATGATATGATTTAATGAATGAGAGGGCTTGGCTCATCAGTAGTGAACCCTCTCAGCGGTTTCGCCAAATTAATCTCTAGACCGCTCTACTATTGTATTGGACTGGTTTTGTTGTATACCCTGCATTTTCTATGGAAGGCAGCTAAATGGTGTTTAGTGAACTATGGACATAAGCTTAGGATCCATTTAATTTCCTTATAAAAAAACACAGTAAAACCTGACTTCGAAGTCACCCATCTTAGGCTTGTTTTCTCCAATAATTTACCTTGTCTTTATTCATCCAACCTTGTCTTATCACATTTGTTTATACATTTTCTAACCCCCTAAAATACTAAAATTAATTAAAATGTCTTGGCCATCTTAAATCACTTGTTTTGTCCACATTTAAATTACATTTAATTATGCCACAGAGTAGTGCTCCCAGTCATAATGACAAAGGCAGACGCATTCTACTTCACCCAGTCATGATGGTTGTCAAACAGACACCATCAAGGGTCACAACTTGATACCCCAATGTGGAGATAAGGAAGAAGAAGACATTTAAATTACTTTTTTGTAATTCATTAAATGATATATAACAATAAGTGAGAGAGAGAAAGAAGTTTTCAAAACTTTATCCCCATGCAAAATAGAAGAGAAAATGTACATCATATTTTTAGTCCTATTTAGTACACTTTACACATTCTGTTTTTACAAGAGTATTTTCAATCTATTTATTTTGAGACAATTTATTTTTTATATTCTTTATATTTTTGACTATTTTAAATATTAAAATGCTAAAAAAAAAAAAAACTTTTTGTTTTAACTTTGAAAAGAATAAATAAAAATTATAGAGAAAATCTAATTACAATACAGATTTGCGCAAAGTCATTAGATATGCATAAGAAAGTAAATGAGTTATAAGTAGCTACAAGAAAAAACGCCTAATCCAAATTAATTAATTATTTTGGATTTCAATTATTAATTTTTAACTATTAAATTACTTGGATTAGGTCTTATTTTCATGTAGCTATAATCTATAATCCAAATTGTGCTTTATCAAAGTAGTAAAATAAGTTTTCATTATGCCAATTTTTTTTTGTGACCTGCCATAGGAGTCAACCTGTCTTGCAAGTGAATTTTGTCCGGAACCAAGAGAAAACTACCAAGGCAGGCTTTACTGTAATTTCTTTCCATCCCTAACTAAGAAGCATTAAAACAAAAAATAAAATGCTAAGAGAAAGCATCAACATGGACACTTTGTGAAAAGCTATCAACCACGAATAGAATTTACTATTTGAATTGCTAACCACACACACAAGTTTTTAGCTTGTCTGTTTGGTTACACCTATTTATACTATTATTTTTTAACCAACATTATTTAATTATATTGTGCAGTAGAAACATAGGCAAAGACAAACATGTGAGAATGACAAGATAATGTGTTTTGATCCAAACACAACCATATTTATTTGGTTGGTCCAGGTCCCTGGAGCGTACAAATGTTGCCAACTACCTTATTTACATTAAATGAATTGAGAGGGTAGAAATTTGTTTAGTAATAATATCAAATTTCTGCTACAATATAGTCATATATATATATAGGAAATAATTTATGTCTCGCACACTATATTAAAAAGCCAAAAAATGATCTGAAATCAGATGTTTTCATGGCATCCACTAAATAATTGAAAATAAATTTTTATCCAGCTTTACTTTTTTGTAGACTCCTATGTAAAAAATAAATAAAATCCAGTGTTATATGTAAATAAGAAGAGAATAGAGTAAAACACCTGTCTTAAGCAGTCAATATGGAGACTGGTTAACACACAGGCTGTCTCTTAACATAGGTTTACTAGGTAGCCTTAGGACTATGTGTTTTGGCCATATTCAACAGGTATAATACAACCTTCACACTTTATATTTTTTTTGCTTATTCCTAGTACACGTAGTACAAGCCATGATAATCATGGTGGGTAGTTAGCGACTGCTTTTACTGTAAGCGCACCACATGTTTACACATGTGAAAAGCAGTTCGACTTTGCATTTACAAATGTGCCAGAGCCCCGTTTGGTTACTTGCACTCGCTGGTGGGGTTGGACTTTTGCAAGAATCGGGGGGCCATTGGAGCATTTTTTTTTAAACAAAAAAAGTGTCCAATGTAGGAATCGAACCCGGGTCGTAGTGGTCGAAAACCAAACGGTTTAACCAGCCTTCCACCGACCCCCCACACTTTATATTTTACTATGACAAATACAGTGAAATTGTACTGGGATCAGGTGGTAAGGCATCTCCTGATCATGCCACCAAAAGTTGCTGATGGCTTGCACCATCTGTTGAAATAAACATCAATTATTCGTTGTTATAAAAGAAAATAAGACCTAAACCAAATAATTTATTAGTGTGTGATGTTTCGGCAACAGCATTGTCACCATCATCAGACAAAAGAATAAATTTTAATAAAGAATAACATTTTATTCTTTTGTCTGATGATGATGACAATGCTGTTGCCGAAACGTCAAACACTAATAAATTATTTGGATTAGGTCTTATTTTCTTTTATTATAATCTATAATCCAAATTGTGCTTTATCATATTCATTGTTATATTATAATTGATATTTATTCTGGTAGATGGCGCAAGCCATAAGCAACTTTTAGTAGCACGATTAGGAGATGCTTTTTTCTTAATATTTTACTACATGATGTGTAAAATATATTGGGACTTACTTTTTGACAGTGTTCCATTGTAGGCTTCCTCTATAACACACATACCAGGTGTTGGTTGAAGTAATTACTGATGTCTCTCACAACTTACCCTGCAGACAGATTTTCTTCCTGCGCAGTTGTAACTGTGTGGTGTTGGAAGGTGTCATGGTGATGTTCAGGTTGACCTGGACCTCCACCTCCGCGTTGACCTTCCCACTGCAGGCTAGCATCACGCGGAACACTGCACCACAGAGGGGGACTTGTACAGGCAGTCACACAGTGAAGTTGACACAGAGGGGGACTTGTACAAGCAGTCATAGTGAAGTTGACACAGAGGGTCAATACAGCGTCAAACCAGCCTTGATAACATGGATTGTGTGTGTGTGAAATAAATAAAATTTGTATTTTTGTATTTCAAAGTATTCCTGATATATATATATATTTTTTTATTTAATCATATTAGGGTATCAAGCTTGTAAAGCTTGTTGATGGTATATGTTGGGGATGAGTAGAGCTCATCAATGGATGAGTGAATACAATCAATAGTGTTGTTGTTGTTTCTTATCCCCTTGTGTAAAGATTACACAAATTCCAAATCAAAAATCAATAGTGTGTTTTGGGGTTACAGGTTGAGAATTGCACTTATTGGGAAAACCTTGCAACCATTCTAGAATCCAGACAGCAGGATCCATACTCTACCTCAGTTTATTGACCACTGTGTGCTTGCCTCATTAAGGATTTAATGTCAGAGATTATATCCTCTTTTTATTATTGGACTAAATCTTTATGGATATTATCTTGGACATTAAACTGCTGCTGAGAGACAATAGTGCATCGTTAACTTGATAATAAATACCATCCTGGCCTCTCAGAGACTCATTAAAGCTCTCTCTTCTTCCAGTTAAACCCAACTTACCAATGGTCTATCATAGGATTTTAAATACCTTTGTTGAAACCTTTTTTTTTTTTGCAATATTGCAATTTGATATTTTTTCTCATTTATTCTTTTGTCTGATGATGGTAACAATGCTGTTGCCGAAAAATCACACTCTATTAATTTATTTGGATTTGATTTTATTTTCTTGTATCTATAATCTATAATCCAAATTGTGCTTTATCAATATTTCAATTAGAAAAGAAATACAAGGTAACAAGACCAAATCTTAAATATGTATTTTATATGTGGCTTTTCTCAGTAACAGCTTTGTTGCTATCTTTAGAAAAGTATCAGATTTATTTAGAATTCAAAAATTGTGTATGAAGAAATATTCTACTATATAGAAATCTTCAAAAGAGTAAAATTTCTGTTACAATTTTAATTCTATTAAGATATCTGAAATTTCTATCTTATTCTACTTTCGTATCTCCACTCAATCATATCAGGGTATCAAGTGACAACCATCATAATATGGTGAAGTAGAATGTGTCTGCCTTTGTCATTAAGACTGGGAGCACTACTCAGTGGCAGGCCGACTTAGCTCCAAAAGAAATGGCGGCCTCTGACATGAGGAACAGACACCATAAGCTCCTAACGTGGAATACATGATAATTTCTATTAGATTCTGAAATGGCTTTAAAGATTATTTTGTATTCACTTTAATTAGTGGATTGAAAAAATGTTTTTTTAAAGGACCTAACTGCTAATATAAGGCTTATACATTTTTTTTTGCTTATTCCTAGTACACGTGGTACAGACCATGATAATCATGGTGGGTAGTTAGCGACTGCTTTTACTGTAAGTGCACCACATGTCTACACATCTGAAAAGCAGTTCGACTTTGCACTTACAAATGTGCCAGAGCCCTGTTTGGTTACTTGCACTCACTGGTGGGTTGACTTTTGCAAGAATTGGGAGCCATTGGAGCTTTTTTTTAAATCAGAAAAAAGTGCCCAATGCGGGAATCGAAATGGTTTAGACCATCCTTCCACCGACCCCTAGGCTTATACATTTCTCAACATATTAGAATAATTAGATTGATCATAGAATGTCATATCTCTAGTTACAACTCCTGGTTCAACAAGTCATCAAAATGATAAGGCACAATTTGGATTATAGATTATAAACACAAGGTAATAAGACCAAATCCAAATAAATAAATAGTGTGTGATGTTTCAGTAACAGCGTTTTTACCATCTTCAGACAAAAGTACCTAATGAATGAATGTGTTTAGGTCATCAAACTCTAAAAAGATTTATTGCATTGCTTTATTTATTTGAATAAGTTTTCCAAATTACTGTATAATTCATTATGTGATTCCCAAATTCCCAGGTGAAAAGGGAGACAATGAATTGAAATAGTAAGTATTGAAAGAATTAGCCCCAGTACAATTATATATAATTCAATCAAGAGATTAAAAAGAACCTGTAGAACTTTACAAGTTCTGTGTGCCTGTGTAGATATAACTGGTTTCAAAGCATTCTCCAAAAATGAACAAAGGATGGAAATGAGAAAAGAATCCAAATGAAGAATTCCCAATAAGGAAAAGAGCTGAGCCAGCCATAATGGTTCAACCCTGCCCCTTGTCTTCTAAATTCCCCCAGAATGAATGAGCATGGAGCAGACAGAATTAACAAGGTTGAGCTGGGAAACAAAGGCTTATTTATTGTCCATATCCAGGGATTGTTTTTAAAGTGTTCTTCACTCCTGGATAGTTTATTGGTACCTGCCTTGATTGGCTATCTTCCCTCAGGGCTCTTACTAATATCGAATTGTCTGAAAGTATATTTTCTGATTTTTCCCATTTCCTTATTTTATACTTATTATTAAGTCCACCTTTGCCGGTCCCAAGCCCGGATGAAAAAAAGGAGTAGGGGGGAGCAGTAACAAGCTCGCTAAAAAACCTGGGCTCAGCTGGCCTGGCTGATTGTACCCTGTAAGGGCTCCTGATCCAGGGATACAGGATGAGCAGCGTTTGTACTCCATGTTAGGAGCGGCTGTACATGACGTCTGTTCCTCATGTCAGAGGCAGCAATTTCTTTTGGAGCTAAGTTGGCCTGCCACTGAGTAGTGCTCCCAGTCTTAATGACAAAGGCAGACACATTCTACTTCACCCAGTTATGATGGTTGTACATAAGCTCTACAAGCTTGATACCCTAAAATGATTGAGTGGAGATAAGAAAGAAGAAGAGTCAATAAAATTATAATATGCAAATTTGTGTATGGAATTCAAACATAAGATATTAATACATTTTTTGATACTACTGACTGTAAATAAATTAGCAATTTTCAACCCTATGTGTGTGTGATTACAACAATTACTAACTTCTCAATTTAACCAACTATAATTTTGCACCAACTTTAATACAATAGAAAGTACCTATTCTTTGAGGTGTTAAATTAATGTTCAATCTTATATTCATTTATATATAACTTGTATGTGTAAATATGTATTGTCTAAGAGTTTTGTTGAAAAGATCTTAAACTTGCTATACATCAGGCAACTTCTTTCATTCAGGATTCACTGAGACAGAAAGGTTTGAATAGATATGGATCAAAGTAGGACTTTAATCATATCTTAAAACTTGCTTTCTGAAATATCTACGGATAAAATTTACTTATTTTACAAAGATAGAGGCTGCCTGACCGGCATTCATAGCTCTTAAAATTAAAGATACTTCGGCCAGTAAACCTTTTTATTATCTTGACATTTCGACATCAGGAGCAAACAAAAATTAAAACATTTGGCAAGGATTTGGCAAATGTTTTAATTTTTGTTCACTCCTGACGAGGGGACAAAAGATTTT
>CP092864.1:56827066-56850370 GCA_030710605.1 Cordylochernes scorpioides
TCTTCAATAAAGGTCATTGTGTATCAAATATCTTTCAGAGTTATTATCTGAATCCCGATATACAAGCTGAAAGGTACAACTTCCTTTAGTCCTTGAGTTTACTTCTCTCTCTCTCATCATTGTAAAATTTTCATCTCTACTTGAATAGTGCGAACTGTGCACTTTTGCCTATATTTTGACGCGGGATGTCAATAAAACTATATTATTTGTCATTTATCTCTCTCTATCTCTCTTCACCAGTTATAGTTCTTCAAAATTTCTGGGAAGATTATCAAGATAGCTAATTGATTTCAACAAGGTTTACAATTGCATGGAGGAATTTGACGCGAAGTATCACCAATCCCTTGTGAAGTTTACGAATTATTGGAAACCTGAAGTCACATCCCTGCATAAAGACTTATACTATAGTTTTCCCCCCATCGTTATTTTGGCCCTTTCTATCTGTAATTTGTAATCAATAATGAGTGCTTTAACATCTTCACCAGTTATATACTTGCATATTTCACAAAATAGTGTTATTTCATACTTTCAATGAAATATCTAGGGCGTTATTATTTAATCTCTTTCCTAAAAAAAAAAAACACACACGTCGTGCTTTTTAATCATTTAGGTATATAAGCAAATAAATATTTTATTCAATCCAATATATGCGCCTTTTTATTACCTAAATACAAAAATATGGGGGAAAGTGGAATTAAGAAAGATCATATGCACTTCCTTCTAGTTGGGTCCAGGATCTGGATGCCTTAGAGAACTATGGAAGAAATTATAAGTGAAAATCATGCTTATCAAGTTCTTTATTTGTTCGTTAAGAATTATCCAGGAAAAATCTTAACATTTACTAAGAAGTAAATAAAGAAATCATGCGCTTCAAAAGTCTTGCAGCACGTAAGCTGAGCAGGAGTCTGGCACGTCACAGTGGCCAGCCATCAGGAGAAAGGGCCATCCAGAAAATCTCCAAGTCATAAATAACCAGCTCATTGTTAGTTCGCTTTTGTCCTCTGCCTATTTGTTTACGGTCCCCCAGAGCAGGCTCCCTCAATGCGCCCCCAAAATAGGCCCACCCCACCTCGCCCCCTCCTTCCTTCTTCCCACCTTTTGAGGAGCCACGTGCATCCATCCAACGTCTTGGAGGGAAATCATGCTTGGTCTGGTCGAGAGTCCGTCCATGCAGCTGCTCGCTTCTCGTCCTTTGGGCTAAGATCAAACTCAATGCCTCCTTGCTGTATACTTAATATATTTACAAGAAGAGTTTTCCCTTCAAGATTTTTCTGTTGATCCAAAAAATCAACCAAAAATGATTTAAGAAAAAAGAATATCCTGAAAGCAACTGAAAGTTGTTGATGGCTATCGGAATAAATTGTAACAAATCGTTGAATTTATAATCATTCCATAATATTTACCAAATACCCTTTCTTGATTGATTAAGGAACTTCTGGAATAATTAAGAATCAACGTTTAGTTGATATTTATTCCTACAGATGGCTTGCGCCATCAGCAAATTTCAGTTGCACGATCAGGATATGTTTTTTGCTTTATATAATTTATCAACCTGATCCCAGATCAATTTTATATTATTTTTTGAATAAGGATTTGCTTAGTAAATTAATCCTTCTATCCTATATGGAAGAGGTGTGACATTCGAGAATGGATAGCCATCTTCTTTACGACTGAAAAAAAAAAGAAAAGATGACTATAAGCCACCACGTAAGGTTACATTCGAGAATGGATAGTCCCATCTTCTTTATGACTGAAAAAAAGAAAAGATGACTATAAGCCGCCACGTAAGATTTCAGAATATCTGTTGGATATGTTTTTCAGCTCCAAGCTAAATATCAGAGTATCAGAATAAAAAATTGAGATCACTTCAAGTTGAAATTCTAGCAAATTTTTATATACAATAGCTTCTTTTTTTTCACATATTTTCTCTAATAATTAAAAATGCATACACCTCTTTCTCTCTGAATATATACTGGTGAGAGTTTGATGATCTTTAAAAAAAAATTCAAATCATGTAGATTTTTCATCAATATACAAAATTTAAACACAATATATTAGTACGTTCCAGCAGAATCCGGGTTTCATCAAGAGACACAGAAAGATACAATACATCTTCAAATATTTATCAAATAATGAATTATATTAAAGAAAGTTGTGAGTGAAAAACAACAAGCTATGTGTCTACTTCAATAACCATCTTAACGCGATGTGTCGGCTCAACAGTTATTGTTGTAAAACTTTCTGCGAGTCCAAACAGAACCTTAGTTTGACACGAGCTATCAATTATCACAACTTTACAAACCTCTTGTAAACAATGGCTATCGGTCCATTGTTCTAGCCCATCTTAATTGATCCAAGGAAAACGCTTAGCCATGCCATCTCTTCTAATTATTTTCTCTAAGTAATGGGGGTTAAATTTTACATATAATTCTGTGCTTTATTCCTAATCAACATATCTAAAACTCTACTAAATTAAATTGATACACACACCCACAAACCTTTATTAGGGATCAAGCCCCAAACAGGATTCTCCCATTATAGCAATGGTTTTAATTGAGCATAAATCAAGTACTATATACAATTCAGTATTAACATGAGCCCATATAATGGAAAACTATTTACACCTGTTTCTCATCCTTCTCGCCTTCGCACAAAATTTGCATAAATCTATTGCACTATGTTTACTTTTTACCGTTTCTGACAATTAAATTGATAGAATATATTGATAGATTATATCATTAAAAAAAATTGTGAGAAATGTTTTAAAGCTGATTATTCTCCAAAAGAATAAATTGTAAAACGAAACCAAAAATATAAAATAGTTCTAGATATATACCATCAAAGACTAAATCATATTCTTGCTGACTGGGAATACAATATAATAGGAAAATTCTAAAGCATCCAATTAATATTCGTGATAATTCGCTTCGTTTTATTAAAAAAAGTCTACGTTGTGTTGATTCTCTGTTACTTTTATCAAGGGAATACACCTGGACTCTATTTACATATGTTCTGTACATTGAGCAAATTGTGATGTACGTAAATAGAAGCCGGTAGTAACAGTATCCCCTTGACAAGGAGGAAAGGAAGTCACTCTAAATGTAAGATTCAAAGTAAATAAAAGAACAGGGAGGGAGTATCCCAGAGATTTCTACGATGACATGGAACCATTGACCAATGTTAATCCTCTTCAGAGTGTTAGAATAGCCCCTCCTACCTTAACTAACAATTAACATGTCAGTTGTTTAAATTTTCTCACGTTACTCTCTTTTGTTGATCTTTACACCTAGGTGTGGATATGGCGTTTTAATCCTTATTTTCTTCTTTCAAAATAGAATTTTTTGGAAGAGTTGTTTGCAGAGTAGGTTCGAGGAAGGAATGCTGGGGGCTGACACTGACAGAGGGAGGGGGACATTGCGACATCAGACCCTAGAGGAAGGAAGGAAGTTTATCAGCGGTCATTTAGGTCAGTTTGGTGGGGCCCCACCTGCACCTGGGGTGGGGATCACCCCTGGCGCCGGCAAACATTGGCACAAGATTGGTATCCAATTCTGGGTATCTTTTCAAAGTGGCTGACACACACGGGTTTAAGAAGTGCCGTGTGCCTGGTGGAAGATCTAGTAAGATAAGTCCAGCCACAATTTAATGTCGATTACCACCATCAGCAATGTTGTAACAGAATCAACATGTGTCTGGTTTATCTTTTGGATACAATCTCATTTATATAAAATGAAAGGATTTAAAAGCACGAATGTTTATTTTATACACAATACAAACTTCTACTGTCCTTACTGCGATGAAAAAATATATTGGGAGGGCTTGGCTTATCAGTGGTGAACCCTCCCAGCGGTTTCGCGCTCTTCTTCGATAACATCATTTCTCGACCTCAGATATGTTTTTACATCCTACAAGTATAAGGTTAGTCAGTGTAAGATGTTAGATTCAGTAATATTGGAATAATTTAATCAAATCGGTGGTCTTGTGCGACTGTGATAAATCCATCTCAGTTGAATAGACCAGAGTCCGGCTTCTAAAAGTTTTTGAATCGTTCGTCGTGCCCGGAATTCTTTCTCGATTTATATTTCCATTTAGGGATTCTAAATTCTTTGAGAATATTAAATTTGTCGCCGTAATCGATACTCGCCCATATTTTATAGATCGAAAAGTTTGCCTGCTCATCCTAAAAGTATACGAATTGCGTCTTCTCTGCCCATAATACAAGTATTTGTGGAAAGTCTAAAATTGGGATCGATTTTATCACATATAGCAAAGAGATTTTTTAAAAAAGAATTCTCTGTTTGGATAGAATGTCGAAATAAGAAAATGGCTGTTGGATCGTGCTTCCCTCGGGCAGGTGGAAGTTTGAAGAGCGTTAAATGTAAGTCCCACCCCAGATATCACGTACAGTAGCAGCTCCTTCCGTTCAGCCAGCGAGGATACCTCACGTAGATTCTTTCGGAGATATGGTATATTTACATAGTTTACTTATTTGAGCTTGTTTTTTTTTAGATTTCTATATCTATAAATTGCCACTTACCCCTACATGGCATAGATCACGATATTAATAACGGGTAGACGTTTGGTGTTGCTTTTACTGCAATTCTTACACCATATGTTTACACATAGAAGGAAGTAGTTATTTATACTTACTTGTGTAAGTGTGGCCCATTGAAGTAATTTATTATTTGATTCAATATTTTATATATTTTTTTTTTTCAATTTTTAATGATTTTTAATAATTGTATAAGAATCTGGGTTTTTAATTGGGTTGAAAATTGATGCTTCTAAACATCGCCTAGAATAACCTTTCTGCGAAAATCCTTAGCTAGAACGTTTCAATTCCTTGGAATATTCCACCGGGAACCTACAGCACTCTGAGAGGGTCAAGGTGACGTTTGAAACATACAAGAAACCGTGAAATGACACGCATCAAATGGGCTTTTGTCACAAAATTTTCCAGTAAAAAGAAGGTCAAGCAAAGCGAAAGAATCCATCTGGGGGGAATCAGGTGAAGGAATCTGGACCTTCTAGAGGGAGAAAATGCGATTAGGATCGGGGCGATTGGGCACCAACAATGCGAGTTAGTTTAAACCTGGGAGGGAGGCCTTCTAGAGTGGAGGAGCACAATCGGGGGCCCGGACCACTAATTCGTTACGCCTTGAGAGAGGGACCGAGTAGCCCTTTACCTGCCAGATCTCACAACAATAAACACCGCTAATTCAACGTCTCTTTCTACCTGGGTGTCATCATTTTATTGGGAACTGGTGGGAAACAAGTGGCTTCTTGCTTCTTTACTACTCTCTCAGATAGTCCACTATATGAATTCATCAATATATGTCCATGCTAATTCTGTAGATGACAACTACTGCATAAATCTTCTCTGTTTGTCTAAACCAACACTACTGTTATCATATTTTATTGGGAACTGGCAGGGAACAAGTGGCTCCTTGCTTCTTTACTACTCTCTTAGATAGTCCACTATGCATTCATCAATATATGTCCATGCTAATTCTGTAGATGACAACTATTGCATAAATCTTCTCTGTTTGTCTAAACCAACACTACTGTTATCAGATTTTATTGGGAACTGGCAGGGAACAAGTGGCTTCTTACTTCTTTCCTACTCTCTTAGATAGTCCACTATATGCATTCATCAATATATGTCCATGCTAATTCTGTAGATGACAACTACTGCATGAATCTTCTCTGTTCAGGATAATTCTGTTCATTCTGGATATTTTCTTTTTTGTCACTTTATACCAACTCGATTCTACTCTCATGTCACATCGTCCAGAGTTCACCAATAAACTTTAATGAGATTTACACAATCATAATGCAATTTGGATGGTAATAAAAAATAATTTCATCTCTTTCTGAGTACAGTGACTATATCAAATAAAAAAAAATATTTAAACGGAATAAGTAGTTTTTTTATTTTACAAAAATATATTTGAAAGCTACCTATAATCTAATTAAAGTTGCATTCAGTCTTGTGTTCAAACATTTATGGAGTACTTCTTCATCAAAGCGAGACAATATTCTAAGTTCTAAATACTCTAATACAACTCTCCCCCTGTGGATTTTTAACTATCAACAAAACAAAAGTTAAGCATGTACAGGTTGATCACTCACCAATATTGAGAAGCAACAACGATAAAACTACGTTCATAGTGGACCATGTGAACCAATAGAATGGTCTATGGAGAGAGCAAGCACTTCATTAATGTCAGCAAGCAAACACAGAAAAGGAGAGGTGAAATAGTGGGGCCATAATTTTGGAGCAAGAACAAAGAAGTGGAGAAGAATGAAGGGCTGGCTGTTTGTGGTGTTGAAAGGACCTAAATGTTTAACTTCCCATTTAGCGTGCAACCGTGAAATGTCTGGTGGACTCCGGTGGAGAAAACTTTCTCCCTCTTCAGGCGTATCTCCACTTGAAGTATCTTAAAATTATCTCATTTTATACCAAATTGTTCCTGCGGAGAAACTGAACAAACTGCTCTTCACCTCATCTACCACTGTCCGAACTTTTAAGAAGTGAAACACCGTTTGTTTCCTGATCTAAATCATTTAACTCTCATACATCAGCCACTTTGTCTATATAAATTTTATAAACTCTGTCGAATAATACATGTAAATTTTTAAATATTTAATTCTAAGTTCTATTTTTTGTTTGTTTCCTTTGTAATAGGCGCAAATATTTCAATATCGCGCATGATTGATTAATAAAATAAAATTTAGAAAATCCTATTTTTTCCTCCATTTGCTACGAATGATAAAAGATTTACTAGAAAGTATTCTAAAACTATTTAAAATTTTGCAAAATGACTAGCAAAGAGTCTATTTATTTTGTCATTTAACGGACTAAATATGAGGGAATATAAACAGGCTTTGGAATGTAATGATAAAAACACAATATTTATTCACATTTATCAACGCAGCTATTTAGACACATGTACAAATTCCTCACTAGCTTCGTATCCAATATATAATCTGTAATAAATATATTAATTAATTGTTCCCACAGAGTGTGTGTGTAAGCTCACGGGTAAATAGGCGCTAGCCGAAAAAAAAAAGTTCCATTGTTTAATATTAGTTTCCCTTTTATATTTTTTCTCTCTCTTGTAAATCAATAAATATAATGTTTGATTAATATTCTTGGAATCAGTTTCATTAAAAATTCTAAGCAAAGTCAACAGAATCTTTGTATATCATCAATTCTATAAGGCTGTTAAAGAACTAAGGATAGAATTAACAGTCAAAGAAGACGTGAATTAGGAAATCTTGAGTTTCCATTATATTTATATTCCATTATATTCCATTATATATCCATTATATGGAAAAAAGAGAAGGAATCTTAGAAAAAAAAAAGAACTGCGATGCTTGCTCTGAGTGTTTTGCTTTGTTGTTTGTTTTTCTCTTTGGACAATTTTCTTTGGTTGATTTATGTAAAATAATGAATTGAACAGGATTGTATATAGCCGAATTGCTGTAATGCAAATGAAATGTATTGACGCAAATATCCCTGAGTTTGGGATATCGCGTTTCATGATGTTAATAAAGTTGAATTGAATTATATTCCATCTGTATAATTATTATATTAGAATATATTTTACTTTCCTCTTTTTTTTTTTATTGGCATTGCCATATGTTAATCCACGTATATGTCTCAGTATAGATTTCGTATATATATTTAGCTAGTAAAATTTCTGAGCAATAAAGGTGCACCAAATTTTAACTTTAAATCAAACGACTAAATACTTCTTATCAATTCTAAAAGGATTTCAACCTGTAGGATATTGAAACTTTTTCAAACTCATCAAAAAAGTTTTTTCAAATAAACGATTTTTTTAATTGATAAAATTTGCTTCTACACTTAAGGTATGTTTAATTAAAAATGCATATATTGAATCAAAATATCATTTATTTTACCAATATTTCCGTTGGCTGAACGCCAACCTTTATCAAGGTGTTATAACATATTTAATGTGTGTCAACAACAAACTCAGCGCCACATAACGTCAACAGAATCAAGTTTTAAAAATATATTTGTTATATTCAATAGGGAGAAAAATATTAATATGATATTTGATAACTTAAGGTATGTATTTAATTGGAATGTAATATTTATAAATGTATATTTAAAGCTTATTGTAGGGGTAGATTAGGATATGTTGATGCAGCAATTATATTTGAATCATATACAGGTGTTTTCCAAAGCTGTATTCTGACCAGGAGAAATAGGTATGTGGTCAACAATATGTTTATATTGAAATAATTACGTGGTCTGAATCAGAAATGGTGTTGTGTACTTTATACGTTTTAAGAAGGGATTTAATAACGGTACCTTTGTATTTTTATGGAATATCAACAAAAAACACACACACCTAGAGTATATAACTCTAATATTGTAAATTTAATACACAAAGGAAAACATATGGGAACAGAATAGAGAATTGTTTCCCCACGTCGCCTAAGTTTATCACTGTCACAAAGTAGATCCGTGGAAAGTATTACTTTCTAAATATCAAACTGAGTGTCCTGACCACCAGGTTCTTCGTGCGAGTTTCATCACAAACTTCCGTCACTTTTATGATTACCTAAACCACTAAAACACTAAACCACTAACCTAAAACACTAAAGAAGACATGTGGCGGTGAGAGGAATGGTTGCAGAGAAAATAGATGCGTACAACAGATGCCAAAAGAGAAATTTTTTAAATTTGTAAAAATCCGCAAAAAATATATTGGGGCGGAACGATCCCCCACTATAGTTGTCACCCCCGCCAGAGCAATATCGGCTCGTTGATTGATCAGTTGCCAGATGTCTCAGCGGGACGTGACCGGCTTCACACCTTTGTTCGAGGCTCATACATCAAAATGGCAAAGGTTAGCATGGTGCCAGTTTTTTTTTTTTTTTACAGCACTCTAAGTAGCAACGGCACAGAAGTAATCATGGCCCCTGTTCCGATTCTTTGACAGTACTCGGTTCAAAGTAGCGACGGCACATAGGTTAGCATGGTCCCTGTGCCAATTCTTTGACAGACTCAGTCCAAAGCAGCAACGGCACAGAGGTTAGCATGATCCCTGTGCCAATTCTTTGACAGACTCAGTCCAAAGCAGCAACGGCACAGAGGTTAGCATGGCCCCTGTGCCAATTTTTGACAGCACTCGGTTCGAAGTAGCAACGGCACATAGGTTAGCATGGCTCCTGTGCCAATTCTTTAACAGCACTCGGTTCGAAGTAGCAACGGCACATAGGTTAGCATGGCTCCTGTGCCAATTCTTTAACAGCACTCGGTTCGAAGTAGCAACGGCACATAGGTTAGCATGGCCCCTGTGCCAATTTTTGACAGCACTTGGTCCAAAGTGGAAACGGCACAGAGGTTAACATGGTTCCATTTCCGTTTTTTTTTTTTTTAACAGCGCTCGGTCCAAAGTAAAAACGGTACAATGATTAGCATGGTCCCTGTGCCATTTGTCCGTTTAAACTAGCGAATCCTCTGGAAAGGTTCAAAACTGATAAGCCAGGACCTTCCAATATATTTATCATCGCTGAAAGGGCAATAAAATGTTTTATTTTGAAAAAAAAAAAATCTCTAGATTGTTTCTATTCTTAAACACAGATAGTGATTGTTATATGCTTTAAAATACTCCTTTTTATAAGAAATTCATGGACAGAACCAAAAACAGCAGCATATGGCGGAGTATCTAACGTTCCCTAGAAGGTATTTGGAGGGTAACGGCTGAAAAAAAAAAAAAAGAACCGAACAGAACCAAAAATCTGTCTTTTTCTGGATGGTCAAACGCTTTAAAAAAGACTCCTTTCCATAAGAAAGATTCGATCATAACCAAAGATTATAGGTCTGGGCATCTTCCGTACTCCAAGAAGTGTTTAAGTGGCCCTATCTCAAACATGAAGATCCGAGTCAAAAACCAAGAAATTCCGGATCTCGGTGAAAAATTTCACAAACTGGGGACTTGCTCCCTCAATGCTCCCCAAGATCGATGGCAAGATTCTTCAGGTGCATTGTAACGTGGCATGATTCACCCTCGCTGCTGCCAAATTGGATTAGAAATCTTCTTTTTATTTTATTCTATTTCACCTTATCTCTCTCCTAAACTTTTTTTTTTTTTTCGTTTTTTTTATTATTTGGCTCTCATTTTGTAGAATTTCTAGACGCTTATCTAACTTTAGCGGGTAGATTGGTGAGAGTTTTTTTTTTTTTTTTTACTCTCCCAATTCCCTTCAGAAGCTACAAAATATATATTTATTGGATTTATAATACTTTCGTCGAACAAAACGTATTTTTATTTTATAGCTTTTCTTCCCCCCTGAAGAATCAACATTTAGATATTGTCAAGTATTACTACTGATATATTAGGCCAGTTTGATGTTTTTGACATATTTCGAAATTTACCTTCTGGAATTTAGTAAAATTGAAGCTGTGTTACCTTTTTGTAAAGTACACCGCATACTTGGTCAATGCAATTTCTTTAAAATTCGTTTTTTTTTTTCCTCTTCCAGGGTTTTTGTGGCATTCTTAACGGAACAATGAACAAAGTCCTGAAGTGACATTCTAACTCAAATGTAGAATTCCATATTCTGCAAAGACTGCTTCTAGAAAATGACATAAAGTCGATCCAATTGTACAAGTGACATATAAAGAACTGTTCTGATGAGAGCGCTGTGACTTAACTGTACAATGGACAAAGTCCTAAAGTGGCATTCTAACCGAAAAGTAAAATCCGCAACCACCGCTCCTATAAAATAGCATAAGTCGATCCAGCTGTACAAAGTGAGAACTGTTCGAATTTAATTCATATATTACTAGTCTGCCCATCAGGAGGCCTGTGTTGTGTTTTTTTTTTTTATTTATATAAAAAAAGTATAATATATAATTCAATTAAACCATCATTACGTATTTATACATCCATAAATTACCCAAGTCGTCTGTCCAACAACCTCTTAAAGAACACCGCGGTTAAAAAAAAATCCGTTTTATATCGAGCTCATTTATCAGCAGCTAATTAAATTTGGGCCTAATTGTTAATTAACTAACTTCATACACAGATTAATCACACACACATTGAACAAGCTAGAAAGTGATGTGTGAAATAGATGTTCACCAACCGTCGTCTGAACAATCAGTGCAATGGCGTGGATGAATTATTGACAATGACAATTTAAACAATTTTATTGATTCTTTTAATCAAATTTTACAAAGGTGGAAAATATAGTAAAAGGGCATATAAAGTGTAGGGGAATATATATATAGTTGTGTACAAATGTCTTCAGGAAGGAAGGTTTCCCCATATTGAGAGAGTCCTCCTCCAGACAAGGTCTTCTTGTACACTCCTCAGTTCCACGCCGAGGAAGTACCTATAGATGCGTGTCTTGGCAGACGCCAGGATGAATTATTGATGTCTCAAATGACAGTTAGAGCACACACTATGAAACGGTCTGGTAGCTACTGAATTAGAGGGAACTACTGAAGTGTGTAAAACTGTTCACACGTTAGTATGGTCAATCTGATGATTACTGAATAGCGGTGTTGGAGCTACTGAAGTGTGAAAGGATGTTCTTACGTCATTCACATACCGTCTGTTACAATATAATGATCTGTTTTTTATCATAACCGACATATCTCACCTGCTCATTTATTCTGCGAAAACACGCACATGTAAAATATATAACCACAAAACATTGTATTATAATAATTTCAGAACTTATTAAAAAGTAAAGCTAAAACAAACTGCAAAGTTTTATTTTTTTTATTTTATTTATAAATGAGAAATGCTTCAGATTTGTGTGTTAGCCTTACTATTTAACATTAATTTATAATTAAAGAAAGTATACATTTTATATATGGAATATTATATAGAAAATAATTTATAGGAAGGTATTTAAGTTACAGAACAAAATGACTGGATACTACCTACAGAGAAGGTTGGCAATTAATACAAGTTTAAGTATATATTCTAGATGATCATTTGATTTTAGCCCCATACAATATGCTGCCTCTTAATATAAAGTGGAAAAATGAACTAAAACATTTTTAAAAAATGTTTTCAAAAAATTAAATATATTTAATAATTAAATGTACACACTTTTTACCAGAGTTCCAATTGTTTATTTTTACTTATTTATTTATTTAATTTCATTGATTTAATTTTCTTAATTTATAAATATAATTTAGGGACCTGTTGCATTTTGGTATAGGTTGTGATTAATTTATATTGAAATCTACATTTAAAAAAAACAAAAAAAAACATTTTTAAAAAAAGAATAGTATTTTGAAAATATTAAAATATTTATTTTTTGCGCATATTTAAAAATTTTAAATGGCATGTCTTCTAATACGCAAATTCTTATAAAGCAAAATAAAATAGGTATAAATATTTATATTGACCAATCATTCTCTCCACAAAGAAAAATATTTCTGCCATAATCTACAATTAACTTTGTAAAAATTTGCTAAAAATTTTCGAATAAAATAAAATAACTATATAAGCTGCAAAATTTACAAAAATATTTAAATAACAGATAAATTTAGTATGATTTAAATAAAATTACTAAAACATTTTATAAATAAAATGATATATAAAATAAGAGAGAGTAGTATATATACATATAGTCGTTAATATAAGATATAAGATACATATATAGCAGTTGTCTAGTCTAGAGATACCGTAATAAATTATCATTAATAATGATTTGTCATGGTATTTTGTAAAGAACCCAGTGGCCACTTATTATTGGAGAAGGGGGCCCTTCTCCCAATTCATTAGTCTTCGATCCTCCAGGTTATTAAGAAGAGAGATTATTATTTTGCGAGTAAGGATATATCAGAACTGTCTTCCTTTATTCCTCCAGATATTTATATAGAACAAATCTTGTCGACTGGGAAGGTATTACGTTCGTCTGCTTGTTAAATCTGCGTGATCGTCTGCTCAGATAATTAGGGAGAAAGTAAACAGAAGAATAAAGCCGTCTCATTTGCCAACCATTTCTTCCATAAATATTTAATTCTTCCTCGTTTAATAGCACGTATCAGGTTTCGTTGATTAAGTTCTAAAGTTACTAATTGCCTTCTTTTCTCTTACGTCATTATGACGCCAGGCTACCTCTGTAATTTGGGGAAGGAAACCTTAGACCGAGTAATTGCGCCGCCAATTTATTTGTTAGACTGCGATCAAGCCCTGAATAAATTTGCCTTCCACCTCTCTGGCCGGGTAATTATGGGGAAATATTGGTTACGGTGGCGAGACCTTACTTTAATAGCGGGTGCCTGGATGGTATTCTGGCTCTTGGCGTGGTGCCTAGATGCTATTTAGCTCTAAGCTTAGTGCCTGGATGGTATTCTGGCTGTTGGCATGAATCCTGAATACTATTTAGCTGTTAAAATGGGGACTGGATGGTATTCTGGCTCATGACGTGGTGCCTAGATACTATTTAGCTGTAAGCTTAGTACCTGAATGATATTCTAGCTGTTGGCATGGTGCCTAGATGGTATTCTGGCTCTTGGCATGGTGCCTAGATGCTATTTATCTGTAAGGTTAGTGCCTGAAAAGAATTCTTGCTGTTGGTCTGGATGGTATTCTTACTGTTGGCGTGGTGCCTAGATGCTATTTAGCTGTAAGCTTAGTACCTGAAAAGAATTCTGGCTGTTGACCTGAATGGTATTCCTGAGCTCTATTCTAGCTGGTGACATAGTTCCGGATGATATTCTACCTGCTAGCTTAGTGCCTGATGAGGATGATTAGATGCCTGATTGGCGTGGTGTCTGGATGGCAGGCATTCTAACTGCCATCTTAGTGAGCGTGAATTCTATTCTAGTTTTTTACGTACCTGGATGCGTGGGGGGCTTGAATGGTATTCTCTAGCTGCTTAAATAGTTGTTAGCGAGGTGCTCAGATGGTATTTTGTCTGCTTAAATAGTTGTTTGCATTGTATCTGAATCGTTACCTCAATTAAAAGAAGAATATTTAATCAAAATAAATACAGGGTGGACCAAAAAGATAGCGCAAGAGAGATTGAAACTACTTGATTGCCGATCTTTCATATAGTATAACGGAAGAAACCGATATTAATGAAAATGTTTCGTAATAACGAGATCAGTATTGGCCAAAATATAACCTTGTTTGAATTCTTAGTTGGCTTCAAGCGTTAACAAAAGGTATTATACGTTAACTGTTTGAAAATCTCTCTCATATCATTGCAAAATATTACCTTGTTTGGATTCTAAGGTGTCTTCAAGAGTTAACAAAAGGTCTTATACGTTAACTGTTTAAAAATCTCTTATATCATTCTGGTTTTTTAAGAAAACGTCAGGGAAATGTGTCCGCCGCAATCTTGACGCCGAAGAGTTGCCACGGGGAGGATGCAGCATCCATCTTCCAAGTGACAACGTCTAACGAGACGCCGTCTCGGGTTTCTTCGTCCTCACACACAGCTCATATTAAATCTCTCCCCTCTTCTCCCCTCATCCCTTTTTTTATTTCTTTACTCACTTTTTTTTTTTTTTTTTTTGTTCCGCCCTCCACAGCCTCGAGGCGTTTAGTATTTAATTAGAGAAGAGTTGATTGTGCGCGGATCAAATGGACTTAAATTCCCGGCTAATTGCTCTCAACTGAATATACTTCTTTGTCTTTTCTTTTTTACTTGATGCACCAATCTCTGTGAGAGCCGTTGTTGGACGAGGGCTGAAGAAATTTCATGTTTAAAACATCCTATTTGCACAACACACTACTGAGTTTTTTTTTTCTCCTTGTAAAAACAAAGTTACTCTTTTAGCAAATATAAAATTGTAAGTTGTTTGAGTTCACAGATACTCCGACTTACATTTTTATTTGTCAGCTTCTTATTTTTATCTTTCTCTCTAAATATTTCCAGTTTCGCTGCATCAAAACACAATATTATGCGAGCATTGACCAATGTTTGGGACTAAATATATATATACATCCTATTAATCTGTGAATAAATATATATCATCATTATAAACAAGAACAGAAGTAGAATGTAAATAACATGATGTAAAAAGATCCGTATAAAGTTTAATAAACAATTTATATAAATCTCATTCTTAAGTATAAAAATATAAACACCAAACAACCAAACAATACATTTAAAAATTCAATTAGAAATACAATAAATTATTTTAAAATATATACGTGTGTATAATATATGTGTAAAAGAAACATGCGTGCTTTAATCCTTTCATTTCTTATATATAGAGGACGTGTTATTGCTTTATATATATATTGTTTACGGAAATATAAATTTCTGGAAACATTTATTTTAATAAATAAATAGATCAGCCTATACCATATACAACAGCGTCGTTTGAAGACTTTTTATCAATTCTTTTTAAGACATTTCCAGCATTTATTATAGAATAATATCTTTATTTGATAAAATATGATCTAGTTCTGGTCATTTTTGACTCCACACACGCAGATTTTATCAGGCATATTGTATTAAATTATCTTCTTTAACTTGATCCTTAAACGACATTTAGAAAAATCAAGGAATATCACTGACCCATGTATCATTTATATAAAAAAATATTTTCCTTACGAAAATCTCCATTACATTATTTATAACACAAAATATATGTTTTATTTACTTAAGTAAATCTGAAATAATAATGAATAATGATTGGGTTATATATTACATTTCATTTTTACCATTTATAAGATCAAAACAATAATCCATTCTGAAGTAGTCTTTAAAAACCTGTCACAAGTCGTTTTTTTTTTCAAGAATAATTATTTTAAATGTTTTAAAATAGATTACGGTCGTTGATCGTCTGGAAAATATTTAGCGACGTCGACATTTAATTGCACACAAAAGATATTTTAAAATATTCGTCTGATAATTAATTTTCCCCCCAAAATAATTAGGCCAAAACTTGTGCCAAAGTAAAATTTCTTTTTTTCATCTTTTTAACTTATCGTGACGTATTTATTTTTTAAAATACTTGGTATACTTATTCATTCGTTGTATTTATTCCCTTTATGTATATACCTTTCATATGTTATCCGATATATAGAATACATATATAATTAACGTTTATTCCTTTAATTAAATACTATTTAAGAAGCTATGAGGTTTAACAAATGCGCGGGTATTTCTAGTCATGAATATGTCTTGTTTATATAATTGAATAACGTATACTAATTAAGAGATTTATCTTTAATGTAAATGGTAATGTCATTATATATTAATGCTTAATAATGAGGGGCTTTGATTTGTGTAGAGTTGGAGATTTCGATGTTTACACAGCACACACACAAAATCAACAACCCCATTAATTATAGTCATTAAGGTTACATGTGAATAGTTTGATGTCGGAAATATATATATAGTTTTAACCAAAATAGTATATCCCATACAAGTAAACTTGAAATAAACTTTAGTAAAAGGTGTGTTATACATTTTGGCTAGTGAATAGTTTAAAGAATGAAATCTTTCTAAACTATCTAGATCGTATTCTTGCTTCCTTGCTGAAGACATTTGTACACAACTATATATATATATTCCCCTACACTTTATATGCCCTTTTACTCTTTTATTTTTCCACCTTTGTAAAATTTGATTAAAAGAATCAATAAAAATGTTTAAATTGTCAAAAAAAAATTTCTAGATCGTATTCTCTCTCTCCCAAACGAAACTTCAAAAATTAGAGCTAATTCTATATCAATATTATATCAAGACGATCGCTATATTTTAATAAGAAAAGATCGGATTATTTCCTATTTACATATTTCCCGACATATTTAACTATATATGGTATTTACTTGTAGATAAAAATTATCTTCAGAACGCAGAGAGATATTCTGTGAGGTGACGAGATGTGCTCTTCAGTTGATGTGTTGTCGTCATCATATTTCTGGGGAGAAGAAGGGAGGATTTATGGCTCTGTGGTGACAGCAAAACCGTGAGTTATGGCGCTGATGCATTAGTCGCCGTGTGAATACATCACAATAGATGATTGGCTCTCCCAATTCCTTGTTAAGTAGGTGGATCGTAGACACTCATCAATCGATAAGATCCTATATTCCTTGCGTGAATATATATTAACCTAAAAATTTATAAGGAATGAAAAACCCTTATTATTAAGCTTAAACAATAGAATCTCGTTAGTTCTGTCAACCTCTTTATTCGATTCTACTCTTTCTACTTAAAATAAGATGATATGCATTTAATTCTCGATTAGGTAAGGAAATTGAATATTTATGTGTCATGTGCGTGTATTCTATTTTTCAAAAAACAATTAGACTATAATTTAATATAATTAGAGGGAGATGTTTTGCGCCTTATATAGTATGTAATTTCTAAGTAATATATAGTATGGGTATATTATAAGGAGAACCTATGGATACACAAAAGCTTCTAGAACACTGCTATACATATACAGTCGAACTTGGATAATTCGAACCCCAAGGGACCATAAAAAAATTCGAATTATCCAAAAATTCGAATTAAAGATGTTAAATTATATATATATAGGAAATTCTAGGGACCAAAATAAATATTCGAATTAAAGAGGTTTTCGAATTAAAGAAGTTCGAATTATCCAAGTTCTACTGTAATTACAAATAAATACGTTGCAATTTCGCAAGCAACTCATAATAATCTCCTATAAGCAACGATTCTACAGGTAGCTTCCGAGATGTGACGCCAAATAGTGGAAATACCATAGGTTGACTGATACACTAAGTAATGAAGATGTCTTTAAAAGATTAAGGAAGCATATGGCTTACTGGAGACGATTAAACAGAACCAGCATGTTTGGACATCTTATCAGACAATCTGAGTGGATGAAGGTATTTCTGGAGACATGTAATGACGAGAATTGAATTCTTGGACAATTTATAGAGAATACACTACGATGCCATTAAAAGACTATACAAAGAAAGGAATTTCTGAGAGAGACCAGGAATACTGCCATCCACCAACCTATGGATTATGGGAAGAGAGAGAACTAGATAGAATCAAGTATAAAAAAAAAATTGAGGTGGTGTTCTAACAACAGATTGAAGACTGAATGGCTCAGCTATCCCTAATGTAATGTGAGTGGGTTCTTTGTCCCAAAGACGTACGTGTTCAACCAGCAGCACCAGATCTTTCAAAAGATGACGTCCTCCCTCCCCTCCACGGTAATCTCCCGGTTGATTGAAAGGATGTTGATCTTTCTCAGGCCCCCACCCCGCCAGAGGAGGCACAAATTTGTAACGTGAAGCTTGACAACATAGGAAATTATTTCAATCACCGTTTTTTAAAGGATACACGTAATGCGTTTATAACTACATATTAAACCTATTTGAGAAAGCGCTTCTTTAACGACAATTCCAGTTCAGTAATCCTTTTTCGAAATCCCTGAGTTCATAGTAAAAACAATGTCCGAAATACCGACCTCGCCCAAATCTGTTTAGCGACCCAAATTGGCCTCCTAAGTTCTTTTTCTTTATTTCATAATCTCAAATAGCGAGAGCACAGGCTTTGAGATCACTATTTTATTATTAAAATAAGTAATTTGTTTTATACGATATTATATTAATATTTATATGCGTGTGTTATTCTTTTCAATTATGAGGATGAAATTGTGTAAAATTAAGAATTTGTCTTAATAAAAAGACCATGTCTCATTAAAGTTTACTCTTTTTGTAAGTCAGGGTCGGGATTTTTAATGATACCTTTCACGATATATAGCCAAAACCCTTCATTTAGATCTCCCTTATATTCTAAATGGTTAACCAGCACATTGAAAATTTGATGACAAGTAGAATATGAAGTTGTGAACTTGCATATAGCAAATTCACGAGAAGAAAGAGTTTTTTTAAAGAAATTTGAAAAAATATATAATAATTATGATTACTAATCATGGTAAAATAAACGTTTTTCATTTAAGCTTTTGAATATAGAATTTCAAAAATATTTTTGTCCTTTCTTTACGTGCAATAAGGAGAGTAGAGAAGACTTCCAGAAAGATTAAGTTCATTCTACCAACGTCTATAAATTGAGGGTAATAAGGGATTATTATATTGTCGCAATTAATGAATAGAGGTGCACAGGGCTATTTCAGCAGGTTTTATTATTAAATTAAGGCTCGAAAAGTGAGTACAGTAGACTCTCCTATAACGCGAGTTTTTACAACCCGATAAAAAATTGTGACAAATTTATTTATACAACGCGAATTTTCGTATAACGCGTTATAAAATAAAATGCGGAAATTTCCTTATTGACAACTGTACAATATATTTGCATATAAAATAATATAACATTTAGTTTTGTTTTAGTATATGATTATTTTTCCTATATACATCATTTTATACAATACATTTTTAACATGATATTTGTCACTAACAATTTACCCTAACAACATTCGCGTTATACAAGTTTTATTTCGTACAACGTGAATTCCTATAACGCGATTTCATACAACACGGAACACATTAATCGCGTTATAGGAGAGTTTACTGTAATATCTTTCTCCATCCCAATCTAAAGAAGAAGAAAGAAATATATCCATACAGAATTTACATAACATCAATCTATAAAAATATTTAATAATATTAAACAATTACTTTGATTTCACTTTAAAAAAAAATTCGCGACAATATTATTATGTGATAACGACAAATTCGGTAATTTTAGATAATTTTGAATTAATAAAGTTAATCTCTGATGGATATCATTTTGAGGATGTTGCAAAAAGAAGACATCAGATGGTGGGAAGATGGAATTTCATGCCGTTTGTTGAAGATGTTTTTATACAGAGTCGTCTTTTTTTGGAGAATCTTCATAACCCACTCGAGTTCCGCATTCCTGTTTTCAGGGTGAAGGCCCTCCTCAACGATGTTAAACAGCAGTTGCTCTTCTATTCATGGCCTATTGTGCCATTGGGTCATTTAACTCTAGCTTTTTGTGCCTTACTTTAGGGCTAGAAGTCTTTTTTTTTTTTTTTTTGAAACTGTATATAAAAAGAAGAGCAGGAGAAAATGCCTATAACCTATGTATATAAAATATTATAGCAACAAATATATATGTACATAAATTTTCCATATAACTTTTAAAATTCGAAATTTTTTCTTCCTCTCTTTTTTCTCCCCAACTCCTTTTATATCCCTCAGAATAATATTTGTATATAAGACTAAAGAGCGCTTAATAAAGGTATTGATTGAAGAACTTTGTGTGGGAAGCAACAAAATATTAGCCAGTCTTTGTGTCTTTTTTTTTTTTGTCACTTTTGGATCTAATTTTGGGAGCATCGATCACATTTGATGCAGCTTTGAGAAACAAAAAAGTCTGGCCAGTCTTATGTGTCATTTGTCACTTTGGTGCTCAATCTTGAATGCAAATATCTTTTACGTAACTCTTTTAAATTTTGTTGACGGAGATATTTGTATGAAGGTTTGAGAAACGTTGTTCTCTGAATATATTCTTCTATATAAGATATCAGGTCATTTAATCTTCAATTTTTGTACTTTGGTTTTGAATACAAACACAGAGTTTCGACTCAATAGAACGGATAATAATAAAACACCTATCATATCTCAGTTTTTAGATAATTTAAAAATAAATTTGTATTAAAAATCTTCATGTCTATATTTATAAAACATTGAGTAGAGACTATATATTTACATATGTTCTATTGTCTCCTAAGGAAAAAACTGCATGGCCCCACCTTATGAATTAGACTTCCACTGGCATTATAAATAAAACCAAGAATACCTTATTCAGATGGACAGCCCGGTAGTTGGCGACTATTGTACGTTCCAGGAACCTGGGTTAATGCTAACTCACACACACTAAACAAAATTATAATAATATATTCTACTTGAGTATTAGCCTAAAAGAAATTAAGCTTAAAATGTTTCTCTATAATAAAATCAAACTATTGTTAAAACCGTTAAAATTTACCATAACAGAATAGGAATATCAAACGTCAGATCCCCCCTGTAATAAAAATATATTAAAAAGACTAACATCAATTCATCAATATACGATTCCTACATAACTGAAAATTCTAGTTTTTGAAAAGTACAAATTGGAATGCTAAAATTGAACCCGAGATCTTTTTTTCTAATATAGAATTTCGTTGCTAAATGCTTCGAAGCAAAATAAATACTATGAGCTGATTGGAAAATGAACTCAATGCTGATTAGTCAAGATTACTTAACAGTGAGCAGCCAATCAGAGCGCGAAAAAAAAAAAGGACATATAAATATTAAAGCGTATATCAGATTTTCAGCATGGAAAAAAAGAACGGCTTAAGAACTTCTAAATTAGCAGTCCTACCTTATTTTAAAACTTTGTATCACGCAATCAGTGGGGCCAAACTGCTTCCTGTGTTGGCAGGTTTCTTCCGTTCTATTTTCCAACTCAATCACAGAGAAGGCTGTTGAGATAATTGGAACATGTGAGAAACACCTCTACTTGAAAAAAATAACTCGAATTCTAAATTAAAAGCATATATTGCTTCCTAAATTTCAAATGTGCTATATTCACAAGTGCCATAAAGTGTGTATAGAAAATATCTTTTTTTTTTTTAAAGATATCATGGACCTCTACTAACTGAACTCATATATTTCCAACTGAGATTTTTTCTAGAGGAAAGTTGAGCTCTCCCTTTTCCCAACAACGTGAAAATTGATATCGGGAAAATGAACCCACTTTCATTTTCCCTTCTCGATATCGTTGGGATTAAACACGAAATAAAATATTATATATACCTAACTATAATTTTACTTCTTAAATAAAATATATCTAACAAAATCAAATTTTTACTTATTTTTTATGTCTTTTTTATATTTATTTATATATATATATATATAAAGAAAAATCACAATAAAATATTTACGTGTGAAAATATAGCCTTTCAATTTTTTTTTAAATCAAAATAAATAAAATTCCTAAAATATTGTAGGGCTTTGCGACATGACGAAATAGATGAGGCGAGCCTTTTAATTTGGCCAGAGTTGATTAGTTGGAAAAAATATAGTTTTTCGTTTTTTTTTTTTTTTTGTTCTCATTCTCACAGAGTAATACACACAATTTTGTTCCCTATATAGACTCTTAAAATATAAGTTCGGCAACATTGGTAGTTTCTTCTGTTTCTTTTCTTTTGGCTTTCCTCTTTTTTTTTTTTTTTTTACGAAACTAATACGTAACTTTGGACAAATGAGGCCAATATTCTTTTAGAAATAATATTGAATAAGAGAGAGTATATATATATATTAATATATAATATATTGTATGGTATTATTTATTCATTCGTGTTTTTAAATATCCTATGTAGGGAAAGCTTGCTTTAAAAAAAATAATAATTTACATTTTCCATCGCACAAATTTTCCTAGGTTAGAAAAAAAAACTGAAGAGAGACCGCCAAAAAATTTAAATTAAAAAAATAATAAAAATGTGTCCGAAAAAAAATATATATATATTTTAAATAATATAGGCATATCCTGACCTGCTCAATTTTTTAATCTATAATATATTATATAATTAAAAATAAATTAATATAAATAAACAATTTATCAACACCTGACCTTTTTATTATTATTTTTTTTCATATGTATTATAAAACATTTTTTTCATAATTTTTTTAAATAATAGTATTATCCTTTTATTTTCGTCAACTTATTTAACTTTTTTGAATAACTTAATTAAATATTTTATAATTTATACTGAATACGTGATTTTTTTTTTTTTATAATATGGGACACAAATATGGAAAGTTTTTTTTTTTACTTTTCATATATTTTTTCATGTGAAAAAAAAAAAAGTAAGAAAAGGTCAGATGTTGCTATTAAAAATAGAAAAAAAAAAAGGAATATCATTACTGGACACATGACAGAGAGTCATCTAGTGGGAAAAAAGATCAACTAAACGTTGATTTGGATTTGTCCCATAATATTCTTTCATATACAGTTAAACCTGTCTATAGCGCCCCCTCTAAATAGCGCCTTCCTCTTTATAGCGCCCGATTTTAAATACGTAGTTCGATGCGATTTACATTAAAAGTGACCTGTCTATAGCACTCCCTCTCTATAGCACCCTATTTTGATGAGTTCCATGAGGGGGCGCTATAGAGAGGTTTAACTGTATATACATTTTAAATTATTATATTTACTCGCGCACACAGTAAAAAGCTTTAATGAAATGAATTGGGGGATGATAGATACAGTTTTATATTTTTTTGGCCAACACACAGTAGGTTCCTGAAGTAAACACATATGTTGCCAAATACCCGTCACAGTTTTATTGCCCCCAATATATATCAACGATAACAGTTTCTG